>JASBWU010000029.1:0-188942 GCA_030039245.1 Naganishia vaughanmartiniae | reverse complement strand
AACCCCTAACCCCTAACCCCTAACCCCTAACCCCTAACCCCTAACCCCTAACCCCTAACCCCTAACCCCTAACCCCTAACCCCTAACCCCTAACCCCTAACCCCTAACCCCTAACCCCTAACCCCTAACCCCTAACCCCTAACCCCTAACCCCTAACCCCTAACCCCTAACCCCTAACCCTAACCCTTTTCCAAACCCTCGGTGACCACCAAATCAAAACCGTTCTAGAATCGGCATCAGGGTTGGGAAGGAAATGGCTTTCTGTTGTTCCATTTCATCAAGGTTTACGCCTGACGGATTTTGAAATATCCGCCGCACTTCACCATCGGACATTGAACCCCGGATCCGCTGTTTGCTCTCTTTGCGGAGTTGTGAATAGCGCAGGACATGCCGAAGTGTGCAAGAAAGGTACACCTTGGTTCGTCGCTCGACACGAACAAGTCAAGTACGCAATTAAGCGTGCACTAGAAAGCGCCGAGGGCGTTCGAGTAGCGGTCGAACCGTACATCGCGAACACCAACCGGCGAAACGACCTCCGAGTCACAGGCTCTGAAGCTTCGGGTCTGTCCAACCACGAGTACGACATCACTGTCGTCTCACTCGCTTGCAAAGAAGCAGTCGAGACCCACATTCCGCCCCAAATCCAACCCATCAAATCTGCGGAACGTGGTCACGCCTTCATCAAGAGGTTTTTATCAACCAAGGCAAACGAGAAACGACGCCGGCTTCCGGACAACAACATCCCATTCACTCCCTTGGTCTTTACCGTGGGCGGGATGATGGATGACGACACGGCGAAATGTCTCAAGGCTTGGCAACAATCAGTCACGCCTTCAGCCTTCTCCACCCTGTGCCAGCTACTGTCTCTTATACTGTTAAGAGCCAAGGCCAAGAGTTTTGTACTCTAAGTACCGACGCCTTCTCGCCTACTACACCAATTCATCAACGCCCTAGCAATATCCTATAGAGTTTCCTAGTTCTTCCACTATCCGTTAGATTATAGTTTTCCGAATATCAGTGCTTTTACCCTGTTGTATACTTATTGTTGAGACCTATGGCATCCCCTACCCCTAACCCCTAACCCCTAACCCCTAACCCCTAAGTCATTGGGAAAGCCGCTCTCCGACTCCGAAGCTCCTCAGATCCTCCGGACCCTCGGTCCAGAGACGAACAGATTATGTCGCTCCCAGTGAAGCTGGGGGGACTAGGATTATTGTCTTACAAGACATGTGCCCCTCTGGCTTATGCGGCGGCTTCTAAGACTTCCGACAAATTGTTGGAATCTCTCCTTGGACCGGCGCCTCTACCTCCGTTTCTGACAGACCCCGAAGACCCGGAATCAATCGCACCTCAGCGTGTTCGATGCGGCAAAGCCTTCGAAAAACAGCGAGACACGCTCTTCCAAACCCTCGGTGACCACCAAATCAAAACCGTTCTAGAATCGGCATCAGGGTTGGCAAGGAAATGGCTTTCTGTTATTCCATTTCATCAAGGTCTACGTCTGACGGACTTTGAAATATCCGCCGCACTTCACCATCGAACATTGAACCCCGGATCCGCTGTTTGCTCTCTTTGCGGAGTAGTGAATAGCGCGGGACATGCCGAAGTGTGCAAGAAAGGTACACCTTGGTTCGTCGCTCGACACGAACAGGTCAAGTACGCAATCAAGCGTGCACTAGAAAGCGCCGAGGGCGTTCGAGTAGCGGTCGAACCATACATCGCGAACACCAACCGACGAAACGACCTCCGAGTCACAGGCTCTGAAGCTTCGGGTCTGTCCAACCACGAGTACGACATCACCGGCGCAGTCGAGACCCACATTCCGCCCCAAATCCAACCCATCAAACCTGCGGAACGTGGTCACGCCTTCATCAAGAAGTTTCTGTCGACAAAAGCGAACGACAAGCGAAAGCGACTCCCGGACAGCAACATCCCATTCACTCCTTTGGTTTTCACCGTCGGAGGAATGATGGATGACGAGACCACGAAATGTCTCAAGGCATGGCAACAATCAGTTACACCTTCAGCATTTTCGACTCTCTGCCAGCAATTGTCTCTTATCCTCTTAAGAGCCAAAGCAAAGAGCTTCGTACTCTAAGTACCGACGCTTGCTCGCCTACAACACCACCTTATCAACGTCCTAGCAATAGTCGTTATCAACACCGTTCTTCCGATAGAGTTTCCTAGTTTTTCCACTATCCGTTAGATTATAGTTTTCCGAATATTAGTGCTTTTACCCTGTTGTATACTTATTGTTGAGACCTATGGCATCTCCTACCCCTAACCCTAATATCAGTGCAGTAGAAGGCCCTATCAATCGAATGATATGAACAAGAAAGACTTCGGCAAGCTACTGAGCCCGAGTAGCTGCAAGTAAGGTATTATGCTGGAATCTACAAGAGTCCGAGCCTTGTAAGAATGATTCATCACTTATTCTCTAAGGACGGCATTGTTGCGGTTCCAGCACCGCTTGTCCTTTTACCTGCCCTCCTCAGCAGTTTTACAAACCATAACAAAAGACAGAAGACAATTGTAACCGTGAAGCAGATTGCTGCAACGAAAAACAAGTTGGCCACTGTAATATCGGCACAGTGCGTTGTAGAAAGTTAACGCACGCCGTTGTCATATTTATTAAAGTCACAAACTTACCAATGGTGATGAGCAAATGTTTTTCCCCACTCGCTTTGCATTCGGAGCTCAATATTTTCATCCCGCCTGCGCAGGCGGCCGCTGCATGCTGCGCCACCGCAAACGTTGATTTTCCATCGCCTATGTTGTTGGCTGGGTTCGACGCTTGATTGGTCGACGTAGGGCTTGCGGAAGTGCTAGAGGACGTAGAAGAAGGTGTTTCACTCTTGCTTTTAGTAATGGTAGTTGCACTGCTACTTGTCTGTCCATCCTCGCCGCTTTCAAACCCAGCTTTTTCTACGGCCTTTAAAACCCAGTCGGAAATTCCATCTGATGATTGAGTGGATTGTGCGGTGGTTGATTCACTCTCAGTCGCGGTAGGATTTGTTGATGGTAAATCGGTAAATGTGAGTGATGTGGTGACCGGTTGTTGTGTAATTCTTGACACAGTTTTAGTATTGGCGGTGTTATCTTCGCCTTCGGAGCCCAGATTGAAGAGATCCAACCAGCCGCCTCCGCCGTCACTACTTGACGCTGCAGGGTTTGACTGAGTAGTGGTGGGGGATGGTGGTGTGGCTTGTTGTTGCGAGCCTTTCTGGCTGGAGGGTACGGGACGGGATGCCGTCACTCTCTCGTCAGACCATTGCTTCATGTCGAAGTCATCCTGCCTTATTTTAAGAACAGGCGCCATGACGTAGGGTTGTTTAGGGAGTTGGTGAGCACGGGGGAAGAAGGTGCGACAAAAGGGTGGTGGTGTGGCTTTGGCTCGGGTGAAGTGAGGGATGGAGCGGTAGAGGGACGGGGGCGGGTCAACCTTGTGTGAAGGACTGAATGGGATGCAACGAGGGACAGGAGAGTCATGTCATCCAAGACTCGCCATATCCGTGGGGTATTTTTATGATAATTAGGCTTTGGTGCATCTTGCCTGGTTGATCTCGACGAAGCAGGGTCAAACCCAGGGGAAAGGGGGCTAGCACCTTTCAAGATGACGGGGCATGCTTCAAATAGCGCAAAGGATGTCACACGGTGTGTTTCGCTTGAAGGCACGTCGGTTTTGCCTTCGTAATGACAGGCAAGGCTCGTGTTGCACCAGATTACTGCTTGAACGAATTGCATGATGTTATGACAGCGACATCTCCCGGCTGCTGCACAAGGAAAGACGAGGCGGAAGGACATGACACGAGGACTCTGAAGGAGATGATGAAAGCGAAGGCGACCGGTATCCAGATCGCCCGGAGTTTTGGATGTCAACCTCGAACGACCTATAGCAGAAGACTAGAGCTGGGTCTTCACCGACGGGCCTTACTAAACAGCACCCCGGATGAGGTACTGAGAGAGGTAATGCATTGGTACTATGTACTGATATAGCTACATATCGCAATACTGACCATCTTGCACTTCGCAGCTCAATCAAGGATTTTTACGACTGGCGAACGCACCGCAAATCGGAGTTAAGATGACTCGGGGTCACCTGCGAGATGAGGAAGCTCCTTATACCGGAGCGTAAACGAGAAGGGTGATGAATGCCCTCGATCCGGTTCAGTATGCTGCGCGAGCCACGGAAATAACGCGACGGCAACAATATATCGTCCCTTTCATAAATCCGATGTGGCATATGGATGGCCATCATAAGTTGATCGATTGGTAAATCTTCATAAATGGCGCAATTAACGGCAAAAGTCATCTCATCACATTCACGGACGCAAGCGACAATAACCGGGCAGATACGCTCACTCGATTATTCCTGGATGGTACCCGTAAGTGGGGTTTGCCGGAGAAGGTTTGTGCGGAACCGGATCGCGGGGAAGAGAACCTGGGGGTGAAGGAAGAAATAAAGCTCAGGAGAGGTACGTAAGATAAGGGGTGCATGCCGCATTTCGACCAAGTTCACATTTGCCACTTTATGTCAGGTCTCAACAGAGGCGCTTTCCTGCAGGGAAAATCTACGCAGAACCAACGAATAGAAAGGCTGTGGGGCAATGTTCGTCGATGGGCTGTGAACAAGTATAGGCAGATTTCTTTTGATCCCGAAGCAATCGAGGCTCTCGACAGACACAACCCATTGCGCCTTTACTGCCTGCAGGCCATATATTTGCCGGACATCCGGAAATCGGTTGATGTATGGACTAAGAGCTGGAATAATCACTCTGCACATCCGGACTGGGATCAATGACACCCCTCGGATAATAGTACCTGGGTAAGACATCCCAGCCGTCACTTATTGAGCTGAACTGATCGTCGAAAGAAAGCTGCTTCTATCCAGGTGGTACAATGGCGCGCCTGAATGGATCTCATATAAATTACAGGTCATGGAGCAGCGATGGGGAGGAGGAACGGGAATGGCGGCAGTACCTTCGTAGTCAAGACGCAATCGACGCCGGAGACTATTGGGATCGGAACAACGATCCGGATAGGAGCGAAATCCCGACGAGCGCGATCCGCACGTGCAAGTCGATAGGTTTGCCGACCGCCTTCCGCCTATCTTGTTTCACGTCGAGTTCCTGCAATACGTGAAGATACACTTTGGCGTTTCCCGCAGTCACGAAGACGACCAGGATCATAAGCATCGATACGGATCGCTACTCGGCTATGTCCAGCGTGTTCTCGATTGTTTCCCACGATGGGCGAGAATACATGTTGACAGAGTGCTATGACCTGACGACAGCGCGCATGAACATGAACAACATGTAAATTGATGTAGCATCGCCTGCCGACACCCTCGCGCAGCTCCTTGTATCTACAGATGTAAAGCCATATCGCCTCTTGCACGCCGGAGCCAACCCAGCCGTGTCAGATATCGGAACCCCGATACGTTTTACGACTCTGCTTGCGCTCGGACAACGTGCCTACTCGATTTTTCCCAACATGAGGTTAGCACGGGTGTGATTTCCGGGTTGAGTGAGCGTATGTGCTTGCATCCTTCGATGTGGGAAGAAGCGGGATGGTATATTGACCGGCGGTGTAGAATCAATTCACATGTATTCACAGTCATGGCAGGTTAAGTCACGGAGTAGGAACGTTTTGACGTCTATTCTAAGACCGAAGGATACGGTATGAGGCACAAAATTTCAAGAATAAAGCAATATGCACGATCCGCACATATGTCGAGAAAAAAAATGCCGGGTTCCCCCCTAGCTGATGATCAGGTAATCAAGCATATCCACCAGCTGAACCTCACCCTCCACTATTAAGGCCGATCAACGTTCGCCGTCCCACCCCGCGCATAGTGTCCCGCCTTTTCAGTATCCTCATGATCTTGACCAGATTGCAAGAGGCTGCTGGCGAAGGCGCTGTTGTGAGAAGACGATGTACGAGGAGATACGTAGCTGGTACGATGGTGACGAGGAGAGAGGTGATTATGGCGGATGTTGCGATGACTGTAGAAAGGTGCCTTGACATAGGGTACACGAGACAGGTACTGGCATTTAGCGAATCCGGGATAGCATGGTGACGTGAGGTTAAGCTGTCAAAGCTGCTGTAAACAGCTAGCTCAGCTGGACAAGTTTGGCCGCGCGTACATTTTGGCCCGATCGCTTACTTTGACTGACACCGAACCAAATTGAGTGAATGAAAACAGCTGTGAAACCCGATGCATTTTCCCGTTGCCAGCCGATTCAGGAAATGCCCATTCGGGCGCATCTCAAGCAGCCCTTAGGGAAGAGCCATTCGCCATGGTGGCGAATGCAGTATATATAGAAGCCTTTTCAGTAGTGATAGTTTTGCCACTATGATTTTGTAGTGATACGAAGACTTTCCGCCAACTCTGGCCCATGTAAAATAGAAGAGCCTCAAAGATGTGATTCTGTGTGATGTCGGTGTGTGGCAGCGTACCGCACCACCCAACACCACCCCACACAACACAACACCACACAGCACACCACATCATCATACACCAAAAGCGCTCTCTATAGACAAGTTTTCCTTAGTAGAATAGCCTCTCCCTAGTAACTAAATAACTATATATAGGCAACTCCTTTGCCACTGAATTGTAGCTTAGCTTAGAGAATGCCTCACGCAATATTGGATTAGATAACTTATACTTCATCTTCGATATCAACAAGGAGTCGCGACCTTACGTCATCAAGACATCGAGTAGTATTAAGAAGTAGTCGCTAAGACAGGTGAGTATTACATAACCACTGCGTAGCTCCGAGACGCTGGATATAGTTAGGTTGCTACGGGTACTGGATTAATAAGGTAAAAGGCTTGATAACTTGCATCTTTGCGATCAAGTTGGAGTCTCCTTAGAAATAGTAGCTCTGGCACTTGACAGATTTATATGATTCACGATTGACCTCACCTACTTCACCCAAGCTTTCGTCCTTGGCTATCATATACCATACTAAGTAATCAAGGTAGATTCGCTAGCTATAGTGATCTATCTCATTGCATCTAGTTGTTATAGTTATGTTCTACGATACTGAAGTCGCATTAGCATAATACTTTTGACTAAACCCACCGAAGATCTAGTTCTGTACTGAAAAGGTATATATGTTAAGGACCTGAGCTACTAATCTAAAGCTGACCTTAAATTGTAGTTGTATACAAGTTATTCAAGTCGTTGCTTTATTGACTAAGTAACAGAGTCTACCCAACTAGTTCCAGCGTCTCGGAGCTACGCAGTGGCTATGTAATACTCATCTGTCCTAGCGACTTGCCTACAAATGTCTACTCAGGATGTGATAACGTAAGATTGTCGACTTCCTTATGACTAATACTGAAAGTATGGTGTTGACTATTTGATCCAATATTGCGTGTCATAACTATATGATGTTACAGGGAGTGGCAAAGATTCCTCCTTCTTATATAATTATTGGGTTATCTAGTAGGTAGCTGCCAGAGAGCTATAAGGTGTTACAGCAGCTAAGGGAAGGCGTATGCGGTGTGCGAACAGTGCGGTGTTCGGCCGCCGGGGTGTTCACACGGCTGTGATATCTCTACAACATCATATTATATCTCATACTACCTATATAGATACGACGCAACTAGCGCTCTTATGACATGGGCAAAGCAGGATAGGAGGGAGCCTCTTGTGGTAGAAGACGGTGCGCCAGTTCATATAATTACGAATCTGAAGGTGGAAAGGCGCGAAGGCAGGCATTGTCAATGTAAAGCACCCGGGTATGCCACCCGACTTAAACGCCATTGAAACGTGCTGGGCTATGATCAAAGACAGACTCGGGCGTATGCCTGGTAAGCCTACTATTTTAGAATGGCCTTTGAGCGGCAATTGAAAAGGTTTGGAATGAGATATCTCAGGATATGGTCGATGGGTTCGTTGACAGCTTTGTAGAAAGGCGCGAGCAACTCGTAGCGGCTCACGATGGTCACACACAATTCTAGCCTTTGTTATAAATTATACCATATCCCGGCCCATCTCTATGACAAGTTACAAAGCTCTAGGCATGATACAGTATGAATGAATGCTACTTGAAAACTATTTCACAGGAGGGGGTGGAACCGGTTTTCGGCGGCCGTGCGAAACTTGATGGCGCGCACTGGTAATTGAATAAACGCGCCTCGGACCCCCCTAGATTAGATAATGCCTATTTACGCGCTCCATACTCGGCATGCCTGACAGCCCAGCCCAGCATGTGACCCCCACACACCCATCACACCCCTCATCTCAACCATCACACCCGCTTGGCCCTTCATTCCCGTCATTACCGCCTTTCCCATTCCCATCCGCGCCTGCCCGCCGTAGCTCCCGCCGAGCCGTGCCCCGCCAAGGCATCCCTGCCAACCAACCCCCTGCGATCCATCTCCTTCCCCGGACTCGGTGGCAAACAAAACAACCAAATGAAATCAAGCGAAATTTTCCCAGGGCCACGTGAGGGGCGGCAGAACGGGGAGCACCACGCTACTGTTCCAAGACCCCCCTTCCCGAGGAATTGGATCCGCCCGTCTTTATTTCCTTGGCGCTGCAGCCAGCCAGGAAGGCACTCTCGCCTCTTCCATTTTTATTTTTTTATTTATTTTTTATTTTCACAAGTTGGTTGGGCGAGGGTGTGGTAGGTGGTGGTTGGTGGGTTGGTCAGGTGAGCTGGTCAGGGAGGAGCAGGAGGGCAAGTCAGGTGGCAAGAAAGCAGAGGAAGAGATTTGAGAGCAAGGGAAAGGCGGAGACTGGCCCCGCACGCGCACGTTCCATCCGTCTCTGTTCCTTTTTTTTTCTTCTTCGAGGTGCGAGTAGTATGTAACGAACGAAACGAAACGAACGAACGAATTGGTTTGCCCGCTTACTGGAACCTCGTTTTGGTTTACGATTTACAGTATAGGCGATAGCATAACGTTACCCTTGCCCGTCCGCTCTCAACCGACCTCACTCTACGACACAACACAGAAACCGGCGGCGTACAATGGGTTTCCTCGGCAGCAGCACCAAAAAGTCAACCTCGGACCAAGACGGAGGAATCAACCTCACCTCTGCACCTCCCCAGAAACCTCTGCAGCAAAAAGTATTCTCCGCCGAGCAATACAAATCATCAACCATCAACGCGTACGAGGCAGATGCGTCCGAGTTGGAAGCAGCAGTGACGGATGCGGCGGTGGCGCAGGATGCGGTGTTTGGCGAGTTGGTGGAGGGTGGGCCGGATTATAGGGCGGTTGGGTGGAAATGTGAGTCGACGAGCGACGAGTCCGACGAGCGACGAGCGACGACGAGCGACGAGCGAAGCGAGGAGTGAGGAGGACGAGGAGTGAGGAGTGTCTTGCGCCGCAGGCTACGAGTCCGAAGGACTCTCTCGAGGCCGTAGGCCGAGAATCAGTGTCTCTTCTTCCCGAGTGCGGCGTATGCCGCACGAGCGTACTGCTTTTGGCTGCATTCGAGGCCGCCGCCGTGCGGCCGAGAAGCAGTGTCTCCTCCTCCCGAGTGCGGCGTATGCCGCGCGAGCGTACTGCTTTTGGCTTCAGTCGAGGACGCCGCCGTGCGGTCGAGCGTCAGTGCTTCATCGAGCGTAGCGAGAGTATTGCGCTGCAGGCTACGAGTCCAAAGGACTCTTCCGAAGCCGCCGTATGGCGGCTGAGTGTATCGCTTTTGGCTGCGTTCGAGGACGTCGCCGTGCGGCCGAGCGTCTGTGCTTCATCGAGCGTAGAGAGGGTATTGCGCCGCAGGCTACGAGTCCAAAGGACTCTCTCGAGGCCGTAGGCCGAGCATCAGTGCTTGATCGAGCGAGAGCGCGAGTATGCGCCGCAGGCTGCGAGTCCAAAGGACTCTCTCGAGGCCGTAGGCCGAGAATCAGTGTTTCCTCTTCCCGAAGCCGCCGTATGGCGGCTGAGCATCGAGCGTCGCGAGAGTATGCGCCGCAGGCTACGAGTCCAAAGGACTCTTCCGAAGCCGCCGTATGGCGGCTGAGAGTATTGCTTTTGGCTTCAGTCGAGGCCGCTGCCGTGCGGTCGAGCTTCAGTTCTTTTTTTCGAGACCATCATAGGACGGTCGAGCGTGTTGCCTTTTTCGAGCGCGAGCGAGCGCCGGCGACTTGTCAAAACCGGCGCACGATGGCCCGAGAGTATTGCTTCTGGCTTCCGTCGATGCCGCGCCGCCGCGTCTCTTGCCTCGATCGAGCGTGAACGAATGTTGGTGCTTCTTGTCTGTCGAGGTTGATGGGACGGTTGAGCGTCATTGTGCGTTGTTCGAGCGCGAGCGAGATTCAGCGTCTTCTCGAGGCTATCGTTGCGCGCGTTTTTCTGTCAAGGCCGTCGTAGGACTGCCAAGCGTTAATGTCAGTCGAGCGAGGAGCAAGAATGAGACTGAAACGACGAACAAGGATGCGCGAGCCGCAGAGGAGGACGTTTTCTCGAGCGACCAACAGTCGAGCGTGACAGAGTATGCGCTGCAGGCTACAAGTCCGGAAGACTCTTCAGGGCCGTTAAAAGACGGTCGAGCGTCGTTTCCTCTATCGAGAGCCGAGCGAGCGTCAGTGCCTTTGTCTGTCGAGGCCGTTTCAGGACGGTTGAGATTCAATGACTTTGTCTCCTCGACGGCGTTGACGTGTGGTCGAGCAACAGTCGAGCGAGAATGAGCGTGTTCTCGAGCGGCGGAGCGAGAGAGTGCCGACGAAGAGCGGAGAATGAACCGAGCGGACGAGCAAAGCGAGAAGAGCCACGAGGAGCGAGACAGCGAATGGGAAATCAAAGCGAAAGGACAGCCAGAATGCGCGAATGAGCGAAAAGAGCAAGCGAGGAGGAGGCAGAATGCATGTCTTAAGCGGGAGAGAGAGGATGGTCGAGACGGTCGACTTTGCTTCTCCAGGTCATTGCATGACGGCTGAGCGTAAGCATCTTCCACCAAGATCTTGAAGCTCGTCGATGCATCAGGAGCGGAACAATATCTCGAGCGTCGGCGCCAACGGCCGTCAATAGTGTCGACTTGGGTTTTTCGAGGCTGTCAATGAGAGCGGCGTAGGTCGCTCGAGACTCAGTGTCTGTGTTTTTCGAGTTCGTCGTCTGACGGCGGCTCAGCGGAACTTTGGGTTCTTCGAGGTCGCTGGATCGTTAGTGTCTTTGCCTCTCCGAGTAGAATAGTTTGTGAAGTAGTCGCCGTCCTACCGAGAGCTCGAGCGGCATGGCCTTGAAGTGAGAAAGGAGACCGCAGACGAACGAGCACAGCGAGAAAGCGCCATCTAGAAGAGTGCAGCAACGAGCAAGGAAATTGAAGGAGCAAGGAGGAGGAACTGTCCGATTGCGTTGTGCGGTGCTAATTCTTGTGTTTTGCGTGTGCTCTAGCCACTGCCGTCCTCCTCTTCAAGACCCAGATCGGACTCGGTGTATTGAGTGTTCCGAGTGTATTGGGGGTGTTGGGCATTGTACCAGGTATGTGAACTCTCCCAACATCGACCTCCTCCGGGGGTAATCCGGAATCCGGGATATGTGCTGATCGGGTTCTTCCCTAATCGACGCTACTCTCCTCGACCCGACTCGACGCTACCCTGCCACACGTTACCCCCGGTTGCGCTCTCTTGTGCACTACTAGGTATCATCATCCTTGTCCTCCTCGGCGTGATGACCACATGGTCCGGTACGTCTTCTTTCCCTGGTTCCTGCTCACCTGTATACCACCATGCTGACTGAAAGCCTCCTTGTCTTCCTCGTCCGCTCGCTCGCTCGCTCGTAGGCTGGATGGTCGGCCGATTCAAGATCCGCCACCCGGACGTATACAGTGTCGCCGACGTCGGGTACATGATCGGTGGACGTGTCGGGAGGGAGTTTATCGCGATCGCATATTGGCTGTACATGACGTGTGTGGTCGGGAGTGGGTTGTTGTCGGTACGTTTTCTAGCTCTTCTTGCACGCGTGTGCCGCGGACGTTTAGCTGATCTGATTTACGTCTCTGTAGCTCGTAAGCTGGTTTCCTTTTCCAATCCCTTGCTCCTCCTATCCCGCCTGATCCGCTACTGCTTTGCCCCGCCTGTAGAGTATCGCCCTGAACGCCATTAGCACACACGGAACATGCACAGCCGTCTTTGTTGCCGTCAGCGCTGTTGCAGTCTTCCTACTCGCGTCGATTCAGACGCTGGAAAAGCTGAGTTTTGTCGGTTGGGTCGGATCAGGTGCGTCTTCTCTCTTCCCTGTGTGATATGTGACACGTCGCTGAACTTCTGCATGCTCTGTGGTTGGTAGTCTCCATCGTTGCCTCCCGTCAGTTTTGTCTCCCATCTTGCCACCCGTGACGACGCGCAAACTGACCTGCCGTCCATACTGTAGTTCTCATCGTCACTATCGCCGTAACCATCACCGAGCGACCGGCCGCGGCACCGCAATCAGGTCCTTACGACATCGACATCCTCATCTTTGGTAAACCGTCGTTTGCGTCGGCCATGGGCGCGGTTGGACAGTTGTTATTCGCCTGGGCTGGTACGCCTGCCATGTGAGTCTCGGTGCGTTGGGATCCCAGGTGGATCGGCGCTGATGAATATTCTCGTGTGTAGGTTTGGTTTAATCGCCGAAATGCGCAGACCGCAGGATTTCACAAAGGCGCTGTTGGCCTGTCAGACAGTCATGGTTTCGCTCTACCTCGTAAGTTCGCCTCCTTGTCCCCTCTGTCAGTTCGCTGCCTGACACCTACGCTCCGTTAGGCTGTCGCGATCGTCGTCTACTACTATTGCGGGCAATACGTCGCTTCCCCGGCATTGGGAAGCGCTGGACCAATGATCAAGAAGATCGCGTACGGGATGTGAGTCGGTCTCTGTTGAACAGAGGTGTCTCGAATGATGGCTGACACGTTTCCTACACAGTTCATTGCCTGCTCTATTAGCTTCTAGCACAATCTACAGTGAGCTCCTTTCCTTCCTTGGCCAGTAGTCGGTGCTAATCAGAGGAACAGCCCACATGCCCGCCAAGTACATCTTTGTCCGAATCCTTCGAGGCACCGACGACCTGTCGAGAAACACGAAGAAACACTACATTGTTTGGTTTTCGTGCGTTGCCGCGTGCACCTTGTTCTCCTACGTAATCGCTTCTGCTATTCCGGTCTTCAACGGGTGAGTTGCCGTTCGTTTGCGCAATGTGAGAGCGGGCTTACTGACGCCCTTCGCCTTCCTGCTTTTAGTCTCGTTGGTCTTGTACGTGCTTGTTTCACCCGCACGGTCGGAAAGGCTGCTAACGTCTCGCGTGATAGGTTGGAGCCCTGTTCGGATCAATCTTGTGTCTCGCGCTTGAGGCAGCCATGTGGTTCTACGACTATGCGCCGTACTGGAACGTCGACCGCACACTGAAATACCGACTGATGTTTGCTTGGGCGGCATTTGTCGGCGTGGCCGGTATCTTTATCTGTGGCGCTGGAGTGAGTTGCATGCGATGACCTGGGAGCGAGTAGTCTGCTGACAATGCGGCAATAACAGTCTTACGGATCTGTCGTGGATATCAAGACAAGCTACGAAAGCAACGGGGGCGCTTCACCTTGGGGATGTGAGTCGATTCGCAAGTATGAAGATGGCACGCGAGCTGACTCTTATCCTAGGCGCCGACAACTCGGGCTCCACGTAACCTGCGAACACAACAATCATGTGGCGGGGCGTAGGGGGCCGCAATCGAAATAAGCGCTACTCATATACCCAGCTTAATTAACCGCATAGAGGCCCAATCGTTACACCAGGTCGAGATCACAAAAGGGACTCTGGTCATGACATGTATTCATTTCGTAAAATTATCAATACGATATCCTTTTTCCCCATAAAAGATGCGATCTACCACAAGGGTTTTTGTTGCGGGTTTACACGTTCGCTCGAACTTGTGGCGCTATCTTCGATGCATTACGTCTTTCAAGTCGCGAGCAGAAGGTCGTCTGCGCGGTTCCCGATAACGTTACTTTGGCACGGAGAAGATTGGGAGCTCACCGGTAAGACCCTCGATCTGCCTTCAGTGCCCGCAGATTTCCCCAGTGGAGCAACGACGTTGTTTCTAGTTGTAGATGAATGCATTGGAAACGAATGACAAACGACCCGCTGTGGACGTAGAATGTGACTCTGTGGAATACATTTTCGCTGCTTGGGCTCAGGAAAGGAAAGCGGCAAGATGGCAGTCGGCTCTATTTGCTTGCATGCTGGTGGGAGGAATCGTTCGGTGCTTTGCGCATGGGACTTGTCGTCTTTCCAGGAGGTTTCGTGCTGCTTGGCGAATCGAGGCGAACTACCAGAACGAAAGAAGAGCCTTTTCTCAAGCAGTAGGTCATGCAAGCTATCTTTTTCCACTCATTTGCGACTACCTTGGACTCGGTCCGGGTGGCCTGCGGAATTAGTCACGGTTTCGTTCGGCGTTAATTCCTTTGCGTTCAGAGAGTGTTCAGAGTGACAACCGCGGGGCGAGTTAGTCGCAGTGCTATCTGTAGGACTTTAACGTCCGTGACGGACGCTGCGAGCCGTCCTGGGTAGTGTACATTCCATTCGGGCAGGAAGGCAGGCTGCATCAACTGGGTGAGCTGAATTGAAGCACCAGAAAGTGTGACCGGTTGGAAAGACCAGTTGTCTGGGACTTGACACCTCGAAGCTCGCTGATCATTTCTTGCCAGAAGCCCTCTCGTATGGACTTTGTCTAGTGTTGACCCAGAATCATCCTGACTACTAGTGTGACTGCAATTGAGCTGATGACCTGTACAATTATCCTTGCCAGATAAATCGATCCTCCCAGCTATCCTCCCCGCTGTTCAAGAGGAGGGTACCGGATGGGGCGCACCTAATCAGCTACCTGGGCTCGGAGGCTTGTTGGAGGATCCGCCGGGGGTTCCTTGTTCCTTGATGACTCTCGGGTACCCTCTATGCAGTACATGGTCGTGCTCTCCCCTCTGTTGTATACACCCTAGCCTATGTCACACCGCAGCTCACCTGTTCCTGTTCACCCTGGACACGCACACCTGACATTCTTACTTACTTGTCCGGCCATCACTCGCCGTGGGGAGAAACCACAGTAACTACATTCTTCGAGAGTGCACTGGTAGGGATGGCCCTTCAATTCCCAAGCAGAACAACACGGGAAAGTGGGTGAGATCAGCTGTGAGATCCCAACTTTCTGCGAGCAGCCGTCCGGTCGGGATATAATGCCCACCCTATGTATCTATGGTGCATTTCCCCTTGCCCCATGCACTTCTGTTGTCGACTCTCAACAGCGTAACCTATCACAATATGCCTGATGATCACACCACCAACGACAAGTTGAGCAAGGCCGGTAGCAAACTCAGAGGAATCATCACCACGTTTACCGATCAACAGAAAGATTTGTTCAACACCAGATTAACAGACCAGCTTGCAAAGCTCATGCCCCAACTCGATGACGAAGGTCAAGCAAAGCTGAAGTCGCTTTCTGTTGCTCAAGTCGTAGACCACATCTCCGACATCGTGGTAGACAACGTGGTCAAGCAAGGTCTATCTATCCTTACTCCGGCGGCAGTGAGTCCCATCCAGGGGGAAGCCGACGACTTGGACTAATCACTCGCCCGCTGCCATGCAGGCGCCTCCTCTTTACCTCTTGAGTCGCGAGGTAGCTACCCAACTCGCTGGATTGCCAACGGTGGGTTGTTGAACTGACTGTTCAAGTCAACCGACAGTAGCCAACTTCAAGTCATTTTGTAGACACAAGAACAATATGCCGCACAGCTCAACAACCAGCTCAACAACCTCGCCGCAGCGACTTATGTCTCTGAGATCGCACAGAGCTTGTTCTACCTCCTCGTCACGAAGGACAAGCAAGAAACAGGAGTAGACAACTCGCAGGTCAGTCAGATGGCAGTCCCCGAACCCCACGTATAACGCTCTGAAGCACCCTCCTCGTCAACTCTTTCTAGCCACCGAACCCTCCTGTCGGCACTCTCGTCGATGATGAACTCAAGACGCTCATCTCGAAGACGGCAATGACTTCATCCCCGATGGGAGCCCCGTACAGGTCGGACGGAGGCATTAACAGAGCCGCAGTAGTTACTTTCAAGGACGCCGGAAATATCATAATGTCTGCTGCACCGTTCTTCGGCCCTGACGCGCCATTGGTATTTGTCATTGGTGTTCTCGTCACTATGTTGTAACTTCAAGACTTTCCACGTCGCGAAATGTATCGTATTGTATAATGAAAAGTATATGGTGTCACGTCCGTTCATAGTTGTCCGGTGTTTGCTAGCGATTCGGCGCATTGACTCTGTGACATCCGCCAACGCGTGCAGACCACCAGCCAGCCGTATGGTCGTCTCTTTGCCACATGCACAACATTACTCACAGTCCCCTGAAACTGCAAACACATTCATATCATTCATAGCCCTCGACCCCTTTTCAAGTTGTACAACTCGCTACCACCGCACATCCCCCCTGCGCACGCGTACCTAGGCAGGGAAAACAGGCGGAACCAAGCCCTTCGGGCCAAACCACTCGCCCTTTACCATGTGCTTGTAGTACGCGTACGGGAACACATCTTTCGCCAAGTGGTAGAACGCCCGTCTCGGGATCCGCTGGTCTGCAAACGCTCCAAAAGTTTCGAGTGGTTTCCCGCCGTATCCAAACTCGGCGAGCATTAGCTGGCAAAGGGGAGTTGTACAAGGGTCAGCGGACTTGGTGGTACCAAAGAGCGAGACAGGGGACTCACGCTGCCGTAGCCGGTGAACAGAGGGCAACTCGAGTACCCGTCGTACACTGCCTCCCCAACCTTGCCCGTCTCCATCAACTTGGTCAAGTTTTCAATCAGGATAGGCGTCTGAGCGGTGATCGCGGCGGCGGTCTACGACAGATTGGTCAGCAAGCGCGTTCCATCCTGTTGTTCCTGTTTACGTACCTTGCTGGTAGGCAAGCTCGAACAGTCCCCAAGCGAAAACACGTTGGGGAATTTTGTATGCTGGAGGGACGAAGGCGAGACGTCGACCCATCCGGCGGCGTCAGCGAGCGGCGAGGACTTTATAAAGTCGAGCGGCCCCATCGGTGGCGTCACATGCCTATCACAAGTCATCTCAGCACGTTGGCGTTCCGTTCGAACCGGCAGCGAGAGCGCGCACTCACATCATGTCAAACTCTTTTTCCACCGTCTTGCCCACATTCTTTAAATCCTTGAACACGGCAATCCTCTCGCCACCCTGCACCTTCACCTCGACAAGATCTTTTGCAAAATCCGCCTCGATCCCCTTTTCCCTCCTCACCCGATCCAGTGCTTCAGAGTAATGCGGCACACCAAACATGACCGGTAGGCCCGTCACAAACTCGACTCCGACGCCGGGGAACCTGCCAGTTCGGGCAAACCTGTCTTGTGCCATGTAGGCCATCTTTTGCGGTGCACCGGCACATTTTACAGGTCCAAACGGTTGCGTGAATAACGCCTTTTGCCCCGATTTGGTGGATTCGATCAGGTCCCACGTCTTGTCGCACGTGTCGTAGTTGTAGATGGTGGATACCTTGCTCTCGAGGGGTCGGGCGAGCGCTTCCGTGAGGCCCTTAACTTTGCCGTAGTCTATGCCAACCAAGAATCAGCACTCTCGCCCCTTCTCTACACCAGACACGCTAGACTCACTGATCTGTAAACCTGCAGCGACAATTAAAAAATCATACCGCACCGTCTCCCCGCTTTCCAATGTCAACGAGTTTGAGCTCGGTGAGAACGTGCCGACGTTGCTCTGGATATGTGTCAGATGTTCCGGGATAAGTGAGGCGGTCGGTCGCATAAAGTCCTGTTTTGCTTTCAACCCGGCACCGACGAGAGTCCTACACGCGCGGCAATGGGACGGCACAGAGCGATCAGTTTCCGTACGTGGTTGAAGGGTCAGAGGGGCGGGCTTACCATCCTGGTTGGAAATGATGGACCTTGGCGGCCTGGTGAACAAGAAGACAACAGAACCAGTCAGTCAGCCGTCCCCTTGGCATGTCCCCCTTAGTCACGAGCTGAAGAAAAGAGAAGGTAATTGGCTCTGTTGTTTCCGCATACTATGTTTCGTACCAACGGCGAAAAAGCGAGGCGAGGTGAGGGCGAGCGTCAACGACGAGACACCTGCCCAAAAAGTCACAACCAAACAGACTACCGAAAATCTGAAAAGCACACCCGCACCGGCCAAACTTTAAAAGTCGCTTTACGCTCTCCAATGACAACAAACGGGCCCTCGACAGTCAAGCGCATTGACTGTGCCGCTCATATAGACAGCGTCCTCGTCATCGTCCTCTCTCGCTCCGCCGCTCGAAGCACGCTGGTTTTCACGCTCTCTCTGACTCGACTGATGGTCAACCGCAAGGCGGGTGGCGTCGAGAAGGCAAAGTCATTGAGTCTCGACAGTCCGACGACGGGCTTGCCAAGTCAAAACGCGCTGTATCTCGGACGATCCTACGACGGTCTGAATAGAATCTCGCTCTCCGTCTTGAAGGGAAACTAGAAGCTCGACCACGACCTACGGCGGCCTCGAAACAGACAAAAAAGACACTCAGAGTCCCTCGGCACTCTCGCCGCTCGATAGCTAGCGGGGAACGGATGCTCGACCGGCGTACGAACGGCTTCGAAGAGGTGAAAGACGCTAAATCCAGAGCGGGCCTACGTACGCTCTCGCAATACAGGGTATTGACGTTCGACCGTCATATGTCAGCTCCAGAAAGAAACCTGAGGCTGCGCTGTCGTCGATGAACGCAACGACGCTCGGCCATCCGACGACTCTGCCTCGAGAGCACGCTGACACCCGCTCACGGCTCGAACAAGGCAACGATGCTCAGCGCGCCCTCGCCGATGCTTGCGCTCGTTTCCGTCCGAGGGACAACCAAGTCTCAACCCATCCTTGCACTGGCCTCGCAAGGCAAAGCACACCTCGATTACCTCGTTTTCACGACCGAGTTCGGGGAAGGGACGAATGTCACTGTAATCTCTACCACCGCCTCGAACAGCAAAAGAAGTATACTGGATCCGTCCATACGACGCCGGCGCGCGTGGCCTCCCCCACCCTCGCCCGCCCCTCTGATTTCTTGCTCTTGCTTTCCTCGCTCGACGGACGCTCGGCTGCACGGCGGTGTCCTCGACAGAGGCAAAAAGCAAGACGCTGCCGCGGCATACGCGGGCGCTGGAGGAAGACATTGGATTCTCTTGTCCGCTGTTCCGCTCCTTCTCGCTCTTCCCCGCGATCGCCTCGCTCGACTCGTTGCCTGCAGCGCTCTCCCGCTATCCATCGAAAAACACACTCACGCTCGCTCCTCTGCTCCTCGCTCTCGCGCGACCTCGACTGAAGCCAAAAGCAATACCCTCAGCTCGCCATACGGCGGGCTTGGGGAAGAAAGTCCTCGTGGAGTGGTAGCCTGCGGCGAGGCGGAATACTCTACGTTCGTTCGTTCGATGGAGGAGAGACTGACGGTCGTTCATCGGTGAAGAGGGAGGTAATGATGCTCCGCCGTCTGACGGCTGCCTCGAGAGGCACTGACAACGACACTCGCTCCTGCGTCGCTCGAAGAAGGCAACGACGCTCGACCCGGCCTACGACTGCCTCAAGAAGACACCTGATTCTCACGTTCGTTCGAGGAGACACTGACGCTCGGCCACACGACGCGCGTGGCCTCGAAGAAGCCAAAAGGAATGCACTCGACCGCCCTGCGGCGGGTTCGAGAAGAAGCAATACGCTCTCAGCAGCCAAAGACTGATGCTCGCTCTTGCTCGACCGACGACGTCGGATTTGGATTGGCACTACTACTTTCAACCACCCTACGATGGCCTCGAAGAGGCAAAGGACATTGACTCTCGACCGCACGGCGGCGAGCCGCCAGAGGTTAAGAATAAGACGCTCGCGCCACATGCAACCGCACTCGAGAAGAGGAAGGTAGTCCATTCTCGCTTTGCTCGACTTGATCTCGGCCGTCCTACGACGGCCTCGGGAGGAAGTCCTACGGACGCGTAGCCTGCGGCGCCTACTCGCTCCGCTCGATATTCTCCTCGCTGTCGCTCGAGGAGGCGCTGATACTCGGCCGCACGGCGGCGTCCTCGACTGAAGCCAAAAGCAGTACGCTCGCGCGGCATACGCCGCACTCGGGAAGAGGAGACATCTGATGCTCGGCCGCACGGCGGCGGCCTCGAACGCAGCCAGAAGCAATACTCTCAGCCGCCATACGGCGGCTTTGGGAGAAGTCCTACGGACTCGTAGCCTGCGGCGCAATACTCTCGCTTCGCTCGAGGAGACACTGACGCTCGGCCTACCGCCTCAAGAGAGTCCTTCGGACTCGTAGCCTGCGGCGCAAGACACTTGTCGCTCCTCCTCCTTCCTCGCTCCACTCGTCAATCGTCAGTCGGCAACTCACATCAATAACCGCAACATCCCCTTGCGCCAACTTGCCCATCCCATTCGCCTCAAACACATTGTACAGCTGATTGGCGACTGCTATTCCTGCTGAACCTACGGATCCGGGTGTCGGGTGTCGGGTGCCGGGTTTGTGTAAGTAACGGTGGGCGGCGAGGAAAAGCAGGTAAGAGGAAAGGAGAGGAGGGACGGGAACGTACCAGCACCGACCACCACGACTTTATGTTTCCCCTGCGACAGCGCGGTCTTTACGGACGAGGTGGAAGCGTGTCGTAAAACGTTCATCATCTTTCTCTTGCTTGCTTTCTTGCGGTGGCTGGTTGGTTGGCTGGTTGGTCGGGTTTGATTGCCTTGCCTCTGTAAATAATCTTGCCTCGACTCCCGTTAGCCCGTCCCTCACTCTTCGGGCGAACCCCCCCGGCGGCCGAAATCGATTGCCGCTCGGCTCTCTGCCAACTGCCAATGGACCACACAACCATCCCTCCGCCACCTTCAAACAACCCCGAACCAAGCCAGTCATGCACGTTTCCTCTCGCTCTGTACCGCTCGAAAGACTCTAATTCATGGCGTATGTACGACGATCATAGCGATAGGAACAGCGATTCAACACGCGAATGGCGCGCATCGGTTATACGGCGACGGATGGCGAGAAACCCATATTATTGATTGGTACATTGTCGATTCCAGCCGCTGTTGTCGAATCGCGTGCTCAATTGGTATTCACAGTCTCGTCTCAGTCAGGGGTAGATGGCTCACATGAGTGTGCGGCGTTCGTGTCGCTTTCAACACGCGGTAGTCAATAATTTCGTATTAGGATGGTATACAGAGATGAGATTGCACCACATCGGCCACCGGTGTCGTCGCCACCTTGAATCGGCCTCAGCAGCAGCATGGGTATCAAACACCTCCCAAAGCTCTGCCAAATTTACAGTGTGGCGTAGACCTGCGGGCGGTGACTTGCAGCCGCTGTTGTCGCTCGCCACGTTTAAAGACTGTCAGATTAACCTCTGGATCGAATGACCTGTCTCTAGGCTTTCAGAATACGCAGCAACGTGCAGGATACGGTTAGCGTAAGTGGGTAGCCAGGCATGTAGAGGAGTTTACCATATGATCGTCCGCCGCGGCGCGTTACGTTCTTCGGATAACGTGCGTACGGGGCGTCGTTTACACGTACTCGCTACCTCTGAATCGGCTCAAACAGGTATCGTTCGTCCGCAATCATCTTACGACTACACTTTTCCGATGTGTTCTTAATCGTACGCTGGCGTGAACAGGCAGGACATTGTGTAACCGGTGATCAAGTAGGGGTGGCGGGGTGGCGATGCGCAGTTCGCGTGTGCTAGACTGAGCCAGCAGAACAACTGTCCGCTGTGGGCTGGAACGACCCGAACGTCGTCATCAAAGCATTTAAATCACCCGCCCCACCGTAGGAAGTATCGCGTCGACGAGTGGTGTACGTCCTGTTGCAAGCGCTCTCCATGCCCATCAAAGGGGGGAGGGGGGTTCAACGGTAGTGCTGGTGACGACTGGTTTCCCCAAACAGGACGATCTGGTGGCTGGACGATGAACAAGAGTTGAGCTTGGGCCTTGGCGGTACTACCAGAGGAGGAGGAAGGCGCACGAGGCCGACGTCGGTGAGGGAAGAGCCGTCGTGGTGGACGGCAAAACCGCATGACGACCGGAATAGTGGCGCAATGGTACGAGGTACAAGGTGAGTTCTCTCGTCACCTTGTCCCGGTAAACGAAATTCTGCTCACCGAGTGCTGCTCACGAAGACCAACGTTTTCCGCAGCTCTGGTACGGCTACTGGATCTCAACGGATTGGTACCCAATGAGCATACATTCAACCAGCGAGACTCGCGTATGTTTCATCAGGGGGGGAAGGGTATCTCGCTGTGCAACGACCAGGCTCGTAGTCTGTCTGACGCTGTTACCATTAGAGGTCGGCATTGATTATTTGTAGTCGAGTTTGTAACCTATAATCGCGTATTTTCGAATATGATGACGATTACCGAGTATCGTCGCCCTCCCAGCTGTCGCTTTTAATCGATTACATGGTAGGAGTTTGTGACTAAAAGTCGTGCATGATCGACGTCTAGGGGGTAAAAGTTGGAGGACTTTGCCAGATGGCGAGGCGGAACTTGGCGGAGGTTCACTTGGAGCGCATGCTAACCCATGGGGGACTAATATAATGCGAGTTGGTCATGTCTCATTCGCGGACTCCACCAGACGCATTCCTCGGGAGGGACCACTGTCTCGAGCGCATACAAGACATGGAAACGCACATCATGTAACACCCGTTGCCGCTCGCCCATCCTCTCCGATTATATCGCGGATGTCACCCTCAGCATCGCTTTAGCACTGTAAAGTATGACCAGAGTGACTTTAAAGTCGGGAAACGGTGAATCTATGATGCGCTACAGGGAATATGCGATCAAGACGGATTATAATCGAATAAGCTGGATGACTATTCAGTTTTGTAACCGTCAAAAGTGCGATTAGCAATTACGATACTGAATAAGGCCATCAGAGCCCATTGTTTTTTGACTACTTGTAATCTAGTCATCCTTTCCGACCTCTAGTTATCATGATGGTTCTGCAGCGGTAAAAAGCTCACCATCTGCATTTCGGACAAGCTTCCTGGTGTCCACGAGTGTGAGCAGGCACCTTGTCTACCACGAAAAGCAAAAGTAACTACTCGAGGAGGACGGGATGTCACCCAGACGCGTACCGCACCGCACCGCACCAAGTACGTATGATCCTCCCGGGGGAGCGAATGATAGCTACCTTCTTGTCTGTCCAACGATGGATCATGGGCGACGACGGGAACGCAGGAGCGTATCGTACCGGGTGATCGATCGATCGGTCGGAGACGCAGGCAGGTCAGGTGGAACGCAAAGCGCGGTTGTACACCCTCGCGTTCGCTCGCTCAGAGATCCTCATGTTCGACGTCGACGTCGGCGTGATTTTGGGACATCCCCAGGTACCCTATTATTCCGTTCATGGATCGCCGGCGGCGTGCTGTTTGGCTGTGCTTGCTGACCGGTCATGTGTGGTGCGGCGGTCGTTGCCTGCGCTGACACAGTGCCACGGTCGGTCGGGGAGTGGGGTTTCTTCCTGATCCGAGCTTGTAAGGTATTTACTCTTCCACGCACGCCCAACGCCGCCAAATACAGGAAAGTCTTTTCCTAAGAGTCAGCCGCCGCCGCCGCCGAAGGACGAGACGACGGGTTTACCTTGACTATATATTTCTCCATTGTTCTGTTGCGTTGCCCCGCGTCGCCTTGTCTACCTTGCCGGACTGACGTTCCGGCGATCCTGTTGCAGGCATGCTCCGGTAAGTATGGCTGTCGTAGTAGGAGGCAGGGGCACGCGACCGAGACGATCCGGCCGCCGAAATCCTCCTCAAACAGGGCGGAAGCAATACCGAAAGAAGGTGAAACCCTAGCCAGCCAAAAAACCTCTTGCTTGCCCTTTTTCGTTTTTATTCCTCGCCTGAAACTGGTGTCGCCTGATTCAGTAAAGTGACAGCATCATCACCATCATCATGGAGGATATACAAACACAACCACCCGCGGGGGAGCAGGGGAAGAAGAAACGACGCTCTGGAAAGGCGCGGGAGGAAGCCAAGGCGCTGGCGATAGCTGCGGCGGCGGCAACGGCGGCAGCGGAGTCGGAGGCGGGATTATCACACGAACAAGTGGAACAGGTGCAGGTGCAGGTGCAGGGTGTGAAGCGCAAGAGGGATGATGGTGAGAGTGAGAGTGAGAGTCAAGAGGATGAGCAAGAGGAAGAGGAAGCGTCAAGTAAACCACCGGATTGGCAGGTTATTGGGAAACGAATCGTATGTACCACTCTCTCCGGCCCGGTTCTCATTCGAATTCAAATCAGTGGATTGGAGAGCGTGAGCGAGGAATCACCGGTTTTTGGTCTTGTGGATACCGTCGTAGGGCGGTCGAGCGCTCGTGTCTCCCCGTATCGACCAGAGGCGGCGTATGCCGCGCGAGCGTACTGCTTTTGGCTTCAGTCGAGGACGCCGCCGTGCGGCCGAGAAGCAGTGTCTTCTCGAACGAAGTGAGAGTATTGTGCCGCAGGCTACTAGTCCAAAGGACTCTCTCGAGGCCGTAGGCCGAGAATTAGTGTCTCCTCTTCCCGAGTGCGGCGTATGCCGCGCGAGCGTACTGCTTTTGGCTTCGTCGAGGACGCCGCCGTGCGGCCGAGCATCAGTGTCTTCCCGAGCGAGAGCGAGAGAAAGGACTCCTCCGAAGCCGCCGTATGGCGGCTGAGCGTATTGCTTTTGGCTGCATTCGAGGCCGCCGCCGTGCGGCCGAGCATCAGTGTCTTCCCGAGCGAGAGCGAGAGCGTGCGCCGCAGGCTACGAGTCTGAAGGACTCTTCCGAAGCCGCTGTATGGCGGCTGAGAGTATCGCTTTAGACTTCAGTCGAGGACGCCGCCGTGCGGCCGAGCGTCAGTGTCTTCTAAAGACCGTCGTAGGACGGCCGAGCGTATCGCCTCTTTCGAGCGCGAGCGAGCGTCAGCGTCTTCTCGAGGCCGTCGCAGGATGGCCGAGAGCATTGCTTTTGGCTTCAGTCGAGGACGCCGCCGTGCGGCCGAGCGTCAGCGCTCCATCGAGCGTAGGGAGAGTGTTGCGCCGCAGGCTACGAGTCCAAAGGACTCTTTCGAGGCCGCCGTATGGCGGCTGAGAGCATTGCTTTTGGCTGCATTCGATGGCGCCGCCATGCGGCCGAGCGTCAGTGTCTTCCCGAGCGTCAGTATCTCTGCTTTACCAGGCCGCCGTACAGAGGGTCGAGCATTTTCCTGTCTACGGCGCATCGACGGGAGCCGGCGTGGTGTGGGTTGTTCGAGACTCGGTGCGTTTGTCTACCGAGACCCTCGAGCACGCACGGGCCGAGCGTAGCCGCCGTCATTGACCCGCGAGCGTGCAAAGTCCCGTCTAGAACGGCTGAGCGTAGTCGCATCCACCGAACGGCGTCAGCGCGAGCATCACTTCTTTGCCTTTCCGAGTGCCGGCGTAGGCGGCACGACGGGAACTCGCCGTTATCGAGTGCGAGGATGAGTGCCTGTGTCTTTTCAAGGACCGCCGTAGCAGGCCGGTCGAGCATCGGTCCAGCGATGCGGAGCATCAGTCGTGATTGACATGTCCACGCGCGGGGCTCGGGTGTCAGTGTCGTTGTGCGTTTCCGACGCCGTTGCAGGACGGTTCGAGAAGTAGGTTGCATTTTCTACCGGGCAGCGCGCGAGCGGTTATCCCGTTTTGGGGGTGAGTGAGGGCAGGGTGCGGTTCAGCCGTTAATCATACCTGCCTGACTTGCTGCCTCCTGTTTTCTCTCTGCGTACATTCCTAGTGCCCAGTTTCGATCTCGCCCCGCTCGCTCGGCTTCCTGCCCTCTATTCCTGTCTGACCGTTCGCTCGTGGACAGTCGGTGCCCCTCCCTCTCTCTCTTTGCCGCTCTTGTCTGTTGCTCATGCATGTTGAATAGAACTGACATCCTCCATCCTCTTTTCCTTTCCTTTCCTCGACCCAACGCACAGCCACAAGCACTGAAATCCCTGCTGCCAATCTTGAAAAAGGCGAAAGCGGGTGAGACGCAGCGTGTGATTAAAAAAGTAAAGTTTTTGAGGAAAAAGGCGCAAGGTGCTGCTGCTGCTGCGGATAGTGTGGATGGGGAGAATATCGAGTTGAAGGATTTGGAGATGCAGTTGGAGGCTCTCAAGGTACGTCTCCTCGTCACCCTCTTTCTTGTCCTTGTTGTTGTCGTATGCTGATCTTTGTTCCCACCATGTGCGATGCGACAGAGGCTCGATCTACATGCCCTTCTCGCACCGCTACTATTAATGAAACTACGAAAACATCCCTTCTTACGGACGGTGTTGCCCTTACCCACGGATCTACTCGCAGGACTATCCTCAACACCAGCAACACAACCCGCATCGTCACCGTCTACCTCTGCAACGACATCAACACCGACAACAACGGACGCTGCCGACCTCTTTGCGTCCTCTACGCTAGAAGGAAAAGTCCGGAACCGTCTTTTATCCTCCAAGGGCGTCGGAGAGCAGGTGAATGGTGTCGTAGGATGGTGTGTGGGCGTCGAGGGTGGCAAGTTGAAAGCGGGTGTAAAAAGGGCCCGACCGACGACGCCACCCGATGTCATGTCAAAGGCAGCCGGAAAACAACATTCGGTTACAAATGCATCTGGGAAGAGTGCGAGAAAGGAGCGCAAGGAAGTGGTGTTGGGAGACGATGATGACCTGGCGGCGCAGAATGCTGCGGCTGACGCTGCTGGATGGGAATCGGGATCGGTCGACGATTTTTCCGGTGACGATTCGGACAATGACGAAGATGACGATATGGACGACTCGGATGTGGTAAGGGAGGAAGACTATGGTTCGTCGTCTCCTGGTCCTTTGGCAGCAGCGCCAGGGAAGAAACCCACGCAGAAGAATACCGGTTCGGGGTCCCTCTTTTTGCCGACGTTGGCCTCGGGTTTCACGATGGGTGATTACGACTCGGATCCGGATGAGGATGAGCGGCGGGATAAGAAGAGCGGCAAGGGCGGTTTGATACAGAGTGTGCGGAAGAATAGGCGCGGGCAGGCGGAGCGGAGAAAGTGAGTCCCCCGGCTGGGTTGTGGCGCTGATAGCGTAGGCGGCTGATGATCATGGTGCAATCGCGATCAGAATCTGGGAGAAGAAATACGGCAAGGGCGCAAATCATGTGAAAAAGCAGGAAGAGGAGGGCGTCCGGGTGACGAAAGACGCGCAGATGTTGGCGAGTCAGATGGGCGGAGCTGCTGCCAAGCCGAAATGGGGTCAAAAGGGACCGGTAAAGGCAGATGGAGGGATGAGGGATTCCGGATGGACAGCCAAACGCCCGCCAACGACGACCGGTGCGCTGTACGTTGCATCTGCGCCGGCAAAGGACCCACCGAAACCGGCGACGACGGCGACCGGTACCGAGCATCCTTCGTGGGCTGCCGCGAGGGCGAGAAAGGAAAAGATGGAGATGGTGGCGGCTGTCAAGCCCAAAAAGATTGTGTTTGATTAGGGTTGTACCGAGGCGTTTATGCGCATGTCGGATAATCCGACGACCATAGACTATCAGGCGCCCTTGACATGTCGTACCGCGTAACTGCAGACGCCCTGAGTTATCCGCCGCACTTCCTCTCTTTCCTTGTTTCTCTGCAGTGGTCTCTACTCGAGCGCGAGCCGCGGGTGATCCCGAGGAACATTCTACGCCGCGCGGAAGAGAGGGAAGAAGAGTCAGACAGAGTACGTATAGGGGGTTTGAAGCCAGGTGCTAGCCAACGTCAACAAGCATACATATCGAAACATCCTCGGTTGTTGTTGCCGTAACAGTCGACGTGTTCTGGCAGATACCGGTATACATCTCCACTAGAGCCAGCATCTTATCTATTACACCTCGTAAACAAGCCAGCACGCACCCTTAGTGAGTCGCTGACGGTACGCCCGCTTGGTCTGCTCGCCTTCGGTACGGGCAACGGGTCTCCGCAGAATATGCCCTTTCGACATCGTCTCCTCTTTGACATTGTTCACCTGGCCGGTGATTCAAGTCACCGGACGAGTCTATCGAATGCGTATGTATCGGCGCCTAGCAGCAGCATGCATTTTCGCAGAAATTCGAAGTTGCCAGAGGGGATCCAGGAGGAACGTATTCGAAGGAACAAGATGCAATCAACATAGACATGGAGTATGAGGTCAATCGAGTCAGTCGCAGAAGTGGAGGGCCTTGTTCATGGCTTGATGACGGGATCATCCAGATGACTGCTGTTCCAGCACGAACGCCATCCCGGGAGCTAGAACTTGGCTTTTGAAGCGAGACACCAGCTTGTCGTGGCGTTGTTGACGGCCTCCGTATCGACATTGTCGAATTGGACGCACGCAGCTGTCGCTTGTCAATAAAGCCTTGACCATTGATAAGCGAGGTCGGGGGCAATCCTGGCGCGCGAAGTCGCCCATCGGACAGCCTTGCCGACACTATCGTGGGGAAGTGATTGTGAACGCGCTCCAGCAGCTGGAGCACTTGCACACGAAGTATAGTATCGTCAACCCGATAGAGTTCCGGACTTTTTTCGATTTCGAGGGTCAGAGAGTACGACCCATGTCCTGATAAGGCGGTACTGAGTGTGTACGCATTCGTAATCAACAAAGACATTCATTGCAGAGTATCCATACGGCTTAAACGCTGATAGACAAGAACACGACAGAGTTTAGCCTTTCAGACGATGGTCGCTGTCCAGCGTTGGTGGTCGCGGGACGACGAGCGGTTCAAAGTCAGGACCGGTGGCTTCCTAGCACAACGACCATGGAACTGCCTTGCAAGAGTCTTCACTACTTGGGACGTTCGAAGGGAAGAGGAGTCATCAGCGCAAATGAATAAAAAGGTCTGGCGGGAGCACTTCCGACGACCACCTCTCACGGCGTTTTGTTCGTGGGTATTACTGTCAATACGGGCGGGTGCCTAGAGCATGACAGGAGTACAGGTCTCAAACTATGAGAGTATGTATGTGCAGTCAGTGCTCGAGGTACCAGCGGTCTTGATAAAGTTTGACGGTTATGATCCGCTGATGTGACCGGCGGTCGCGAGCAGCGGTTTGATTCGGTCGGGCCGAACATCTGTGCGTGGTACGCTGGTGATGTTTTCCGAAGTGATCGCGGAGCGGCTTTGCCGGCATGACGTGAAAGATGGAGAAAACTTGTTGTCAATCTGCAATGGTCATTCATGCGCGCTTTCGCACCAAACGCACAGCCAGCCGAGTTACGACGTCGATCCTTTCTTGCATTGCTTGCGTAAGGAAGTGAACAAAGAGCCACCGAGGCGATGATACATGGTCCGGGGATACAAGGTGAATGCGAGGTTACAACGTGATATTTTCTTGGGTACAGGGTACAGACCTAGTCGGATCGGAAATTCCGTCGATCCCATGTCTCTGGGCGTGCCATAACGAACGGTGGAGCCAGTCGTCGTAGGGGCTCACTTTAGTCGACACATTTGGACCCGGTGTAAGGCGCGCCGACTACCGATTGGTCGATTATCGGGTGATACTTTTGTGGTGTAATCTGTCAGTCTAGCTGCGACTGGGAGGCGGTGCTTGTCCGGCCCCTGGACGCGGGACTTCAAGGTGCACCACCGGCTGAACGAATTTCCTCCGTTTTCCACACCAAGTACTCGTATGACCGTTCTATTCCTCGTGTTCGGAGTGATCATCCTGCTCCTGCTCGCGGGCAACACTAGCTGAATTGGTGGCGCTGGCCGCCGGCAAGGAATGTAATGCAGTAATGGGCGCAGCGCGTTTCTTGCCCTTTCCTCTGTTGTTGTTGCCTTGTGAGACGGAATTGGTGTCCGGGTCGTCGGAATCAAAGTCGGGGCTTGAACCGCCAGTTTGCGTATGTGTTGTCGAGGGACGGCGTTGTCCAGAGGCGAGGGCGGGCGATGCATGGTGCGATGTAAGAGCGAGGGAAGTCCGGTGGGAAAGGGTGGATGGTTCTTGATTGAGTTGCCGCTGCGAGAGGGGGAAACCCAGCAATGAGCGTCAGAAACGTTCACATGCTGTGGGCAAAAGGACGCGAGAGAGGAAAACGAGGAAACAAGCGAGGGTAAAAAGGAAAAAGAGGGAAGAAGGGGACGCATGGGAGGAAAGCAGGAGAAAGAGGGGGGAGAGCGGTCCAGAGGCCACAGGGCGCGCCAAACGACACGGGCTCCAACAATGCAGGATATGCAGACTCACGCTCCGGTATTTTGCCAAATACACTTTGCAAGCCTCGGCGTAATTGTCGAATCCGAGGGACGTCATACTGTACAGGATATCCTCGCCGTTGATTGTTTTCCGCTTGTCGGTAAGGACTTTTTCGGCTGCTTCGGAGCTCTACAGACGAGGAGGGCGATCATGCGACCGGCCGAGGACGAGGACGACAATGGGAGCAGACCGAACACAGAGGCGGCGGAGGCAGAACGGATGCAGGGAAGAACAATGAGGACGGCGGCGCAAACGAGCAGGAAACAGGACGGAACAACCCAGATACCGGGCAGAAGCAACGACGAGGAAGGGCGACGGCAGACACAAAGACAGGGCAAGCGGACGCGCGGCAAGGGGAAATGATGAAGTGCGCATTGTACAGCGGACGCGGGCAGAGGACGAGCGAAGTCGAGGATTGAAAGACGCAGGGTGAGCATGGGAGCAGGAAGCGTGTTAGCCATTGATACGAGAAACGCGACGGGAGACGACAAGGTGGGCGACACGACACGGCGTGAAGACGCGGGAGATGTATCAGGAAAAGAGATGGTAGGAATGGGCGGCGAGATGGTAGGCGAGGCAATCCGAGCAAGAGCAGAAGGGAAAGGGAGACGTGCAGGAAACAATGCAAATGCAGAAACACACGGGGGAGCCGTAAAGGATGCAGAAAACGCCAGAAAATAGCCCAGAGATGAACCCAGCGGAGCGGAGGACGTACCAAGAATGAAATGAATTCACTGACACACTCTTGCACGCATTCCTTGGCCTCTTTTGCGATTTTGGCGTTGTCCGGCAAGGCGGCTTTCATGATTCGGCCGACGTTTGCTATCTGTGCGGCGAGGGAGCGCGGGTACGGTTGAGTATGACGCGAGAGAGGAGAGCGAGTGGGCGAGGATGCGTAATAACGCGAGCGCAAGTGCGAACGACCGTGAACCATGGTCGAGTGCAAGGCGACCAGGGAGGAAGGTGGGCGAGCAGGAGTCAGGGAAACAGTGAATAGACCGAAAACGGTGGGGCATGACAAAGAGCCCAAGATAAGCGGGTAGAATTAGACATTGCAAAGGCACGAGCACGAGCGACGAGCGGACGCAGGTTTGACGAAGCAGGCGAGGTAAGAGCGAGTTGGGCGATACGAGCGAGGCGAAGCACGGAGTATTTTAAGGAGGGCGGTCAATGAGGTCGGCGATTTCGATGAGCGACGGGGCAGCAAAAGGGCGGTGAGGCGGGACACATGAATCGAAAATCGTGTGCGGTGTCAACGAAGCGAGGTAACGTGGAAACAAGCAAGGAGGAAAACAAGGGGGAAACAAAGGTCAGCGCTCCACGTCACCATCACCCTGGACTTGGTACAATCCGATTAAAGCGCAAGCACAACCCGAGGAACGGGGAAGCAGTCAAGGGACGGAATATGGTGGGCAACGGTGAAACGCGAAAAGAGATAAAAAACGAATAGGGGGGGTAACGACGGGAAGAGCCGGCAGCGAGGGCGACGTAGAGGCGAGTAAAAAGCGTAATGAGAGAGGAAGGGAACGAGCGTGCGAGAAGGCGTGAAAAGACGAACAGGCGGAAAAGCAGAGTGCAAAGGCGACACCACGCGAGGAGGGAACAGCGGAGGAAACGAGCACGAAAAGAGCGATTCCCCGGACCGTTTCGAGCTTCAAAGGCAATTTTGAAGGGGAAACGAGGCGCAACGAGGGAAACGACCCGACCGTACCGACCAAAGCTCTGTCTTGCGGTCCCATACCTGCCCTTTTGAACGACACCAGGCACCCCGGGCACGTCACACCTCGTCTCGCTTGTAACTGCAATTCCTTCGTCTTGCTGTAAGTCGACCTCGCTGTCTACCCGTCTGCCGGTCGTCTGTTAGTCGACAATTGACATCGCCGTCCCCTTGGCGCGGGGTCGCTACGTCCCTGTCGCCGTCTACTTGTCTCCTTCCCTGCTGTTCCTCACCGCCTTTCTGCACGTCGCATGTCAAATCGTCTCCCACCACCCTATCTCTTCGTGTCCTGCTCTTCCGGACTAGTTTTTCCGTGTCCTGTTTCCTGGTTTCCTGTTTCCTGGGCGTGCATCGGATCGATCGTCTCCTGGCAATTGTCCTCGCGGCCTCCTGTCGCGGGTGTCCGATAACGAAACTCTGTCTCGCGGTCTCACCTGACATGGCCGTTCTCCCGTCGAACCCTGGGTCTCCCACCCGCCGCCGTCCCGTCTCGTTCGCCCTCTGAGCGAGTCGACGTTGACGGTCGACGAACTGTCTCGCACTCCTCTCAGTCGACGGAGGCCGAGGCCGAGGAAGAGAGAAGGCAAAGTAAAGATAGAAGCGAAAAAAAGGGAATTGCGGGAGGAAGAACCGGAGGAAAGGAAAAGGACGGAGAAGAGGAAAGAGCAAGCCAGCGAGGGAATACTGACAGGCAAATACCGACGACGTGATCGTCGACTCGACTCCACTCGGCAAGCAAAGACAAGGTGACTCTCTGCCCGCACGGCAGCGGCCTCGATAGAGGCAAAAGCAATACTGTACGCTGCTCTTGAGGAAGACAGAGTCACTGGTGCTTGCTCTCGCTCGAAAGGGTCCTTTGGACGGGTAGTACGCGGCGGCGGCAACACTCTCACGTTCGTTCGAGGAGACACCAACGCTCGGTCGCACAGCGGCGTCCTGGATATAGGCAGAAGCAATACTCTCGGCGCGTCCTACGACGGTCTCGGTTTCGCTTATGCAGACACTGATGTTCGCGCTCGCTTCCGTTCGAGAGACGACCAAGTGTCAACCATCCTTGAATGGCCTCGCATGGCAAAGACACTCGATTCTCTCATGCTCCCCACCGCCGGCCCTCGAAGACGTCGACTCCTCTCGGCCATCCTTCCACCAAGTCGAACGGCAAGAGAAGTATATCTGACTGTTCTACGTCGGCTGCGAGTCCTCCTCCTCCTCGCTCGCTCGCTCCTCATATGATTCACGCTCTCGCTCGACTAACGCTCGGCCGTCTGACGACGGCCTTGTAAGTCAAAGCCAACGATGCTCGCTCCTGCGTCGCTTGACAAGGCAACTACGCTCGGCCGTCGTAGGATGGCCGCGAGAAGACAATGATACTCGCTCGCACTCGATCAAGACAACTGCGATCGGACGTTTTACGACGGCCTCGGAAGTCAAAGCCAACGATGCTCGCTCCTGCGTCGCTTGACAAGGCAACTACGCTCGGCCGTCCTACGACGGCCTCGAGAAGATCAAGACGCTGACTCTCGGCCGCACGGCGGCGGCCTCGACTGAAGCCAGAAGCAATACTCTCAGCCGCCATACGGCGGCTTCGGGAAGAGTCCTTTGGACTGGTAGCCTGCGGCGCAACACTCTCACGTTCGTTCGAGAAGACGCTGACTCTCGGCCGCGCGGCGGCGGCCTCGACGGAAGCCATAAGCAATACTCTCAGCCGTCATACGCCGCACTCGGGAAGAGGAGACACTGATTCTCGGCCTACGGCCTCGAGAGAGTCCTCCGGACTCGTAGCCTGCGGCGCAATACTCTCGGTCCGCTCGCGAGATTCTCGCTGCGCTCGACTTTATCTCGCTCCGCTCGAAAGACACGGATGCGCGGCCTACGGCCTCGGAAAGCTCTACTCACAGGCAAATACCGATCCTGCTCTTTATACTCGTCAATCTGCGCATCCGTGAATACGTGGTGTTGTCGAGCGTTCCCACCACCTCCTCCTCCGGGCTGTACTGCATTCCCATTCCCACTACCTGCACCGCCACCGCCATGCATTACCGTATCCTGCCGACCGCCGCTACTTGATCCCCCGGAAAGTGGTTGTGCTGGTGGTGGTGGTGTGTATGTCGGCGCGAGGGGAGGGAGGGAGGACATTGTGTTGTGTTCTGTCGTGTCGTGTTGGTGTAATGTGGTACGGTGTGTTGTGAAGAACGAAGCTGGCCGGGTCGAGTTGAGAAAGACGAGGAAGCAAGGGAAACCCAGTAACCTAGTAACGCCTGGTTCATCAAGTCACGTGATTCAAGATTACTCCGGGGAATCCGGGGAATCGCTGTAGGGACTTGAGATGCTATATACATTGGTTGGCAGAGGGAGTATAACAAGCCTGGTTAGCTCAGTCGGTAGAGCGTACGACTCTTAGCCTCTTCTGAGGATAGGCATCGTACGGTCGCGGGTTCGAACCCCGCATCGGGTTGATATTTTGATACTTTTTGTTGCGATGCGCAAAACAGCCAAAGCTGCACTCGGAGCGAATTCGCAAAGCCAAACGTGGGCGGAAGGAGAAATAGCAGCCTTCCTATGGGGCGTTAAAGTGCACCTAACACGACAATAAAAGGGCCCAAAAAAGAGGGGGGAAACGCGCATGTATATTAGGTCATCTTGACTAGAATGTATGCAAAATAGTCTACGCGGAGATAGATGCATAACCTCGGACCGTCCAACAATACACGTCATCTTATGATCGCTTTCACTCTCAGATGCTGACTCTTTGCTTTGCGACCAAGTAAACTAATTTATGATACCCGTATGAGTGATCTGTAGGCACACTGTGCTTATGCTTTCTGCACATAATGTCAGGGATGGGCGAGGGCTTGATGGCAGACACCAACCTCAGGACAGGGCAAGGCTAAGAACTATGACGAATTGTGGGATCGAACCACGTGACTAGTATTATGATTAGATAATATAAGTCATTGACATATGATCTTGCTCTAAGGAGCAAAGACGAATACAAGTGGGTGGCAAATACCATTCAAAAGCTCTCCTTATATAGTTATCCGAGCGACTAGGCAGCCCTAGGGTCTCCAAGGGCCCTAAGCAGAATCGATGGCGAAAGTGGAGGCTGTTGACACAGCGTGCTGTCGATGCAGTATGCTGTGCTGTGCTGTGCTGGGCGTCGCCGCACCATGGCGATGCGCAGCGGGTGATGATCAACGGGTGGTGCGCAGCGGGTGGTGCGCAGCGGATGATGATCAGCGGGTGAGGATCAGCGGGTGAGGATCAGCAGGTGAGGCTCAACCGCCGTTGACGTCCAGAGTTGATTATGTCGGCGAGAGTACTGTTCGATCAGTGGGCTCTGTCGGTTCATGACAGGATGGGACGTAAACGCGGCGGAGAGTCTTATCTTAAAGTCTTCGCTCGTTGTAGAGATAGGGTCGCATTTTCTCTGGGTAATTTATGTTTCGCTTTCCTATAATTACAAGGCGACGGCTGAATCATAACCATCGGAAATTCTAGCCCAGGTGATACCTGGTCGAAGAGAGGACCAAACGCTCCCTTGATCAACAATGTGGAATCTATGCACCTCCGCTTGCGTGGGATACGAAGGCGTGGAAATAGAGTTCAACTGGAAATGCTTTGGTCTGCGAAATCCACCGGTAGTGAGGCTTGCACATTTTCTCAGTCTAGCATGTGGTTTGAACACTAAGTACGAGATAACCATAGTATACTGCCAAATCTAGGGAGCGTATTTTGGGGCCTAGGTTCAAATTCTACAAACTCGAAATGGACAATGACCAACATGTCGATGTGCTGAAGCAGCTGCATTCCTGTGCGGTGGCATATAAGGAGGCTTTCAAGCATGGTACGGGAAAGGGGGACGCGTCCGGTCCAAGATGGAATACGTGGTCCACGCTCAGAATGGGACATTACGCTAGAAGCAAAGTGATATCTATTATCTAATGCCGAATTTGTAAAGTCACTTGAATAGCTTATGAGTATACTCCAGAACCGCTCTGAAGCCTATTGATTTGTTAATATGTGGTTCATAATTCATACCACGGCGCTTCCATTGCTGCCAATATGGAGAAACAAGCTGCACTATCTCAATGTGGTCTCCATCGCGTGCATGACTGAGACTTGATGTAAGGAGACTGACGACTCATGGGCAGTCCTCCTGGCTACGGCCTTCCCGCACCTATGGCTGCCATCGCCCCTCTCTTCCGAGTCTGGCAGGCCATCGAGTAGCAGGAGAAGAAGAAGAAGATCTGGTGGAACTTGTCTGGAACTCTTATGGAAACTTCTGTTGTACTAGTAGCCTAAAAGACAAAACCAAGTACAAAAGTAGTAGTCTGGACTTGTAACTAAATAGCCTCGTGACCGAATCGACTTGTGACTGAACTAGCTTGTGACTAGCCCGACTTGTAATTCTATTGACTTGTAGTCTGGAACAGGAAATGCTGTAACTTGACACAGAAGCCAAACTGACTCACAATTCTCACCACTGCTGAGCTACCGCTCACCGTGCTCGAGCCCGTCAGTGCTTACCAAAGCTTTCTGTTGACTGCGTTATACACGTCACCATCCATACCCCACGGAATCATACAGGCCGTTCTACTGCATACTTTGCGAGCGCGCTTGCTGCGCTTGCCAAATCTGCGAACTCTGCCTAAGGAGGAATGCGCCTTTAGCTAAACGCTTTGTGCTCCTCTAGCGCTACCAGTTATGCCCGCTCTGCCAACATCCTTGCCCGTCTCGCCACTGCTTAACCTGCCATCGCAACGGATGCAGAAAGCAACACAAACCATCACCTACCTTAGAGACTCATGGGCTACCTAGGGCAAACTGACATTCGCCACCATTCCAAAACGTGTATATATAGCAGTCCGATCCAGTTGTAACATTTGCTTCTATGACTTATTATGACACGCTTTACCAGAGATACTAGAAGCGCCACTGGCCTTGTACCAACTTTGTACTCAGCCTTTTATCCTCATCAACACATCCAACACTAAGACAACCATCTTATACAATACCGCTAGTCGTAGATAACATTATCACACGAACCCTAGTGCCTTGTGTAACAGCCTTATTCTGTAACCACTCAGTAATTATCCTAAGTCTTGCTATACAACTTCTTCATTAATATCAGCCTTAGTAACTGAGCTGGTTAGTGTCTAAGTAATATTGGACTCAGAGTAATACGAAGACTGCGTGCCTTACATACTTGATCCCACCACACATGCGGATGAAATCATTATGTCCTAAATGTAATTCATGACAGTCCCATCACTACGGCCGACTGAGTCACTGATACCATCATTAACCATCAACCTAGAGAGATGGAAGACACGGCCGAGGGAGAGGAATGAGGAAGTGCAAGACAAGCATTTGATTTTGGCGGCGATTCCGTCCTCCGATGTCGAGAGGACGCAGGTTTCATGGACTAACATATATAGAGAAGATCCCGGGGCGAACCTCTGCCCAGGTGACTAGGCTTACTCGGCAAATATTCTTTACCAGTACAGTAAAAGTCTTTGTACTACAACCTGCGACTACCCCCGCCGATCCATCTCCCTCGCTCGAGTCCACTGCATCGACTATCACACATGGCGACTCGTGGTCGGAAGTACTAGACGAGCAAGGATCTCTGGTACTATATGCATTCACCATCATAATATATAGTCTATATACATCAGACCAATGCGATATTGTGGATACCCTCGCGACGAGATATTCGTGCTTGGAATGATTCGTAAAAGGTTGGTCACAAGATAATTTGCCCATAACATGGTTCACTCCACAAGGGCTCTTTCACTGTTGTCACGTCACATTACAGAGACTTTCCACTGGAAAACGTTAAGAGGTAACATCACACCCGTCTACGATCACCTTCAAAGTGAGTGGATGGCTGCCTAACCCTAAGAGATACAGTGGGCCACAAGAATCCTGTCATTATCTAGTAACTACTGATACTGAAGAGTCAAGACAGTCACAGCTACGATCACAGGAATCAAGGGTCGGCATATAAGTCTGGAAAGTCAAACGAGGGCAAGTTGTTTCGTGTATCATTACCGAAATGTTTAAAAGCCACCGTAGCAGCCACAGTGGAAGCTGGACTTTCGTTCAATGCGATAGATGAATGTAATGGACGGTAATGGACCTCATATCGACTATGAGAGTGTGCAGAAAGACTGCTGCGGGGCTGCTTCAATCGCTCTTCCCATGGCCGGATATCTTTATATAAGCATGTCGTGTACTTTGTTGCTTGTCTAACCAGCCTTATATAGTAGTTTATGTGTCATGAACCGACAGAGCCCACTGATCGAACAGTACTCTCGCCGACATAACCAACTCTGGACATCAACGGTTGAGACTTGAGTCTCACCTGTTGATCTTCACCTGTTGACCCTCACCCGCTGATCATCATCCGCTGCGCACCACCCGCTGCGCACCACCCGTTGATCATCACCCGCTGCGCATCGCCATGGTGCGGCGACGCCCAGCACAGCACAGCACACTGCATCGACAGCACGCTGTATCAACAGCCTCCACTTTCGCCATCGATTCTGCTTAGGGCCCTTGGAGACCCTAGGGCTGCCTAGTCGCTCGGATAACTATATAAGGAGAGCTTTTGAATGGTATTTGCCACCCACTTGTATTCGTCTTTGCTCCTTAGAGCAAGATCATATGTCAATGACTTATATTATCTAATCATAATACTAGTCACGTGGTTCGATCCCACATTCGTCATAGTTCTTAGCCTTGCCCTGTCCTGAGGCTGGTGTCTGCCATCGAGCCCTCGCCCATCCCTGACAGTATCTTGCTCTCACTACCTCTTGGTCTCACGACACCACCTCAACCTTCATCTTCACCACCTCGACCTTCATCTTCACCAATCATATTCACCTTACCCAATCAACTTTCTTGGTCATTAAATATCAAAATAAATCTTTTTCAAAGTTCAACTCGACTTCAGTGTCGGTCACTTTGGAAGTACAGTATCGACTTAATTGTTGAATTGTATTGATCTAATCTTGATCGCAAGCCAACCACCTTCGCCAACATGTTGTCCATCGCCCTTGTCATGTACCGTTGGTTCATGATGGCTGTTCAACCCTTCTACGCTTCGCCATCTGGCCCTGGACTTTTGCCCTCCGACAATATTCTTATGGAACCCGCTCAAGACCCTGTAGCCTCAAGCAATGTGGATAACGCGGCGTTCCTTAGTCGGCTAGCGGAACTTGAAGAAAGGGTTCGACAAAGCTCTCAACAACCCACAATCACCTCGTACACTCCTTCTCTTCCAAAAGAACCCAAGTTGAAATCGCCCTCTCCCTTCAAAGGCAACAAAGCAGAAGCGGAAGAGTTTATCCTCAAATGCCAATCCATCTTCGACATATGCCATCGAACCTATCACGATGACAGAACGAAATTGGCCTTTTTCTTTAACTTGTTGGAAGGAGATGCCTACCAATGGCTCAAACCGGCTTTACTCAGTCCATAAAAGCAAAGCTGGACGGAATCTTGGGAAGAGTTCAAGGACGAATTTTTCAAGAACTTCGCCGATTCCGACATCAAAGAAACCTCAAGGCAAAAGCTTAAGGCCTTGAAGCAAACAACTTCAGCAAGCACGTATGCTACCGATTTCAAGAAGTACGCACTGTACTTGGACTGGAGCGACGAGGCCCTGCGACAGGCCTTCTTCGATGGCCTTAAACCCGACGTCCAAGACCGACTTCTTTCTCCTCAACGATTCGCGTCTTTCTACGAAATCGTCGACGCTGCCATCGAATGGGACAACCTGCTGTTCCAAAGACGCCAAGCTCATCCCGCACTTCGTACATCTCGACCATTCGCCAATGCTCGAGAAGTCACTCGTCCTTCACTTGTCAACGTCTACAAACCCGCTGAAACTTCCGTCAAAGGCCCTTGGCCCATGGATATCGACTCCGTTCAGCCTCGAAAGCCTCTTACTCAAGCCGAAAAGGACGAACGAAGAAAGAAGAACTTGTGCTTGTACTGTGGTAAACCAGGTCACCAAGTTCAAGACTGCCGAGCCAAACCTTCGTTCCAGAAACCATCCGCCCTTCATGAGACTTCGGAAAACGAAAATGCCCACCAGTAAAGAAGGAAACTCTGCTGGGGTCAGCTCCTCATAACCTTCGATCCAAAATCTCCACCTTGCAACCCGAACCTCATCTCAACTTACCAGTCGAAATCTCCTGGAGGAATTCGGCAAACTCTATTGTACTACCTGCAATGGTAGACTCTGGAGCCACTCAGTGCTTCATCCACAAATCATTGGTCGAAAGATTCGACATACCAGTCACGACACTTTGTCAACCCATAGCCCTTGATGTGGCTGATGGACGACCTATTAAATCAGGCGCCATTACACATAAAGCCTCCGTTGTTTCCATGAGTGTCAGAAGCCACCATGAGAAAATCGACCTTTTCGTTACGAATATCGGTCAACACTCCTTGATCCTTGGTACATCTTGGTCAAAGAAGCACAATCCTGGTATCGACTGAACCAATCGAACTATCGACTTCAGATCCGACTTCTGTCGAGCTACTTGTTTGCAAAGGGTACTTACCCCTTCCAGCGATAAGCAGCCACTCGAGTCGCCTACTTCGAAACAATCGCACAAGGCCAGCAAACCCCCGACTCCCCCCATAGTTATCCCTGTTCTTGAGAAGTCGTACAGTCAAGAGTACACTTCAATCTTCAGTAAACCCTTGCCAGCACCGAAAACATCCATCGGGACGATTGGCTTGAGGTCCCTCAAGCACTTGATCAACAAAGGACAAGTCGCATACATACTCGCTCTTGACCTGCAAACAGGCGAGAAGCTCAACTTCAGTACCATGAACCACTACTCGTCAAAAGACGACTCCGGGATGGAAGCAGCAACTTCCGATCCCATTATTCCCGAAGAGTTCTTGGAATTCGCCGACGTCTTCAGCAAAACACTAGCTGATCGTCTTCCCGAGCACACTCAATACGATCATACTATGCCCATAGAACCTGGCTCGAAGCCGCCTTTCGGTCCGATTTACTCCTTGTCCGCCACCGAACTCAAAGCCTTGGACAAATATCTACAGGAAAACCCAGCCAAAGGGTTTATCCGTCCTTCTTCGTCACCTGCAGGAGCTCCGATTCTCTTCGTAAAGAAGTCGGATGGTTCCTTGCGCCTCTGCGAGGACTACCGTGGCTTGAACAAAGTCACAATCAAGAACCGATATCCACTGCCTCTTATTCAAGAAAATCTCGATCGACTTCAGGACGCCAAGTACTTTAGTAAAATCGATCTTCGAGGCGCCTATAACCTCATCCGAATAGCAGCCGGAGAAGAGTGGAAAACCGCTTTCCGCACTCGTTACGGATTATTCGAATATCTAGTTATGCCTTTCGGCTTAACCAATGCCCCAGCTTCGTTTCAACAGCTCATGAACGAAGTCCTCCGAGAATTCCTCGACATCTCAGTCATAGTCTACCTGGACGACATCTTGATCTACAGTAAAACTAGGGAAGAGCACATCCACCATACAACTCAGGTTCTGGAACGGCTACGAAAGCATCGTCTCTGGGCCAAAGCAGAGAAGTGCCGCTCTTTCCAAAACTCAGTGGATTTCTTAGGTTATATCGTTTCTCAAGATGGCGTTTCCATGGATCCCGCCAAAGTCAACGCTATCCTAGAGTGGCAACCGCCCAAATCAGTAAAGGACATTCAAGTATTTCTTGGATTTGCCAACTTTTACCGAAGATCCATCAAAGGTTACTCCAAAATCACAGAACCTTTGACTCGTCTACTTCGAAAAGACACCAAATTCGAATGGTCGGATAAAGCTCAGAAAGCTTTCGACACATTGAAAACGGCATTCACCACAGCCCCGATCTTGACGCATTTCGATCCTCAGCATCCCATAGTCCTCGAAACCGATGCCTCCGACTACGCCCTTGCCGGAATCATCTCTCATCCCGATTCGCATGGGAATCTACAACCCATAGCGTTCTATTCTCGGAAATTCAATGATGCAGAGTTGAACTACGAAATCTACGATAAAGAACTGTTGGCCATAATACAATGCCTCAAAGAATGGCGTGCATACTGCGAAGGTTCTTCCCAGACAATCACTATATACTCAGATCACAAGAATCTGGAGTATTTCGCCACATCCAAAGTCCTTACACGCCGGCAAGCACGTTGGTCCGAGTTCCTATCTCATATGGACTTCAAAATCATCTACCGAACTGGTACTCAGATGGGTAAGCCAGACGCCCTGACTCGGAGGTCAGAGCTTCAAGGGGGGAGTAAAGCCTCTGAAGCGGCTCCGAAAGCACTCCTCGGAGCAAAACATTTCTTGGAGAACATCACCAGTACCGAACATCCTCCGAGTTCGTTCGACATCGCTCCCATCAACCACAGAGTCGAGCCTCTGGAACTCCCCTACTCCGATATACCTCACCGTATTCTGGAACTACAAAATAGCGATCCAGAACTCAAGCATATTCGCGAATTACTTCAACATGTCGACATACCTTACACGGCTGAAGACCTTGAACTTACGAAAGGCTTCACTCTCAACGAAATCGATTTGTTGCAATACAACAACCGCATATACATTCCACCCGATCATGCATTAAAGATATCGATCTTACAACAATGTCATGACTCTCCCCTTGCCGGACATCTAGGCCAAGCCAAGACATATGCCTTGATATCTCGTCACTACTACTGGCCAGGACTACGAGCGTTCATCAACACATACATTTCGGGTTGTCAGACTTGCCAACGAAACAAGTCCCCTCGTCATCAGCCCGTGGGACTTCTACAGCCATTACCCGTTCCGACAGGTCCCTGGAAATCTTTATCGATCGATGCCATCGTCAAACTTCCTTCATCGGACGACTACGATTCTATTATGGTCATCGTCTGCCGCCTGACAAAGATGGCCCACTTCCTCCCGTTCAAGGAAGACGGTTTCACTTCTGAACATCTAGCCAAGATGTTTAGATTTATATTCCGACTACATGGAATACCAGAAGATATAGTATCCGATCGTGGACCTATATTTACCTCGAAATTCTGGAGAGCCTTTACTTCTGGCCTCGGAATCAAACTCAACTTCAGTACTGCTTTTCACCCTCAGTCTGATGGGCAGACCGAAAGAGTGAATCAGGTACTCGAACAATACCTTCGAATGTTTGTGAACTATCAACAAGACAACTGGTCTGAACTGCTTGACAAAGCAGAGTTCACATACAATAACACGGAACATAGCTCCACGAAAATGAGCCCGTTCTTCGCCAACCTAGGATATCACCCACTAGATCCCTCCGTACCGTTTCCAGATACGGGTAACCCAGCTGCCCAAACCCACCTCCGAGAAATCGAAGGCATTCGGCCTATACTTATGGAAAATGTGCGCAAGGCTCAAGCCGACTACTCCAAATTTTACAACCGAAAAGTCAAGTCTCACTTAAACTTGGCTGACCAACCTCTATTCTCGGTTGGAGATAAGGTATGGCTCAACTCCCGAGACATCACCACTTCACGGCCTGCCAAGAAGCTCGATCATAAACTTCTTGGCCCTTTCAATATCATCGAGAAGATCTCCGACTTGGCGTATCGCCTAGATCTTCCGCCTACGATGGATGTCAACAATACATTCCACGTGTCAAAACTAGAACCTTTCAAACAAGGTCATCCCGATCAGCCGCAACAAGACTCTCCCGAGATAATCGTCGAAGGAGAGCGTCGGTACGTTCCCGAACGCATATTAGATGGAGGACTCGATGACTCCACCAACCAGTACATGTACCTTGTTCACTGGGAAGGCTATCCCGACTCCGAAGATACTTGGGAGCCTTACCGGGAACTCAAACACCTTACCACCTTCAAAAGATTTCGCAAAATCCACAAACATGATCGAGAAATGTTTCCGCCAACATAGTTCCCAGACTCAAGACAACCAAGGGTCACCGATCCTGACAAACAAGGCTCAGGGACTTCGCCCTAAATCGGGGGGTGCTGTCATGAACCGACAGAGCCCACTGATCGAACAGTACTCTCGCCGACATAATCAACTCTGGAAGTCAACGGCGGTTGAGCCTCACCCGCTGATCCTCACCCGCTGATCATCACCCGCTGCGCACCACCCGCTGCGCACCACCCGTTGATCATCACCCGCTGCGCATCGCCATGGTGCGGCGACGCCCAGCACGGCACAGCACAGCACAGCACAGCACAACACAGTGCATCGACAGCACGCTGTCCCAACAGCCTCCACTTTCGCCATCGATTCTGCTTAGGGCCCTTGGAGACCCTAGGGCTGCCTAGTCGCTCGGATAACTATATAAGGAGAGCTTTTGAATGGTATTTGCCACCCACTTGTATTCGTCCTTGCTCCTTAGAGCAAGATCATATGTCAATGACTTATATTATCTAATCATAATACTAGTCACGTGGTTCGATCCCACATTCGTCATAGTTCTTAGCCTTGCCCTGTCCTGAGGCTGGTGTCTGCCATCAAGCCCTCGCCCATCCCTGACATATTGGGCCACAAGGTACTGCGGGAGCATCGCGGACGAGTGAGTATTGGAGCACTGCTGTCAGAACATCCCGTGGAATCGGGCCGCTCTCGTACCGTCTCCGCAGCTGATGCAGGCGCAGCAGGCGCAAAGAAGGGCTGTGCGCCTTGTGACAACGCCTGAGCTGGCCTGGTGGTTGGACTCTCATCAAGTTGAATGACAGTGATACGTCTCCATGCCGCCTCATTCTGATAAAAAGCGAGGGACTGGAATACTACATATTACCTTCAGCCTCTGCCGGCATGAAAGAGAAAGATATCAAAAGGAAGGACGGGGTATATTCGAAGTTGCACGTGATTCGATATCGTCAGACTTCTCTGCGAGCCGATGAAAGTGACAGACTCGAAGCAGTGGAAAAGTATATTTCTAAAACCTGTGAAGACGCGTTAGACGACCGCATTTGCGGTCTGACGGATTCCAAGAAGAAAACTTTGGCCAAGGGTTTAGCTAAGATGGAGATCCCCACACCACCTGAGCCTCGTCAAGTCATTTGGGGTTTCGACGATACGAAGTCAACAAACGGAACTGATAGCAACCCACCAGAACAAAGTGATTCCGACTCGAGTACAATCGCCGAAGGTACAATCATCACATCCACGCGTTTCACTCGGTGTGCAGAAGCGGGCGTTCATCCATTGGCGATACGGGATGACTGCCCGCCCTGTCACAAGATGCTGAGTGAGCAAGGAGTGAAATGGCACATGGTCTATGTAGGGGAACAATGGGGAACCTGGAGCTGCAGTGTTCTCAAGAGATAGGATGGCAATAAACTTGGCTGGTACTTGCTTCCTCCAGCCAATGTTAAAACTAGTGTCACGGGCACGCCCAAAGCTTCACAAACAGACCATCTAATCCGCTTTCGCTGCACTCCCTCGAGAGCCATACGGACGGAAGCAACTCTTACCCATTTCCAGAGGGGACTCGATATGGCACAGCGTAGTTTCGCAAAGAGAAATGACTCCAGGCTGAAGGTACTTCCAAGTGGCGAGACGGCTATACTTCAGATTTTCGTGGCTACTCTTTTACTGCGACTTCCTGGCTTCAGAAAAACGTGCTCTGGAAGAAGAGGTCTAGAATTTGTGATATCGACTTTCAGAGGAACTGTAGAGATACAATGCTTTTCTCTTCCGTTCTGTCCCTTATTCTGCTTCAAGACTACCTCTTCTTGAGCGATCCAACTATCACATCTCCGACCTCGAGCGCTCAATCCTTAAGTAATCAGTATCCCGCACGGCATCCACGTTCCACCCTTGGAAATGCCCTAGAAAGCGCGTGCTTACGTCATTTCCGACATCCCACGGGAAATGGTTGCACCTGATGGTCGCGAATCCTTGGGATACCGATTGCACCTGCTACAACGCGAATCCCTAGCATTACCAACGCACCTAGTGCACGATTTCTCCTTAGGGCAACTCTTGCACCTCGTTCCGTCACGATCCCTTGGGAAGATGGTTGCACCTAGTACAACCACTCGTCCAAGAACCATCTTTACGAGTTGCTCTTTCAGAAATAGTATATATAGCTGCTCTCTAATACCTCTTTGTAATAGCCTCTATGACCTTATTACTTACCCTTCGATTCACCCTTAAATGCAAAGCTGCCTTCGAGTGCAAGTTTCCTGAGGATAGGCATCCTATTCTTCCACTCTAGGTATTCAAGACTAGGCTGAGACAGTAAGAGGAAATCGTTTGTGGTAGATCCCTCTACAACGGCGGAGCTACTTTACTAACGTAAAATAGACCTCTAGTCCGCGACAGGAACAGTAGCTGGGATGCTACTCTACGTCAGGCGGTGCTTATTAAAAAATTTAGCCGGATGGTAGTTGTGTTGCGAGCATGACTGGTATCGTCCTCTCTTTTCATTTGCCTTTATACTTGTATAGTTTTCTCATTGTGAGTCGAATGCTAATTGATTTTCTGAATCCTTATGCACATGTGGGATAGTTACGAATCAACTAGAGTTTCGCATGACTAAAGTCGGTGATTGAGTCAAAGTCAATCTTACCCATGGAGGGCAAAGTCGTAGTCATAGTCAAAGTTCGACTGAGTAGACTTTGACTATAGTCATTTGGTGACTACTTCGTCAACTTAGTCAAAATGTCAAAACTCCCGAGGCATTATGCACCGGTATGACTTCACGCTGGCAGTAGCATCATTGTGCTTCGCGCAACGCGCAGAGTCGACAACTTCCAGGTCCTAGCTCTCATACGCAAGCGTTAACTGAGCCCCTCAGTCCCTCTGCTCTTCAAATACTGGCGTAATGGTCTGGTCAGCTAGTCCGGGTACTCTGGCGGCTCTCGTAGCGAAATTTGAAAGATGCGTGAAGTGTGCTGATTTGTAAGGCTGCTCTCGGCAACGTGACGCCTGTCGCGGAATTACATCGCGTCATCGTACTCATGTGGACCCGGCGAGCCTGTGATTAGCTGAGGCCTGAGATTGCCTAGGATGACCGTATCAGTCAAAGCCAAGTGAAAATTCACTAAAGTCCCCGAATGTCCTTTCCTCGCAGTCAAGTTCAAAGTCATAGTCAGAAAAAGAAATTGACTGTTTTTGTGACGAGAGTCATCTCAGTCAGAGTAAGGCGGAACGTTGAACACGATCGTCTATTCCGATGTGAACATCAATACAGTTATGCATCTGTTCAAGCCGGACGGGATGAATTAGAATCAATGAATACGTGCAGATCATTGACTTTACCTGTATCCTGTGGGAATCTTACATTTTGGTCTTTTTATCCTTTTGCTCATTGCTTCGTACTCGCGCAGTGTTTCTTCAGTTCGCCACCGTGTTGTATCTTTAGCAAAAAGATTAATCTAGTTCATTATTGGTATCTGGTTCAAGCTGGCAAGTTCCTCTATTTTCTATTTCGCTTATATCTAAAATGACGAAGTGACAGGGAAACCTATGCCATTTTGTCGTTTTGTCACTTTGTACTGAAAATGACACAGGTTATTATCGCTTCTCTATTTTGGGTACAAACGACGATAGAAAGAGAGGAACTCGCCCGTGTAGAGTGCTATGTCTTCAGCTAAACCACACTAACATGACTGGTAGATATTTGGATACTGAATGCCAAACACGTACACGTCATACCACCTCCAAGACGGAATCCGCGGGACTTAGGGGCTAACTGCGACTTTTCCGCCTTGATGCGACAACTATCGCGAACGGCCTTTTCTACGAAAGGCGACATCCTTCAGCACCTCAAATCTTTGTGCAAACTCACGATAAGCTTACTCACTCATCTCAGGTTGGCTAGGGATTTGACGATGAGTTTGTGGCTTACGCGATGTTGGAGAGTTTCCCGGAGGGATACGAGAATGATGTTGCCAACCTTTACCAAACCGATTACTTGACGTCCGAACTTGGTCCGTTGCAAACTCATTACGATTAGGAAATGAATCGCAAAATGACTAATAACCCCACATAGGATTCCATGTAGAGTGTTAGTGTCAATGTATCAATGTAGATAAATTATATAAAATATGATATACCTTATGATACAGTACAAGATCTTTAGTTGGGTCAAGTCAAAAATATTATGCTTTTACGATTGTAAGTATAGTAGCTCATAACAGAGGATACTATATGTGATGAGCGAGAACACTGGTTATAGCGAGTCTAACCAGATTACTAAGTATGGAATAATAGTCAAGGACGGTTATTCGGGCTTGGTTGGTGAGGTCAATCGTGAATTTAATAAACATGGTGACGGAACTATTACATGGAGAAACGTATCAATGTATACCTGTGTCGCCACCGTGATCTGTGGCGGCTTTCTCAAGGGTCTCCAAGGGGAAATGGGTAAGGTCACATGACCTAGGCGACACTTGGGCCACAGTCGTTTATATCTGTGCATATTTGTGTATCTCTGAGTCATTTCACTTACAAATATGTCTTGAGTCAACTTGTGCACACCTGTGCTGCGAACAGCAAAAGTATTGATCACACAAGTACTGACGGATATGGGTACAACATAGGCAATAACTATCTTCGAAGCTACTAACAGTAGATCTGGCTTTTGACTTATCTGTTCTAACATAGCAAAAAGAATAACCTTTCTTGACCCAGATTCGATCCTAAATAAGTAACAATGAGGAAACTATATAAGTACAAAGTACTTATGAGACGAAGGCAAGAGCAAAGGTGATGTCAGTACTGGTCAAAGATCAAGGCCATTGCAATACCCGGCACACCAATCAATCGAGATCCTCTCGATGAATGTTTTCAGATATCATTCCGGCTCTCCACACTCCAAGCTTCCCTTTCTTCCACAACCAATGCAATACTGCGGCCTCTCCGTAAGGCCACTTGTTCCAAAGCGCGGTGTTCGCGAAAGGTGTCAATCGCGTAAGAAGGGATCGATTAAATGTAGTATTGACATTGTGTGAATGTTCGCCGTACTACTAGGTGGTAATAACGGTGCTGGAACCTTGATACTTCCGTAAATCAAATTCCGTTGCAGGCAAGAGAGCGGAGAGGCGCTGATCATTAACTATTCGATATTAAGTCCTGTATGCCAGGGTAGGCAATCGGGTAGCCGTAGCTCGACGGGCGTAGTGACGAGCGATTTAGGCAAGGGTGCGGCCTTCTCGAGGAACAATGTGATTGATGCCATTGTGAATACATTGGGTGGCTCACTGTGTCGACGTGTGCCACGTGACGGTCCAAGCTAGCGAGGGCGATCGAGGACGAGTCACTCATAGTAGCGCGAGTTGAGTGCGCGTTGACGGTATTCAAATCATAGAGGGTCAAAGCATTGATATAACATCGTTGCCAGATGTCTTTTTGGGGAAGGTGACCTTCGAAAGCAACAAAACGTACCAACTTTAGAGGTCGTTGTAGATCGAGCCGATAGCCATGAGGTGAAGTAGGCAAAGGTGGATCAAAGCAGCTGTAGAGTCGAGATACTGCTTGTTCGGGCATATTGTGATCGGTAAAATTTGATTTTGCGGGGGGATTGGGAAAATTGAAAACTACTTCCTGGCATTCTACTCATTCGTCCGTCTATATCTTTATCTTGTCTCTAGAACCGCTTTAGGGGTAATCTGGTGCGAACTGTACTCAGTATTCCCTGATAGGATCCTTCCATTTCTGCTCGAAGGAAGCGCATGTACACAACTGTGTACTCTTATGTATCTCTGTGTATTTTCTTGTACATTTGTGTACGTTTGATTCCGTTTGTGCACATTTTTGTGCATTCCTGTAACTTGTGTATTTTCTAGTCGTGATCTAGCCTTAGCTTTAGTTTCTCGGCTAAACTGGTGTTATCGCAATCAGGCTTCTATTCGAACGGGTTTCTGATTCTCTTCCACGTGTGATTTCTTGGTTTCCTTCATCTTCTTCTTTTTGGGATATCTGAATAATCGTTGTACGTCTAGCTTGTTCTCACGATACCGTTTGCTTCTTCTTGTAGCTATTAAGCATGCTCTGCGAGTTAGCCAAGTTTGTTTCCGGTTCGTACGTATCGCCGAAGTCTCTTCGTAGCCAGCCAATGACAAAGCAGGCGTAGCTCTCGGTTGCCGTCACGCTCGTGACCACTTATCCTCTTCTAGCTTGTATTCCGATTCCAAGTCGGCGTTGATAACGGGTTCTAGTCTTGGTTCGGGTCCTCCAGCGAATTCTTCTGGACTTTCGCGGAACTGCTTAAGGTACTTCACATTGATGATAGGATGTATTTTAATGTGAGCAGGCAGGTGTAATTCTTATGACGTGGGGTCGATTTTTTGGAGTAATTCGGAACGGTTTGATGTACTTAGAGTGTAGTTTCTTGCTACCTTGGCTTTGCAAAGATGGGGAGTTTGTGTGTTGTGTTTGGTGGATAACAACACTAAGTCATCTTCTTCGAATTCCTTAGCGTTGCGGCCCTTGTTGTAGTGCTCAGCTTGACTGGTTTGGGCTTTCTGGATATTCTCGTAGGCCTTATGCATCAGCGCTTGCTTTCTGTCAATGAAAGATCCTGCAGCAGCAACTGCCAAGTCAGCGTCGACTGTGTGAGGAATAGTGGAATGATAACCGAAATCCAACTCAAATGGTGTAAGTCCGGTGGTTGCATTGACGGAAGTGTTGTAGGCAAATTCCAGTACGGGAAACAGTTCTGACCAGTCTTTTTGGATATGAGGAATGTGATGGCAAAGCATTTCCTTCAGGATTCTGATCATGACTTCAGACTGTCCGCCGGTTTGAAGGTGGTACGCGATAGGCCAAGCAAGCGTTGTTCCAGAGCGAGCCATCAGGGACTTCCAAAACAGGGAAGTGTACTTCGTGTCTCGGTTGGACATAATCACCTGAGGCTTTTCATGGAGTTTGACGATAGTGCCAAAGAATCGTGCTGTAGTGTCTGGTGCTTTGTCGGTGTTCTTGGTCGGAATGAAATGTGCGCGTTTGGTCTGCTTATCTACAACAACAAGCAACATATTCCATTCTCCTTCGCCGGAAGGCATGCATGGTCCAGCGAAGCCCATGGAAGCTGTAAGAGCCCGTGGTAGCGTTGTATATAGAATAGGATATATATGTAATATATACTAACTATAAACAGCACAAGGTCTTTGAGTGGGATCAGTCAAAAAGGATTATGCTTCGCGACTATGCATATCGTATAAGGTAAACTTGTCGCGGGCTAGAGGTCTATCTAACCTAAAAGAGATAGCTCTGTCGATGTATAGGGAGCCAGCACAAACGATGTACACTTACTGTCTTAATTAGAGCTTGAATACCTTGAGTGTGAGTGGAAGACTAGCATACTGATCCAGAGAGGACTTGCACTCGAAGGTAGCTTCGTAGTTGATGGGAAATCAAAGGGTGAATCATAAAGCATGAAGAGCTATCACAAATTGGACAAATTGCCAGCTATATATATCCATTCAGGATGTGTGGCTGTGCTAGGGATGTGAAGTCCACTCGAAGAAAAGCGTAGTTGCAGAAGTTGTCAAGTTGTGAAGCTGTGAAGTCGTGAAGTTGAGAAGTTGTCAAGTGTGAAGTTGTGGAAGTTGTGAAGTTCAGAAGTTCGGCATTTCAGAACCTTGGATGTTGTGAAATTTTGAAGAGAAGTGGGTTGTGTGAGACAATATGACTCGACGTCATCACTGACAACTAACTAAGGTTTTCTACAAAGCCGTACCTAGGAGGAGACTACTGGCAGCTCTCTATATCTCGGACTTAAAATAGAAAGACACTGACTTGCACACAACAAGACAGGTCAGTATTGAAATCTTTTTGGGTAGAGCTGGAAACCCCGTAGTTTGCCCTTAAGTCCCGCGGATTCCACAATGGAGTTTGTATAACGTCTAATATCTGGCACTTGGTATCAAATAAATATATCTATCTCCCAAGTATGATGTCCTGACGCGTGTCCAGTCTCTGTCTGGGCGCGGATAAATAGCGCGTCAAAAAAATATTGGGGGATCCCTTCCCAACTCTGACCTCTCTGACAGCTCCTCTGACCAGTAGCTTTCTTCATGTGATCACCTAGTATCCCGCTGTAGGGAAGGCACATTATAGGAATATATAGGAACTGTCGTCTACGTTTGTAATTTCTCTGAGAGACGCGGCTCGAGACTCCGTTGAGTTATCGAACACATCATTCCGAAGAGCTGATGTTATGCCTGGACGTGGCAGTGGCACACTAAGAGCGTCGATGACCGTCACGACCACCCAGGTCACGTTTCACACCAACATCAGTGCTGAAGAGCAGGTGATCTTCAACGGAGTCCGCCAAACTCATGAAGCTTACAAGCCAGCCAATACCACCAAAGCCTACCGTGCGCCTCAAGCGGAGTGGTATGAGTGGTGTCTGGCTAGAGCCCTGAAACAACGGGAGTCAAGCGTTAGAAAAGCACGCTCGTCACGAAAGAACAGTAGAAGAAGCGAAGAGGTGCGTTTTGATTTTTCTTTTCCTGTTGTTGCGATATATAGTATTTTGTGTATATATGGAATATTTGACATTCATTCCAGGTATACTGACGACTACCTTTGCTGTAGAGTACAAGTGGATGGCGCGAAGTTGGCTCTCTTCCTCGAATCACAAGTCATAAGCAGGAAGCACAAGAGAAGAGGTCGCGCTAGTGCCAGCAAGACGGCTGACCAGAGAGCGATGAAACGGCTCAGAACGAGGGTGATGGAGTAGGAAGTGGCAGCGAAGAGGAGGGCGGCGTCGGTGAAGAGAGAACCTCAGGAGAAAATGGAGCGGTGCAGAAAGTTCGGCCCTCTACGGTGAAGAATCATATCAATGCGATTGTCGATTTATGCAACAAGCAACCAGGCGTGGCTGGCGGTCAGACCGCTCACCCGAGAGCGTACCCAGCTGTCAAAGAGATCATACGGACTTAGTCGCTCAGGGAAGGAGCGCGGAAGAAGAGTAACCACAACAGTCGTCGGGACGGTTAGTCACATTCTATCCCCTTCTTCAGACGACATGTCATATGCACGTTACACTAGAGTACGGATGTATACTGATGGCGAATACGGATTGATTATTACACAGGTACTTTTCTCGACGGCTGCCATTAGAATGACGAGCTCGCTCGATTACTCAATGTCGGTTTTGACAGAAAGACCCCTGAGGGGCTACGGAATCTTGCGATGGCAGCGGCTTGTCATTATGGACTTTTGGGAAGTCAAAACTGCAGAGGAATGCAATTGCCCGATGTGCAACACCTGTCTCTGGAAAGGCGCGAGGGTTCCACTCCTTGTGACGTGATGGTTGTGCTGCTGTTTGACGGAAAGATTAAGCAGGATGGCAAGACCCAGTATATGGCGGCGATAAGGAACAAACGATGGGATTTATGTGCGTTAGGCGCATTCGATTTCTGGCTGCTGAACAGGCACGTGGTTATTCGCTTAACAGCTACGAGAGGGCGATGGCATAAATGCTTGTAATTGTCAACTCGATACCGTGTACTGACGCTCTCACCACCTCTCATATTCCAACTCAGGGGTGAAACGTTCGGTGACACACAGCGGTCTTTACCAGATTTGAGCAACTCATCCGCCTGGTTTGACTATTACGTCTTTCCCGGTAAGACACAAACCGAGCCTATACAAGCTGCAATGCATTTGGAGTCAGTCACGAAGATGCTCATTGCGGCTGGAATAGCATCGAAAAAGGCTACTCACGCTTTTCTCCCCGAATGGCTGATCTGGGAGGAGTACCGAAATAGGACATTGGTCGTGCTGGAAGGTGGGACGTATCTTGCATGAACCAGTATTACCGGACGACACTGGCTCGGGGCACGATGCGAGTCTTGGCTGGATTCACGGCGGATCCGGGAACATTCTGGATAGCGAGGGACGTTGAACCGCCAGAGAAACTGCAACGCATGATCTATCCCGATGGTGACTTGTGGTACGTGAAGTACTGGTCGCTGAGTACTGCTCTTGGAGATGCAAATGCAGCATACTGATTGAGGATACATGAATAGGTTGGAGAAGCTCCAAGCAGATAAAACAAACACATCAGCGTATGGTTTGCTCACACTGATCAAACGGTTGAGTCGAATCATCCTGCAAGACTCAGCTCTTTTCCGCGTCAAGTATCCGAGTCATTTCATATTTCAGCATGGATTGTTCGAGACCGAGCTCTACAATACCTTCACACAATAGTTCATTGCTGCTGATAGATTGTGGAAACCCCGATGAATATCCAGCTGCAGCAAACGATGCCGCGAGTGGCCGAACGTCTCGATGTTACGAGAGACGCGAGGCTGAGCAAGGCCGGCAAGCTACAGCAGATTTTTGACATGGTGTCGGGAACGAAGGAGCCGACTGATCGAGCAGAACGCTCACCGACATAACCAACTCTGAACACCAAAGGCAGACCATCACCTGTTGATCCTCACCAGATGATCATCACCTGCGGCGCACCACCCGCTGATGACCGGCTTCCCTATCGATTGGCTTGACACATGACTAGCTAGAAACAAGTACTAAACACGAAGTCTGCAAAGCGGAAAGATGGTCAGACGTGATGTATCACAATGTCAGAAATACAAGGGATACTTACTATTTGATTATACCACTCGTTCATCCTCATGGACAGTCGGCACTGATGGTCATGTAACGTGACTAAAGAGGATGCACGATAAAGGAGCAAAACGGGAACGGGCAAGAAGGGGCAAGATAGGACGAGAAACAGTGGATGCGATAAATCACATGTAACGAAATTATGTATACAAGAATATGTAAGGAGAGTGATTAGCAAAATCCATATACAAATTTGCGCGACGAGTATGTACTCACATGTTCATTGCCTCGATTCGTCCTCTTCCAACACGCCCTTTTCCACGAGTGCCTGTGATGCAATACTTCACCACCATAGCCTGATCCTCCAGAAGAGATACACGACGGTTCGAGTGATGAAAGCGCCGAATGAAGAAAGCAAAAGGCCTAAGAGAGAAAATAGAATTCCATAGAGCATGTGTCTAAGGAGGTACAGTTAGTATACCTGGTAAAAGGAGTTGCAATCATTCAACAAGCAGCGAGACGAAAGGGGCAAAATGCTACTCACTATAAACAGACTGACCGTTGCCGTCTTCTAGCTACTTCCTGTGCCTGCCGTATCCTCGTACCAATCAAGGTTTGAAAGAGAGAGAGAGAGACGACGACGACGACGACGACGACGACGACTACTGGCGATGAACAATTAACCAAGAGAAGACGACGGACTGACTGATTTGCAGGTGTGTGCTGGTGATAATGTATTTGATATAGTGCATAGACGTCGCAGATAGGTGATGTCTAACTCCCGGCTGACTCATGTAAGCACAGGGAGGTTTACAGAGCTCGTTGTCCCAACAGCCATCCTCTCAGTTTGCACACAACTTGCATAAAGAACTGAGGGCAGTTTAAATTATCTGCGGACAACAAAGCAGTTCCGATTGATTCATCTGCAGCTAATTCCATGCTAGCTCTGTCCACGCGCCAATCTCTGTCCGGCTCTGTCCAGCGCGCGGCACACTTTGTACGCGTCCGCGCAGGACTCAGGGTTTAGATACCCCAATATATACAAGCCTTATCAGTGCGGCTAAGCGTAAGGCATAGCACTCCACAGTGGAGATGTTCAAGACTTCGATGATCACTTAACTTACAGCGGTAAGATGCACTCCCGCGCTGAGGGTTATTGGGTGACTAAAAACTGACTCAGTGATAGATTTTGGTCGGAGCCTAGATGGTATTTCTCCGCATTGCGTCAGCCCCTGTGTATTGTACGTCAGCTTTACGGTTCCCATTTCAATCATGAAAGCGAGAAATCATTACATCTTCCTAGAACATATTCGCCAAATGCGAGAAGATGTTCACGGCGGTCCGGTAATCATAAACGCATTGAAAATCCTTGTGGCCCCCCCTCGCGCGAAGAAAGAGGTGTACGCTGTGTTCCTATTATGGGAGGCCTTTCAAAAGATTGCACGAACACAACTATTAGCAGAATCCTTTGAGGTCGACTACAAAGTCGCAAAGAGGAAGGAAACCGCCAATCCGACACTGTTCGATGTAAGCATGACCGTGAACGGCAAGATAATTGCAGACTCAAACGGGTGGGAAACTGGGTTTAGCGTTAGCTATATCGATTCTTCGCACTCATCGAATGATTAGGACTGAACTATACGCAATATGCGTTGTATGGCTGCTTTCCCTTAAAGTCGGAACGGATGAACCTAGACTTTAAAAGAGCTCAGATGTAGGATAAGCAGCAAACGACAGGACATACCCTTTTTCTAGAGTTGCATCTCGGACTGACGCAGATCAATCCTGCCCTGGTGAGTGGATAGTTGCGAGTTGATTACCGAGGAAGACGTCTGAATACAGCTCGGGTAGACAGAAAAGACACTCAACGACACACCTAGACACCTACATACACCGTCGATACTCGTCTACCCGCCTCCGCTTCCAACTCTGAGTCAAAAACCACGACTTCAGTCACTTCGGCATTTCATAACAACACTACATTACTTAAGACATCACTCTACCTTAAGAACCTTTGCTTTCCTGAGACGGCTTTGTATTCTGGACAACTAGATATGTAACTTGTTCACCGCCCCTTCTGCAATAGCTCTTCCGACTTCTCATGCTGTTGTAACATCTCCACGGTGTAAATAGGCTATTACGGCATGGATAACCATCGAGGCCTGGTTAGCTCAGTCGGTAGAGCGTACGACTCTTAACCTCTACCGAGGGTAGGCATCGTACGGTCGCGGGTTCGAACCCCGCATCGGGTTGACTTTTGTTGCTTCAGTATTCTTTTTTGTGTGTTTTCCCTGCCTCTCTATCACACTCTGAATAGGCCCGCGTTTGAGTTTATACTATCAGTACCGTGTGTCCGCGCGGTGGGACTGCCGTCCGTCCGGAGGACCCGCTTTTTGGCTGGACACGGATCACAGCCAATTTTCACGCGCGTTCCAATTAGGCCAACACAGTCCAGTCTGAGCGGGCATGTTAGACTGTCCTAACTGGAAAATGCCAGCGCCAATGCAGGCAGTCGTGTCCTCTAGACAGGTGAGCCCACTTTCCATATCCTGAAAACCTGGCTGCCTTGATTAAATAAGCAAAGTTGGGGGCCATAAATGCGTACGATCGAGAGTCAAACCACACCATCTGAACAACAAACAGACCGCTACATCCCTATCATATCGTTGTAGCTATCACCCCTTTCACGTATTACCTGCATACACATCGCTCGAGCCGTCTTCCGGCGTCGCCCCGTCCCGGTCTGCTTTATTGGTTAGCTGCATCAGGTGCGTGGTGCATGGTAACGTCGCCCAGAGGCGTGATCCTAACAGCTAGAAGTGAGTTTCTACCAACACAAGTCGACGCCTTTTGCGGTGACTGATTGCGTTTTACACAGCTTCTCTTTGTGTCTCATAGTCTATGCCATTGTGGATATCGCTTGTTGCATAATATCGTCGTGGCTACATGTTGTGAAGAGATCTGGTTACCACCGAATGGGAAACATGCGGTCGTCTCTAAGTTGGTGCATCTGCTGGTGCCTGTAAGCCAAAACTGTCAGAAACGGGAGGCTGTTGAGCTAAGACTCAACACTTGGTGCGACAATGACCCCAAGAGGGAACAGGGCTAAGGATAAGACTGATGACAAGCAGTGGGTTCGAACCACTAAGCTATAGTTGAAAACACGTGACTATAGTATTGACATATGATCTTGCTCTAAAGAGCAGAATGGATTACCAGACGAGGGGAAATCGAGTCTGAAAGCTTGAATATTGCGCGGAAAGAGACAGTGATCGGGTTCGCCCGCAACCTCGATCACTTTGGAACAAATATTGAACGACGCGCGGCGCGCGGATTGCAAATAACAAGACGATCGATGAGCGATGGCTGCGACTTTCGATGTTAGCCGACTACGGACTGGTCGGACATCCGCGAGAATCGAAGAGGCAGATGTCAGCTGATGGCAGGATGTCAGGTGATTCTGCATGCTGACTGGAGTCATTCATGACATCTTCCTTTCAATATTCACTCAGCATGCAACACTTACAACAGACCACTTATGCAGATGCTTGCCGAATATTTCGGGTTCCACAACCATTCCGACGATGTCAAAGACCCTCAAGCACGCATTGATCCAGATATGTTGCAGAACGTGAGTCGCTTGCGACATCATGATGCCTTATAATTCAACATCAACACAAACAATATTACCTATGCCTGAATACTCCGAACTGCCCTTACGTTACTTTTATTAGGAGAGATCGAGGACAACAACATCGTTTCTTCTCGAATGGCTGTCCTGTTTTGAACAGTGATGATCTAAGCAATACGGCAGACATGTACGGCATGGATAGGAGCTCTACAGCCAAGGACAATAGTGACGAGGACGAGGAAAATATACAAGCCGACGACATCATACGACATTACTGGAATCCCAGCACAAACGACATCCGCTTCCATGTGCGACACCGAGATAGACACCTTTATCTGACCGCCAAACAACTCGGGGATAGGTTCGGCGGTGTCAACATTGGCTTCTGGATTTCCTGGAAGGAGCCGTCCAAGAAGAGAGGCAGAATTACATACATCGGAGTCCGATCCTACTTGCAACCTTTTGGGGTAGAAGGGTTCTTCTCCGAAGTGATCTGGCAGTTTCTCACCGACGGCGAAGATAAAAAACACTGTCCGCCTTCCAATTCTCATAGTGTTGACATGGGGCGTCAATTTCCATTGGGGAGGGAGTCAAACCGTGTATAGTAGTACAGCATCACTCGATATTACATTAATCTCTGCTCTATCTCTATTCCCTTTTCCTCCTTATCTTGCTTAACCTCCCTTCCATTCCATCATCCCCGAACTCTACGTTCCCACCACCACCTCTTTACCAATTTCACTCGACTTCAGACTACAACATTCATCCTCGACTACACGTTTCGCGCATCCCAATACTTTGCGCATTTCTTCCGCACGCCGAGCACTGCGTTCGCGCACGACGACCTTCTTCGCGCCAACCCGTATCGTTCGCGCCACTCAGGGTGTTTCGCACGAACTTGAACGTCCTCGCACAGCCCAAAAAAAGAGTCTCTCCACCAGGTATTTTAGTATATAAAGCAGGCCTCGAGCCTCTTATTGTAGACTCTTTTATGATCTTTTATTCCACTCTTTGATGTACATTTAACTCTGAGGTTACCCTTCTCCGCAAGAAAGCTTTACAGGATTAGCTACCCTTGGCTCCTCGAAGAAGGATAACGTTAGTACGTAAGTCGATTGCATTCAATACCAACGTGTGTAGAATCCCCCTCAACGGTAACACTTGGTCTTTTCCAGTTCAAGCCTAGTTGCCTGCGACAGAAATCGTTTATTGACAAAAAAAGACATGACGTGACTAAGCATCTGATGTGGACTCTGTACAAGCTCGATGTCAAGCTATAATTCAATACCACGGTCACGGTTCCTAAAACTAAGCAGGGGAAAGTAAAAAGCTGCGACTTGGGACATCTCGTGGCGAAAGCAAGTTACAGCATATCGCTAGGCAAGAGTGAGTCTCTTGAGATTCACGCGCGAATAAGCCGCTCAAAATGAAAGGGAACATGATAGTCCTCCGATACATGAAAAAAGGACATGTATGGAACCCTGAAGCTCACATAGGACAGGCGATGCGTTGGAGTTGAAGAGGAGGCGTTTATAACATTTGTCTAGCTTATATACAAAAGAGAGAACAAGTATATAGAACATCCGGAGGATGAAGCCCTCATCTGCCGTGCATCCAACGTTTCCGCACCAACGACATCCACTGGTCTTTCAAGTTCCTGGCGGTATACCATAGCCGGTGTATGTAGTGTCCTCTGCAGCTATATCCAGTTCGCTCTTGTGGTTCCCGGTTCTCGAGAGAGTCATTTTTTCGAAGTCGACCGGGAAGAGTAGATGTACATCCGGCCAATCGTCCTTGCTTGAATCTGCAAGAAGCTCATGGAGTGGTGTACAGATTACCACATATTTGGTATAATCCTGAAATTTTCTGTAGCAGTACAGATCGCTCTCTGGATTGGACTCCATTTTTCTAATAACCTCGATCACCGGATCTCCAATCTTGGGGCGAAGCTTCCGGCTCCACAGGATTACTGGATGTGTGTCACTGACTTGGTTGATGACACGTCTCAGATAATCTTCATTTTGGACTCCTAACTTGATTTGTCGTGTCGACACCATGCGTATTCCCGTAAGACGAGTGACCAAGTTTCCAAAATCGCAGAGTGTTTTCCTCTCATTATTGCAGTAGTAGCCCCTGCCTCCCTCATCCACCAGCTCCGAAGTATGTGCCTGTTCTTTGAGCGTCTTCTCTGTTTGTCGTATCACGTCTAGCCATGACTTATCCAATGTATTTTTCAGCATATGATCATCCACGGTTCTCATGTCGATATCGATGCTGTAATTGACAATTTTCGAATAGTCGTTAGGATCGGTCTTGTACGCATTGATCTTCATTGCCCTGCCTCCAGAGGAGGTCGTGTATGGCTCCCACTTTGCATCCTTTGTTATGTGATTAATATAGTCTCGCTTCAAGTCATGCAATCTAAAGACATTTCCTTAAGTCTTCGCGGCTTGACACGGCATAGAGAGAGAAGAAACATACAGAAGCCCAAATGCTATAGCTTGTGAACCTTGATAGATTTCCGGCTTTTCCCTCACGGTCATCTCCAGATCCTCTATCAAGTTCTCGCTTGCGATGATACAGGATGCGTTTCCTGCCAAGCCCGTTGATGAGTCAGGTACATGTTCATTGCTGGGCGACTCAGGTGTCGTGACCTGTGAAAAAGGACTCACTGTACTCTTCTCGAGCGAAAGTAGCACCGAGAGTTATTAAACACAGGAGAAGCAGCCTCATCGCTTTTCGAAAAGTGGAATCAAAAAGCCGCTGCGGACTACACCTCATGGTTTCACAGGTGTGACAGCAGAAATCGACAAAAACGCCGATCCAGTCTACATATATAGCTGCACCGATCGATCGATAAAGGGATGGAAAAAAGCAAGTGCCAGGCGAGACGGTGAAAGGGAATTAAACGGGATTCGAGATCCAAGCAAACTCAGCAATGACATTCGCATGGTACTATTCCAGTCTCAAAGGGGAATGAGTTCGCCATCGGGCGTACTGCAGACTGAAAGGGGACAATGTTAAGAAGGCCGAAAGAAAACTAATTCGAGAACAGCGGAGACAGACTACAAAGGACTTGCGCGGAGGTTTAAGCTGCAGATCGATCGATGGCTTACAAACGAAGCGGATATTTGGCGCCCGTGCAAGAGACTCGAACTTCGAGCAATACTGTCGCGGGCTAGAGGCCTATATTACGTTAGTAAGGTAGCTCCACCAATCCCTTTTCTTCTTTTTTGCCAGACAGTGTTTCTTCAATTTCCTGAGGAACTTGTCGTCGTACAGCTTTTTGGGCAAGTTGTCACCGAAACGGTCAACGACTACATGCGGATCACCGTCTCTTGGGACTCTAGCTTGGGCAACGCCATGGTCGATCACCTCTTAGTCATTAGTGATGACCCAATCATTCCCCATATTTGTCTCCCATGCTTCAGCTTCCTCTTGCTCAGACCGCCAGGGATAATAGTTGATGAGAAACCCGTTGTCGGGTGCGTCTATTGCTCCCAAAAATAGCGTACAAATAATCAATTATAGATCCCTGAGTTTGTTCGGCCAAACCCGAGCAGCTCCCGACATTGACTTAGCGCCGTTTCGAAAGCTTGATACAATAAATGGACAGCGGACGTTCAAGTCGGTGCACCTTCTGTTTGAGGAAACAAAGCCGGTACGTGTCGAAACACCAGGAAATTGAAGGACCCCACATGCTATCGGATTTCTCGTACGAACTTCACTGAAGACCGGTGGCGGAGGGAGGACTGGGACTGACAGTAGGGGGAGCCAAAAACTTGTGGGCAGCTGTTACGGCTTGGAAAGAAGGGATCGCCAGTATGCAAGAAGGGCAAAACCCAGCGGCGAGTGTATGACGACAGGCGTTAAATGTAAGAGAGTAACGTTATTGATACACGTTGTAGCCGGCATGCGATATCCAGCCAATATCTCTCTCAGAAGTGATAGATTGCTGCGCTGCCCATTTTATCGCTCCATATGGATCCGTTGTGTCTCCGAGCCTTGAGGAACAAGCGATAAACGCCTTTAGGCACGAGAACGATTCTTCTGTTGGGTTGTGATCCGGGGAGTATGGAGGGAGGATTTCTAGCTTGTATCCTGGTTGAAAATGAATACGCTATGTGAGTATTAGGATTGGCGGATTGGCGAAGTCATCCACCTTTTGAGAACCCCGCACATACCTGCTTGCTCCGTCAACCTCATGACATTCTCTCCCTTATGTATGCTGCAATTATCCAACACTAGTACTGACCTGGAAGCCTGAAAGGGTTGCATTGGCTGTAGCTGATTATATATCACGACTTGAGATTGAGGGTGCGTGTGGGATGGCGCACGCAAACATCTGACGTACTACGTGCTCCTCCAAGAAAGTATTGAATGTGGCCGCGTCTGCTGCACCTCTACTGCCTCAAGAGCAACATAACCCTCCCACGTCAATGCCGGTATGATGATGGTATATCTGGCAACCATGTGTCAGTAACAGGATCGAGCGTGGCATGCAAAGTACGAACCTCTTTCCCCTGACAAAGGGTGCAAACACGGTCGCCCTTCCTGCCCGTATGCCCCATCCGTACCCTCGAACGGTGTTATGCTCGTCTTTATGGGTCTCGTCGGTAAACACGAGCTGTTCGAGGCTATACTGCGCCATACGCAGCGTGAAATCGGCTCTTTGGTACTCCGATCTTTCCTGGGCGATCATTACAAGCCGTTTGAAGGGAAAGCCTTCCCTCCATAAGGTCCCTCTGATGGTCGTCTCGCGTGCGTGAATGTCAATCTCCGCCAGTGAATCTTGTACATGTGTTATAGTGATTGACGCGTCATTGTAAGTATCTCATACTTTACCCTTTTGTCCTTTTGCTAATTCGAACCTGTACAGTAGTTTTATAGTTCGCCACCATGTTGTAACAATAGTGGAAAAGATTAGTTAATTATTGGTATCTGGTTCGAGTCTGGCAAGTTCCCCTTTTTCTATTATCACTTGTATCCAAAATAGCAAAGTGACATAGAAACCTATGTCATTTTGTCATTTTGTGACTTTGTACTGAAAATAGCAAAGTGACTGAGAAACCTCAGTCACTTTGTCATTTTGTCACTTTGTCACTTCTATCTTCGGAACGAAGTGACAAAGATAGGTTGTATTCCATAGGTATCCTTAGGAGCCCTTGGGACGGGTTGGTTTCTCCACCCAATCCCGATGTCTATATAATGCAGCGAGATCAGTTGTAAGTTTTGCCTCGTATGATTTATGAAACACGCTTTTCCTCCCTCACTCCTGATCAGCGTCCTTGACTGAACTAACTACGATACTAAGTAATACCCTTAGATTCGCTCCCAATAGCCGCTTACATATTACATTTAATAAGCAGTAGTTTGCCTTATACGATGTACATAGTCGCGAAGCATAATCCTTTCTGACTGATCCCACTTAAAGGCCTTGTACTGTATCATAGATAATATAATGTAATCCATATACTATATTATTGATACAACGTTACCCGGCTCTTACAGTCCTGCTGGGCAAGCCAGATGATGTGATTCACTATGGTTCTATCCAGTCTGCGGTGACGTCCCTTCTTCCTCGTGTCAAATTTATACGTTCCTGCTTTTCTAAACCACTTCTTTGCTCTAGATACTGTCCGCTTGCTGATACCCCCCAATGTCTGCAAGGAAAAATCTCTTCAGAAGCCAGAATCTCGGAGGAAAGCCATTAAATACGAACTCGGTGGAAAATCACTTCCGGAAGTTGAGGAAGGAGCGAACTGTTGCGAAACCAGTCACCGTACACGTCGACATGCGCTTCATCCTTGCCGCGCCTCTCTCTCGCTCCTCCAAATTATAACGGGATACGCCAAATGACTCTCCGTGCAACTATCGACTAGATCTCGACCGGCCTATGATCAACTTATGATCATCATATGATCATACCATGCACAACATATGATCAACCTGTGATCATCTTGTGATCAGCCTTTGTACAAGACTTGATCACAGATGAGTATCGTAGGAATAGCTACCTTTTTCGATTAGAGTTAGTTTATTAATCATTGGCAGTCAGCAAGACAGGTGAATACTACATAACTATTGTGTAGAATCCGGAAATCAGTTGTCTGCCGCGAGATTCCCCAAAAAGTACAAGTTGTTATTTTATTGGACTTGTAATTTTGATATATAATATCAAAAAGATTTGCAAGTCCGATTAGCGCGGCTAAGGGATATCTTTGGTACCCAACACGAACCCTTGGCGGCATGTCTGTGCGTATCAGGATGTATTGACCGGTTGGGCATTACTGTTGAGTTCTCATAGTCAAGGTCCTATCGTTGTCGCTCAGCGTCTTCTACAGACATCGACGCTTTACATTCGGCGCTGACAATGTCACTCTGGCCTGGTTTGCGTTATGATCGAAGCGAAAGAAAATGACATTATATCTGCCGCGACTTTCCTCTTGAATGACATTAATTTTGCATTTTGCTGTAATAGAATTTATGCAAAGTATCAGCTTTATTCGCGTTGGATCTTTGTTCGGCATTCTTTATCAATCCTACCTCTATGAGCTTTCGTCAAATGTTTTACCACTAGATTCTCCCCTCCGTGAACGGCACGGACTCTCATCAGCCAACCCCATTTCTCCGTGCTTTGTACAAACAGCTCAGGGACATTGTTTGCACGATCATCGTCATTCGCGCCCATAAATAACTCTGCATAGTATATGATATCCGAGGACGAAAGCGTGGATAAGGCAGGTGAGGTCAATCGTGAATCAAATAAATCATAATGGCAAAACTATTACAACTGAAAAGGCTGCTATATATAATGCCTTCGCCACCATGGCGAATGGCTCCTCCCTAAGGGCTACTTGAGAAAGCGCTTAGGGTTGCACAGTTCATGCACAGTCAAGTGCACAGTCTCGTTTGTGCAACTCTTGTACCAAAGTCGCGAACTAAACGCCGAATCTCTCAGAGGAACGTACTGTCAGCCTGTGCAAGTTGTGGCACTGCTTCCGCAAACGGAGAATCACCTTGTAATAACACGTATAGTTCTGAATAGGAGATCAACTAGCGTCGGCGGAACTAGCTATCGGAGTTTCGACTTATCTGAATATCATTGCGACTATCTATTGTACAACAGGTAAAGAAGAGATAGTATATTGCCCTGGCGAGTCGAGAGAGGATAGGAAAGGCGAGATCCTTAGTAGTAACCCTAACCCCATTGTACAACAGGTAAAAAAGAGATAGTATATTGCCCTGGCGAGTCGAGAGAGGATAGGAAAGGCGAGATCCTTAGTAAGGTGTTAGTATTGCTCAAACGGTCAGGCTCTTGCACTTGTTCGCGGGTGGTAGGAACGCATTTTGCGCGTAACATTCCCCAAGCCATAATCAGTGCTATACCCTTTTCATTCAGTTTCCGGATGACACGAAGGAGTTTCTGAACGGAATAATGAAAATAGCAATAATAAGAAACGGTGTAGTAGAGTTACGTAAAGTGTCTCATACCTTGCGCAACTCCTCGTCCGGAGTGCTGTTCATGTATGCCTGGCGATACAATCCAAACTGCAACCTTCTCCTATACACCGTTTTACTGTCACACTTGAATCTCCGAGCTAGCTCTTCGTCTGTATATCCCAATTTGATCAACCGCGTCTTGTCTTGTGCCGGGATGTGGTGCCATTTGCCGCGGACCAAAACGTTCCCAGGATTGAGAACTTGAGCTGTGCTCGCTTGTAAAGCCATAAGCTGTTTCTCAATTCGTTCGGTTGCACGATAGTGATTAGAATATATGGACTTGGGTATGTTTAAGCGCACATGTCGTGAGAGGTCGCTTAGCAAAGTGCGAATAGTCTTGAGATGGAATGTTAACCGAAGAGGATCTCGTTTTCTAGCGGCCAAATACCCAATGGCGCCCTTTTGGGCCGTGGTAATCTGCAATACCAATGTGTTGATGGTACTGTAGGCGTCTACGGATCGCCTCATTTGGCGGGAGGTCATGCTATAGCGATAAGGGGGCTAGAGAGCAGGCGGGAAGGAGCTGATGTAGGAACGGAGTGTCAAGCTACGGAAAACCCCCTTTGGATCGACTACAACGACATGAATATAGCAAAGACAGGAGAGCTAGTGTCTCGGTTTGCTGAAGATAAGCCAGGGGCATTCGGAGCTGCAAAATGTACATCTGCATCGCAATTTCCAACAACTCCTGATGTTTCTTTGCTGGCGATGCTACTCATTTTGAAAGCTACAACAAGATAACTGCTGAATCTACCAGTAAGGGCCCGTTTACTTTTTCTGATTTTCGATTGAGGTGCATGAATGAGCTCGACTCGACCGGAAACACGTGACCAACTCACCCAGAGCGGCGTTTACCATGCGGGGTGAGTGCGGAGTTAGATGGTGCGTCCGGATCAAAAAGATAATCCGCCTTTCTTGGGTTATTTCGCCTTAGCGAGCTAATCCATGCTAACCCCTTTTGAAAAGTTGTTGATTTGTCGCCTCATCCGGTTTAGTGAACGCTTCAAACAGACCTTTGATCGCAGCCCGCCAATCACGTGCTCAGCTGGATTAGCCAGGCTCGTGCAGTTCAACTCATTTTTGAACTAATCTCCAACGGTAAACGGGCCCTACATACCAGTGTGCACCATCGAGTTTCGTACGGGTCGAAATTCAGCTTCCGCAATTCCGTTTTTTTTGGCTAACTCAAGTGAGTTCCCATGTCCTCTATATACTTATATCTTGTTGTAATGATCCTCAGAGGTAGTAAGGACGCCTATAATGAGTCCTCGGCCCCCCGTCTTGATCAGCCCTTCCGAGAAGGGTGAAATATATGGCAAATATAAGTCGGGAATGTCCATGCAAGCCGTCGCAGCCGATGCGGGCTGCCCTAAGTCCACTGTGCAAAGCATCGTTGAGACTCGTGAGCGCACTGGGACCGTCAGACCTCATTGGAATACGGGAAATGAGCACATTCTGAGTCCCCAATCCGAGCAGCGCATGATATGCCACGTGAGAAGCTCCCCGAAGCAGACTGCAGACCAGATTGCAAACTATATGCAGGTCAGCGCGTCCACAATTCGTCGCATTCTTAAGTCGCATGGCTATATGAAAGCCCGTTGCCGCTGCAAGCCCATTCTTTCTGCCAAAAATATCAAAGATAGACTCGCCTGGGCCGCTGCTAATGAGAACCAAGACTGGACCCGAGTCATTTTCTCAGCCGAGGCCGCTTTTGAACTTGGCGATGATCACGTCAAAGAGAGCTGCTGGCGTTTGCCCCACGAAGAATATAATGCAAAGTGCCTGAGCGTTAAGAAAAAGAGGGGCAAGATGCTTCATGTCTGGGGTGCCATCATACATGCTCATAAGTTCCCACTCGTCCGTTTCGCCCTGAAACCGGCTCATCAAGAGGGTGGCAAAAGAATTGCGGCTCAAACTGTTAATGCCGAAGTCTCAAATTTTAGAAGGTCCTCTGACCGCTGGTGTGGCATGGGCAGAACAGGATGGAAGGGAGCCTCTTTTGGTAGAAGACGGTGCGCCAGTTCACAAAATTACGAATCTGAAGGTGGAAAGGGCGAAGGCGGGCAGCCCTGTTCCCTCTTGAGGTCATTGTCGCACCCAAGTGTTGAGTCTTAGCTCAACAGCCTCCCGTTCTTGACGGAAGGTTTGGAATGAGATACCTCAGGATATGGTCGATGGGTTCATTGTCAGTTTTGTAGAAAGGCGCGAGCAAATCTTAGCGGCTCACGGTGGTCACACACAATTCTAGCCTTCGAATAAATTATATCATATCCTGGACCATCTCTATGAAAAGTGAAAGAACTCTAGACTTGATACCGGATGAATGAATGCTACTTTTACACTATTTTACAGGAGGAGGTGGAACCGGTTTTCGGCGGCCGTACGAAACTCGATGGCGCTCACCCACTTTTGCGATGCGCGAGTGGTCCACTTTAGCACCCTGCGCGCCAGCTAGAGCGATCGATGACCGTAAGCGTTGAGACAGAAAAAGAGGTCAAATGGCCCTACTTTGGCTGGCAACGTAGCTACGCATAGCTCTTAGTTGACGGCGATTTCGGGCTGTCTTCACAGGAGCAGGCCGCAAGGTGACGTGTCTACTGGGTTCCGATATTGCTAACCGTAAACAAAGCTGATACTTCGCTGGCTACTTCACTGCCTTCCACTCTCTCTCACTGTGAGATAGGCATCGTCATACGCAATATGGATACGCTGCTTCGTACTGGATCCGGCCGTTACAATACTTTGCGTTGTGTAGACCCGTCAACTTCGAACGTCCCGTACAAAGGAGAGACGGCAGGGAATGGCACATCGGATCTCGTACTATGAACGTAAGTGGCAAGATGGATCTGCGTTTGAGTTCTTCTGCATGCTCCTGTTCTGATCGATTCTATTGGTTACATGGTCTCCCCAGTTGCCCTCTATCGACCGTCAACTCGCGCCGCTGTTCTGCCCTGCCTCTGCTGTGTCGCTGCTGTGTCTCTACCTCTGTCTTGCCTCCGGGTCGTGCAATATCGTCGCCTCATTTTGGTGTTGGTTTGCTGGACGGCTTGGATGGCAGCCGCACCGCTTTATATCATTATCAGTACGTTTTATCCTTTGCGTGTCCCACTTGCACCCGTTTAACGTCGTGTAATCACTTCATTGTAGATCTTCCTCACACCGGTTTTCGCTGCTCACGCCATCGTGCAGAGTCTCAAAGTTGTCCTTCGAATTCATCCCCATCCGGAAACGCTCAGCGGGTATAGGGTGACGTGGGATATGTATGTCACAACATCTTTCCGCTGTTTTTTCAGGGGTGCCTATCGGTTCTCGTAACGACATTAGCATACGGCCTCCATATTGCACGTATGTATGCCATAAGGTTAAATGTTCGATCCATTGGAGCTTGGAATACTGTCCTCGTGGCTCACTTCCAAGAAAGCAATATACAATTGGCAATGTATAAATTATTCTCTGACGCTAAAACATCGCCAGGGATGAACGAGTCGCTGCACGTTGGTATCGTTCGCGACTACATCACGTTCTGACGAGGAAGTGACATAACGGAAACTCCTCAGTTGCATCAGGAGACTCTACAATTAATCTCCACCACTATTGCTCGATGGTTCCCCTGCCAAACGCAATCCATCACCTGAAACACCTCTTCCCTGCTTTTTTCGTGTCTTCGTCAACTAGCACCCCCAACTGACATTTTTATCGACGTCGGGCAAGGTGATCAGGGAATCTCCCAAGGTCGCTGGCGGTGGCCAATCGGTCACTCGCTGATTCCATTTTTTGGCTGTGGGGTAGACGGCTATAAGACCCCCTCCTCGCTGCAAAGTCTCTCGACAAGCTTGCAAATCTCGTAGCGATTTCCGATGCTTGACACGGATTGATTCGATATACCTTTCGATTGCTGCTATTGTCGCCTTCTTTATACTTTGCTGCGCAGCAGAGCCATTCTCCACGTCCTTTCTTGCTATTTTAAGGGCAAGATCGAACTGCCTTTCCCGATCATCAACCCAAACCCACAATCGTTTCCACTCCTTCGCGAGAAGCCGCAGCTCTTCTTGTGCCCGCGTTTTCTGAAGCATCATTCTGGTAGCTTCTCGGCAGATTTCCTGCATCCATGGTTTCTCTAGAGATTTCGACCAACTGTTGTCGGCAAGAAAGGCGAACATCTGCCTTTCATCGGCTTGAGTTATGGTGTTGAACTCTAGTGGCTTGTCGGGGAGCTCGAGCCCTCTTCCTGCTTCGTTGACTTTTACGATGGCCTTCCTGATCGCTTCACCATTCGTTTTCAACTGCACTTTGATTCTTCCCCGCTGATTCGCATCTATAGATTGTTCGTGATGAGCACTTCCGTATCAGCTGGATCATCTCTCTACTGCCAAAGCCTCTTACTTTCTTTGTCCTTCGAGTTCTTCTCGTGGGGCATCCGGGCAACACACAACTGTTCCAGCTCATGAACTGCTTTCAGGTACTCCGTTTGCAGCGCCGCTTTTTCCGCCTTCAACCAATCCTCGTTGTTTTCCACCCAGCGATTCCCCGGCTCTATGCCAAGATCCTCCTCGTCATGCTTGGCCGTGGTTCTTGCTTCGACGAAGTTTTTGGCGACAGGATCGAAGAAAAGCGCCTCTACGTCGGCGTCTGTCTTTTTGCTCGTTCCCGGTTGCAGGGTATCCATCAGTTTTCTAGAACAGATTATAGGATTAGGCTATATGTTACTATACAGATCGATTTGGCAAACTCACTTCCAAATAGCCAATGCCTTGAGACTTTTGAGGTACTCCGCTCTCTTCTTCCACAGCTCTAGCTCCGCGGCCTCCGTTGAAGTCTTTCTATTTGACATGTACTTCTTTTCTTTATCCCAGAATTCGGTCAGCTGGTTGTCACACAACGTGTACGCGGTGCCGCTGCTCTTCACGCGGAGTGCACTCAGTGTTGTGTTCGCTTCGTCAAGCTTCTTGCAAGCATCGACACATTTCTTTCGAATCAGATTGCCTGAAGATCATCAATAGACCCATCAGCTCTGATTATACTCTTCTGTTCACGTTGATGCATAGATCCTCTCAGTCTGGACTACAACGTACCTAAAGAGCCATATTTTTGCGAGTTCCAGCTAGACATAGCCAGATCAAGGGTCCATTGTCGATAGTATCGCGAACTCCTCCTGTTCATCTGTCAGCAAGTTGTTCGTGCTGGCATCAGACCATTTGATCAGACTTACCGACACCACTTTGCGTATTCATTAGTGTATGAAAACAGCCTCTCGCGTTGCTCAAGCTCTTCAAGTCCCATTCCATATTGTAAACGAACATGAAATCCCACCTGACAGCTACGGGAATGTGCGTATCCATGAAACGCGCCAACCACTATTGCAAACAACCCAGTCAGGAGAGGGACATCGCGATTTCGCATGGCGACTCACCGAATTTGAAATGCTTTGTCGCTTCGTTCAAGAGAGTTGAGTTTCGCACGGAGACGGAAAAGTTACAGCCGATATCGTAGCCGAACACAACCTTTCGAAAGCCGTTCGAGGCCAGCCAGTCAACCATGGTCTTCGCATATTTGTAAATTTGCCCCCAATGCAAATCAGACGCCATCGGAATAGGATTTGTGACATGTCATTAACTAGCGGCCATGGCTTCGACACGCTCGTAAATCACTCACGGTTCACCGAAGGTGCCTTCAATGTCTAGATACTTCCAGACTATCCCGTGTCGGCATACCAGCACGAATATACCCGTTTCTCCGAAGAGTGCCAGTTGCTTCTTGTTTTTCTGCTGTGCTGGTTTCTGTGTCTCCTTGACTGTTGACCACCCGTCGGTGCAGCCATCAACTTGGTCAGTCTCGGTGGATGTGCGCTTGTTAGGCGGCGGCTTTCTCCTGGCGATCTCATGGTGAGAGTCGACGGTGCGGGCTGGAATCCGTAAACGAATATCCTCGTAGAAGCGTCCGTAATCGTTGCCATTGTCGCGGAACCTCTGCTGCGCGAAATTGCCGTCTACCGTGAAAAAGAAGTCAAATGCCGTATCCGGCTCCTGCTCAAGCTTGAGGCCGTCACAAAGGCTCCGTCAGAAGACGGAGCTAACCTGCCTTTTGACGAAATACTGTACACGTACCTGATACATGCAACAAGGGCACAAGGCTACCCGGAGCGACTCTTCCATCGTCCCTTTCTTGGTCTGGGTGTCTGTCGCGTCCGCTGCGGGGGCGAGACCAGGCGTTCCCACATTTCCAACTCTGTCGATCGCCTCGTCGACCTACCGTAAGAGAAGTTAGCTATCAAGAGCTGTACGTCCTGGCTTACGGCCACACGACACACCTTGACTTGATTCAAATGCTCCAACCTTGTGTACAACTCCAGAGCATCGCTGAACTGGAGCCTGAAGTTGTCCGTCAGTTCGATCTGAGATCTCGGGAGCCGAGATGTCGGTATATCACCCGAGTGTCGATCCTTCCGGTTCCGACCGTCCCCCACTGGTTGATATAGCGAGTGTCGACTGGTTTGGAAAAAGTGACATTTGAGGAACAGCCTGCTTCTGAGGGAGCATGAAACTTACCATCGCAATTCTCGAGCCGTTTCACTTCTTTCTGAAGAGCCCTTCCGGCTAACGCCTCTTTACCAGCCTTTCTTCGTGCAGACAACACTTTGCCAACAAGAACCCGTGACATACCATAGGTTTGTATCCTCCTACTTTCTTTGTGAGCCTCAGATCGTGCTGCGACATGGTTTTCCGCTGCGGTTATGTCAAACTCCATGCGGTTCTTCCAGCTTTCCTTCCGCAGGGTAATCTGTGCGGACTTCAGATAAGTCTCTTTCTGACTTCTGGATCGTACCATTGGAACGCTCGGCGTCTCGACAACGGACGGGGTGAGAAGCTGCAGTAAATCGACACGCTTTGACTTACCGGAGTGCCGTTCGACAGTAGGATGGCTTTTACTTTACGTTCACTGATGGGGACGACAAGATCACTGCTAAACGATCGAGATCACGGATTTGTCAGGCTGTTGTCCTCAGATCCAAATGTGAACGACATGAACCAACTGGCAGCTTACCACTGACTATTCTTCCACATAAGCTACTTCAATGGACCTGGACCCAACTCTTCAAACGGCTTTCGACTCCTCCATGAGTGACACCGTCATTTCTGCACCCATGGCATCGGGTGAACCAGTTCCTGGGGGAAGAAAAGAAATCATCAACGGTCTGACTACATCAATTTACGAACTATGTGAGGAGTTCGCTGGAAAGCTAGGAATGGAAACCGAGGACCTGTGGACTAAGGTGATGCTTGGGAAAGTATTGGATCCACCAAGAGGGAAAAGTTATTATAACAAGTTCACCCAAGAGGCCAAGTTGATACGTATGACTGATCAATCCACCCAGTTTTCAGAAGGTGAGACTAGAGGGGGTTTGGGTCGATGATGAAGAGGATGAGGACTCACTGTTTGTTCCCATTTGTCACACCGATATCCGATTTGAGAAGGCTCATCTACACCATCCGCCAGGGAAGCGGCTGAGGCGGATAGGGAGCGATATCGTAAGGTAAAGCGTGATGGCACCCTTGACAAGTGGATCAAAGAGGACGAATCGCGCCGGGAGTCGGTCCAGAAGCAATTGGTGGAAAGAAAGACGACCGGGAGGAAGAGAAACCACATTGCAGATATGGAACTGAAGCTTCAGAATGCTGTCAGTTCTTATTCCTGGCCAATAACTGCTTCATGGCTTGGAGCCTTGTCTGACCAGATACTCACTTGTTTGACAAATCCACGAGCTTACCTTGTACGATGTAGAGACAGCCGTTTTGATGGTTCCGAAAGGATCAAGTAGCGCGTCAAACTACCAGGGGAGATACCTCGTCTCTTCCCCCGTGATGGATCAAGTCATCCGAAAGCAAATATGGGGTCCGGACACGCCGCAGGAGGTGAAGGACTCCAATAGGAGTGCGGAAGCGGTAGTGGCAGCCTACAAGCGCTCACACGAAGCCTATCATGAGCTCAGCGTTGGATTCGGTCAGTGAGAGCCACTTCTAGGCTTAAGTCTTTCATATATGCGATCTCTTCAACCTGACAATTCGCTTTCTTGTGAACCAGCTATTGCGGAAAGGATGTGTCAGGGATGGGCGAGGGCTCGATGGCAGACACCAGCCTCAGGACAGGGCAAGGCTAAGAACTATGACGAATGTGGGATCGAACCACGTGACTAGTATTATGATTAGATAATATAAGTCATTGACATATGATCTTGCTCTAAGGAGCAAAGACGAATACAAGTGGGTGGCAAATACCATTCAAAAGCTCTCCTTATATAGTTATCCGAGCGACTAGGCAGCCCTAGGGTCTCCAAGGGCCCTAAGCAGAATCGATGGCGAAAGTGGAGGCTGTTGACACAGCGTGCTGTCGATGCAGTATGCTGTGCTGTGCTGGGCGTCGCCGCACCATGGCGATGCGCAGCGGGTGATGATCAACGGGTGGTGTGCAGCGGGTGGTGCGCAGCGGATGATGATCAGCGGGTGATGATCAGCGGGTGAGGATCAGCAGGTGAGGCTCAACCGCCGTTTACGTCCAGAGTTGATTATGTCGGCGAGAGTACTGTTCGATCAGTGGGCTCTGTCGGTTCATGACAGGATGGGACGTAAACGCGGCGGAGAGTCTTATCTTAAAGTCTTCGCTCGTTGTAGAGATAGGGTCGCATTTTCTCTGGGTAATTTATGTTTCGCTTTCCTATAATTACAAGGCGACGGCTGAATCATAACCCTCGGAAATTCTAGCCCAGGTGATACCTGGTCGAAGAGAGGACCAAACGCTCCCTTGATCAACAATGTGGAATCTATGCACCTCCGCTTGCGTGGGATACGAAGGCGTGGAAATAGAGTTCAACTGGAAATGCTTTGGTCTGCGAAATCCACCGGTAGTGAGGCTTGCACATTTTCTCAGTCTAGCATGTGGTTTGAACACTAAGTACGAGATAACCATAGTATACTGCCAAATCTAGGGAGCGTATTTTGGGGCCTAGGTTCAAATTCTACAAACTCGAAATGGACAATGACCAACATGTCGATGTGCTGAAGCAGCTGCATTCCTGTGCGGTGGCATATAAGGAGGCTTTCAAGCATGGTACGGGAAAGGGGGACGCGTCCGGTCCAAGATGGAATACGTGGTCCACGCTCAGAATGGGACATTACGCTAGAAGCAAAGTGATATCTATTATCTAATGCCGAATTTGTAAAGTCACTTGAATAGCTTATGAGTATACTCCAGAACCGCTCTGAAGCCTATTGATTTGTTAATATGTGGTTCATAATTCATACCACGGCGCTTCCATTGCTGCCAATATGGAGAAACAAGCTGCACTATCTCAATGTGATCTCCATCGCGTGCATGACTGAGACTTGATCCCACCACACATGCGGATGAAATCATTATGTCCTAAATGTAATTCATGACAGTCCCATCACTACGGCCGACTGAGTCACTGATACCATCATTAACCATCAACCTAGAGAGATGGAAGACACGGCCGAGGGAGAGGAATGAGGAAGTGCAAGACAAGCATTTGATTTTGGCGGCGATTCCGTCCTCCGATGTCGACAGGACGCAGGTTTCATGGACTAACATATATAGAGAAGATCCCGGGGCGAACCCCTGCCCAGGTGACTAGGCTTACTCGGCAAATATTCTTTACCAGTACAGTAAAAGTCTTTGTACTACAACCTGCGACTACCCACGCCGATCCATCTCCCTCGCTCGAGTCCACTGCATCGACTATCACACATGGCGACTCGTGGTCGGAAGTACTAGACGAGCAAGGATCTCTGGTACTATATGCATTCACCATCATAATATATAGTCTATATACATCAGACCATTGCGATATTGTGGATACCCTCGCGACGAGATATTCGTGCTTGGAATGATTCGTAAAAGGTTGGTCACAAGATAATTTGCCCATAACATGGTTCACTCCACAAGGGCTCTTTCACTGTTGTCACGTCACATTACAGAGACTTTCCACTGGAAAACGTTAAGAGGTAACATCACACCCGTCTACGATCACCTTCAAAGTGAGTGGATGGCTGCCTAACCCTAAGAGATACAGTGGGCCACAAGAATCCTGTCATTATCTAGTAACTACTGATACTGAAGAGTCAAGACAGTCACAGCTACGATCACAGGAATCAAGGGTCGGCATATAAGTCTGGAAAGTCAAACGAGGGCAAGTTGTTTCGTGTATCATTTTTCTCTTTGAGAAGTTCGAAAGTGGCTTCGCACTCTTCGTCCCATTTGAACTTCGTATCGTCCTTTGTAAGGTGGTACAAAGGCTTCGCAAGTTTAGAGAAATCCTTCACGAACCTTCTGTAGTAGACACAGAGACCAAGGAACCTCTGAAATTCCTTTCTTGTTCGTTGGTATAGGGAACTCTTTGACGGTCCTGACTGTTCCTGCTGCGTTACCGATACCGAGATTACTGATGGTATGACCAAGTGCATTTAGGGACTGGTAACCTAAATGACAATTGGTTGATGATAAAGTGATTGCTGACTCAGCCACGAGACTGAGGACGGTTTCTACATCCTTCACATGGCTATTGAAATCAGGACTATATACGATGATGTCATCTATGTATACGAGGGCGGTTTGCCATTTGTACCGACCAAGTACTTTGTCCATCAGGCGTTGGAATATGCCTGGACCGGACTTCAGTCCAAAGGGCATTCTTTTGTACTGATGAAGACCTCGATGTGTGCGAAACGCGGTTTTCTCTCGATCTTTCGGGTCGATTTCGATTTGATGAAAACCCTTGTTTGCATCAAAGGTGGTAAAATAGCTCTTTCCTGCGAACTGAGAAAGGATATCGTCTATTCGAGGAATTGGATAAGGCATCGGTTTCGGAGACTATGGGACGCTGAGGATCGAAATGCGTCAAGATCGGGGCTGTGGTGAATGCCGTTTTCAATGTGTCGAAAGCTTTCTGAGCTTTATCCGTCCATTCGAATTTGGTGTCTTTTCGGAGTAGACGAGTCAAAGGTTCGGTGATTTTGGAGTAACCTTTGATGAATCTTCGGTAAAAGTTGGCAAAAGAAATACTTGAATGTCCTTTACTGATTTGGGCGGTTGCCACTCTAGGATAGCGTTGACTTTGACGGGATCCATGGAAACGCCATCTTGAGAAACGATATAACCTAAGAAATCCACTGAGTTTTGGAAAAAGCGGCACTTCTCTGCTTTGGCCCAGAGACGTGCTTTCGTAGCCGTTCCAGAACCTGAGTTATATGGTGGATGTGCTCTTCCCTAGTTTTACTGTAGATCAAGATGTCGTCCAGGTAGACTATGACTGAGATGTCGAGGAATTCTCGGAGGACTTCGTTCATGAGCTGTTCTGAAACGAAGCTGGGGCATTGGTTAAGCCGAAAGGCATAACTAGATATTCGAATAATCCGTAACGAGTGCGGAAAGCGGTTTTCCATTCTTCTCCGGCTGCTATTCGGATGAGGTTATAGGCACCTCGAAGATCGATTTTACTAAAGTACTTGGCGTCCTGAAGTCGATCGAGATTTTCTTGAATAAGAGGCAGTGGATATCGGTTCTTGATTGTGACTTTGTTCAAGCCACGGTAGTCCACGCAGAGGCGCAAGGAACCATCCGACTTCTTTACGAAGAGAATCGGAGCTCCTGCAGGCGACGAAGAAGGACGGATAAACCCTTTGGCTAGGTTTTCCTGTAGATATTTGTCCAAGGCTTTGAGTTCGGTGGCGGACAAGGAGTAAATCGGACCGAAAGGCGGCTTCGAGCCAGGTTCTAGGGGCATAGTATGATCGTATTGAGTGTGCTCGGGAAGACGATCAGCTAGTGTTTTGCTGAAGACGTCGGCGAATTCCAAGAACTCTTCGGGAATAATGGGATCGGAAGTTGCTGCTTCCATCCCGGAGTCGTCTTTTGACGAGTGTGGCTCATGGTAATGAGGTTGAGCTTCTCGCCTGCTTGCAGGTCTGAAGCGACTATGGATGCGACTTGTCCTTTGTTGATCAAGTGCTTGAGGGACCTCAAGCCAATCGTCCCGATGGGTGTTTTCGGTGCTGGCAAGGGTTTACTGAAAATTGAAGTGTACTCTTGATTGTACGACTTCTCAAGAACAGGGATAACTATGGGGGGAGTCGGGGGTTTGCTGGCCTTGTGCGATTGTTTCGAAGTAGGCGACTCGAGTGGCTGCTTATCGCTGGAAGGGGTAAGTACCCTTTGCAAACAAGTAGCTCGACAGAAGTCGGATCTGAAGTCGATAGTTCGATTGGTTCAGTCGATACCAGGATTGTGCTTCTTTAACCAAGATGTACCAAGGATCAAGGAGTGTTGACCGATATTCGTAACGAAAAGGTCGATTTTCTCATGGTGGCTTCTGACACTCATGGAAACAACGGAGGCTTTATGTGTAATGGCGCCTGATTTAATAGGTCGTCCATCAGCCACATCAAGGGCTATGGGTCGACAAAGTGTCGTGACTGGTATGTCGAATCTTTCGACCAATGATTTGTGGATGAAGCACTGAGTGGCTCCAGAGTCTACCATTGCAGGTAGTACAATAGAGTTTGCCGAATTCCTCCAGGAGATTTCGACTGGTAAGTTGAGATGAGGTTCGGGTTGCAAGGTGGAGATTTTGGATCGAAGGTTATGAGGAGCTGACCCCAGCAGAGTTTCCTTCTTTACTGGTGGGCATTTTCGTTTTCCGAAGTCTCATGAAGGGCGGATGGTTTCTGAGACGAAGGTTTGGCTCGGCAGTCTTGAACTTGGTGACCTGGTTTACCACAGTACAAGCACAAGTTCTTCTTTCTTCGTTCGTCCTTTTCGGCTTGAGTAAGAGGCTTTCGAGGCTGAACGGAGTCGATATCCATGGGCCAAGGGCCTTTGACGGAAGTTTCGACAGGTTTGTAGACGTTGACAAGTGGAGGGAGTGACTTCTAAGTGGAATGTTGTTTGGGTAACTGGTTGGCTCTTTCTTCGTGGCGTAGTTGACCATTGCCACCTTCTTTTTCAAAGGGCAGTCGGAATACCAATACATTTCCCCACATCGACATGGCGTCTTTGGAAGTGACCGGGAGTTTTTATCGTTGTAAAACCTTTTAGTATATCGGCCGACCGATGTCGACGCCGAAGTAACGCCTGTGCCTGAGAATGTGGTTCGAGGTTGGCAACCAGAGCGACATAACACATTCGCATCCAGGAAAACTGTAACAGCTATCAAGGACGGTCAAGATGCGCGGAAGTTGTGTATAACGTCGACAACTCCCCGATCGGCGAACCTTCTGCAAACGAGACGCTGCTCGAGTATTGGGCTCGACATCACAAGACCTGGCAGATGCGCCCCCTGGCTAGAGTTGCTCGTGATGTCCTTGGATTGGCAGGGTCTTCTGCAAGTGTGGAGAGACTCTTTTCGCAGTCCGGTTTGATGACAAGCAACCGTCGGGCTCGACTTCTACCGGAAAGAGTGATACATCAGACGTCGCTCAAGGTTTGGGGAAGAGAAGGGTTCCGTGCCATGGCAAAGAAGCAGAAGGAAAAGCCTAAGGATGTGATCGAAGTAAATGACGTATAAGAAGTTTGCATAGCTATTGTGTCTATCAATGAAGTTTGTCTATATGTAAGATATTCGCAGAGCGTAGGAAAAGAGGCTCGTCTAGACATGTGCTAGACTAATCTCTATACAGCGACCGCTCTACTTCCTAAAGACGCAAGGCGCAATTGGTGACGGCGGAAGTGGCGACAACAATGATGAACTAGTAGGCGACGGTAATACGTTAGCGATACACAAATGTACAAACATATACGTGTCGTTATACTCACTGTCATTCAGAAGACGGAAGGATGCGACATAACGTCCTCTTAGAGGGACTGCAGACATCATAGAGCACAGGCATGGCGATGGGGATCGACTGATGCAAGGCAAAAGAACGTTAGTTAAACGGAAGGAAGCTTGAAGCGAGCAAGCAAAGACTGCATTGCGCTACACTTACATTCTCCGAAAAAAAACGACATAGCCTCCCCTTGGGGAGGCTGCATAATATAGACGGCAAAGACGCAGACAGAGCAGACAACGGCGACGTAGAGCAACTAGTAGAAGGCATAAGGGCGTTAGTAACAAGCAAGCAAGCAGCAAACACGCAAGCAGAGACCGCATCAGGTTGTCCTTACGCTGTTAGAAAAAATTTGGCATAGCCTCCCTTAAGGGCGGCTGAACAGATTACACGGCACAAACGCAGACAGAGAAGGTGGCGGCGATGGATAGCAACTGGTAGAAGACATAAGGGCGTTAGTAACAAGCAAGCAAGCAGCAAACACGCAAGCAGAGACCGCATCAGGTTGTACTTACGCTGTTAGAAAAAATTTGGCATAGCCTCCCTTAGGGGAGGCTGCACAGGTCACAACATCGCGGCCACAGCAAACAGAACGGCGGAGGTGGCGGAGGCGAGGATCACCTAATGGAGAACATAAACCGAATGTGACATGAGTGAAAGGTCCCGCAGGAGGAGTCGGACTTGCATTTGGGACAGCTGTAAGGACTTACCACTTTTGAGAGTACGTTGCGAGGTGAAAACCCATCTTGACGGCCAGGCTTGGGTGGAGGCGGGGGAGTGGAAACGAACGGTTATACAAACGTGCATGGTGCAAGGTTCAACCATTATCTAGCAGGGTATGGGACAAAATTACAGCTACTGTGACTCGTCATACAAGACAGAATCCCGATACAGCAGCTGACAGGGCAATCGAGATTGCGCCGTAAAAGAATATACGTGTAGAAGCGCTGCGATGTTTTCGACGCGTCACGCGCCGCGTGTGTGTCAAATAGGCTTCAAACTCTCGAAAGGGCAAAGACTTTTGCTCATTCTGCGGAATATGTTGAATAAATATGAATAAGCGACTCAAATCGAATAGTGTATATATCCAGGGGTTTTGTGAATAAATATGAACAAATTATCCAATATTGAATAAATTATTCACGGAAAAACTGAATAATGGATATGAATACGTATATCAGATGGAGTAACCTGGGTGAATAAGTTTATTCAAATCAGCTTATTCATCGGACCTCTACTCTTTTGCGCTCTTGTACTATCAGCATTGCCATCTATCATCACAATCAGTGAATGAACACGATTATTCGATAGTTTCAACTTCTCCCTTAGGTGTACTGTCCCCCTTGCTCCGCTTGTTGACAGTAGTAAAGCAGCCTTACGGTCATGAATTCACGTTTTTGAACCGCATCATCTATATCGTCGAAATTTCAGTGCTGTTCGTGAAAGTTGTATTCATACTACGCGCTTCATCTTGTCTACATCTGACCGGATAGACCCTTCTGATCGCAGAGTCCACATGTATGACCTTGGTCTGTTATAACGACTATGGACTGTAACCTCAATAAAATTAATACAGTCACCTTGCATATTGCTGCCAGACATAGATAAAGTTGTCTTTCGGTCGTGTATAAGCCTTCTGCTGCGACCACTAGGTGAAGATCCCAAGTCTTGCTATACAACTCCTATATCAATATTAGCGACAGACCCGATCAGTTGACTTAGGGTTACTGGATTTAGAGCATTATAGAGACTACATGTATTAATAGTCTCACCTGCATCAATCTGTGTCACTTTACCAAAATCTGTCAAACTTACCTAAGACATTACCTAATGCCGTCTATACTCCTTTTTCTGTACAAAGGAGGGGATGTCCCACGCTTACACAGCGATAACTACATATAGCCTAAAAACACCCAACCGGCATAACATTTATAACATGACTGATGTGGTAAGATTCACCTGCTCCTTCGCATTTCAACTTAGCGTCTCACAGTCATAACCATGAACCAAGATCTGACGAGCTCTGGCGCAGAAGCGCAACGACGGAGAAGCGCAGGAATTTGTTGTTCACTCTTTTCACGTTTGACTCACGAAGGATTCTCTGACGCTCCCCCAGCACGGAGGGCTTCGACTTCTCGCTCCAACTCTACTGCAAGGATGCCGCCATCTACCGCTACAACAACCGCCACAACAGCGCCTCTTACGAATTCGAGCTTTGGCCATGTTCATGTCCCTTCCACTTTAACCTTTCTCGAGCCGCCGTGCACCGTACATTCTGACTTCCGGGGAGCGGATAATGACGCCGGTAGTGCGCTCAGTGTCATGTTCTCTCACGGTGGAGCGATCTCGGATGAAGTAGCAGTAACAGGAGAGGGGCATCTGACGAACGAGTGTGTGGGCGTGTCGCCGAAGGCTCAACTGGCGAATAAGATGTTCGAGCTCAAGACATGTGGGGAATTGAATGGGGACAGCGATAAAAATTGGATTTGGCCAAATTCGCCGAACCAGAATCGCGACAACTTTCTCGATCATGATCTCTTGGCGCGACCTATCCACACTCGGGGCAACTTTGCGGTGGCAAGCGACGTCCTGGAAGTAATATTCGATATCACCTTGGTCCCAAAGGCCGACGAGTATATTAAATTTAAGTCACTGGTACTTTGGAGCACAAATCTTCCGATCAGGGACTTTCTTTCACTAAAAAGATATGATGACATGCAATCCAAAGCCAAAGGACTAGTGAAAGTTTTCCTCAAAGACAGAGAGAACGCATTGTTTCATCCCGTACCACAAAGCAATGCCCGTCCTATCAACTCGATAGTACGCGGAAATTTTTTACCATTGCTAGGGGTTATGATGGAAAGATGCCTTCTATACGCTTTCGTGGAAGCGGCAGGAGATCTGAGTTCTCGCGGTTATCAGCCTCGGGCTCCTTCCTTGAAAGAGGGAATATATGTCATCGATGAGAACAATGAAGACGGTGATTCCGACGGGTCCGCCTAAAAACAGTCGAGGATTCTTCCAATTTATCTGAATGCTGGGACATTGGCATGGAAAGGTACACTTTCCCGGTTTCTTTGGAGATTCACTTATTTTGGGATTAAGAAACGGTCTGCAGCTTATTTACCAAAAAATATAGGCTGCATGTAACGCACGAGTCATATAGTCTGATATGTGCAGGATGGGTTTTTGTAAGAGCCGGGTATCGTTGTATTGATAGTATAGTATATAGATTACAATATACTACCTAAAATACAGTACAAGGCCTTTAGGTGGGATCAGTCAGAAAGGATTATGCTTCGCGACTGCTCATGTCGTAAAAGGCAAACTACTAATTTACTAAATATAATATGTAAACCGCTAATGGGTGTGAGTCTAGAGCTATTACTTAGTATTGTAGTTAGTTCAGTCAAGGACGCTGATCAGGAGTTAGGGAGGAAAAGCGCGTTTCATAATTCATGAGAGGTAAAACTTACAACTAAACTAGCTGCATTATATAGACGTCGGAACCGGGTGGCGAAACCAACCCGTCCCAAGAGCTCATAGGGAGACCTCTGGGATACAACCTATCTTTGTCACTTCTATCTGACAAAGTGACAAAAGGACAAAGTGACTGAGGTCAGGTCACTTTGCTATTTTCAGTACAAAGTGACAAAATGACATAGGTTTCTATGTCCTTTGCTATTCTAGGTTACAAGTGACAAAAGGAAAAGAGGACTTGCCAGGCTCGGATACTATACCATATTAAACTATTCTTCCCGACTACTGCTACAATATGAAGGCGAACTATAGAACTACTAATAAGCAAAAAGACAAAAAGGGTAAAGTGTGAGATGCTTAGAGTTTTTGACCGGCAAGACGGAACCGCATCAGACGTCACTTTCCACTTTCACAGACGCTGTGCGCTGTACGCCCCATACGTATAACAAACAATGAGTTCCCCTGGTCGATTTTGCTACAAAATTCCAAATCGTCCAACAATGGATCGGCATAGGAGAAGAATGGTGGTGTCAGGAATAGCTGGAGACTCGGTGTTCAGATACATGCCTTACCATTGTGGACTCGTACCACCAGATACGTAGCGGAATGAAGAGTAGAACATATGATCTTGTCCTCGACTCCTGTCCAATACCCCAAGGTATCAACAAGCCGACTTCTTCAACTTCAGCTGCCTTACTTCGTTTCAACACAAGATCCGAGCAAGTTTGCCCCTTCAGCACTTTAATAGTTTGTTTGGATGATCAGCAGTTTTGACACTTCAGCTTTTACTTACCCAGTTTCCGGTAGATGAAGGAGAAAGCTACAAAGATCTTAGAGATCGCGATGTGAGATAGCAGATTGCACACTGAAAAAAGTGCGAAAGTGGAATGTGATCCATTGTGACGGGTATTATTTCGATACTTCTTCACAATGTTACAAGTCCAATTGGCGCGACTAAATGAGAGTCGCCGGCACTCAACACCAAAGACGCACCTTCCAACTCGGGTGGACCGGTACACATGGTTCGCGGCGCATCGGAGTCTCCAATTACTACCATGAATCCGGGCAGGGTGTCGATCCCGGACAGTAGAGATGAGAGAGCATGTTCCTCCCGGGAAGAGAAGAGAAGAATGCTGGCGGACTATGTGAATTGCGGAAGGATTAAGGTTGTGCGTGATAATTGTCGAAAAAGATACACGGTTCACTTTTTTTGTGTAAAAGTCAAAGGATTATGGTTCATCGAATAATGTTTGTTGATATGACGCTTTGCTGGCCGAACCGGCGCTGTCGCGGCATTCAGTTGATATGGGCATCTATAACGTTACTTGAAAATAATGTTGCAACATACGAAGAGGATGTTCGGTACCTGATGCAAACGTGGGGTGCGGTCCAGAGCAGATTGCACACTATCGAAGCCGTTCCTCCAACAGGCGACGTTCGAAAGCGAGAGCGATGAGCGGTAGTCACAAGCTGGGCCCCTTTCCAAGTCATAGCGAGGAAACTGTATACCCGCCGTTGTTCGTGGTGTACTCGGCGCACCGACCATGCCTACTCTTTCGCCATCAGAGCAGCCACTTGCATCAAGTACGACCACTTTTGGTCTTCAAATATCGAAATTTTTCCGTCGGGACCGAGGAACTTTTGCTGCGTCCATTCGGTCGTCCCGTAGTTCATCTCTTTGCCATTCACGAATTTGACCTGTGTGGGTGGTGACAGGCGTCAAGCGCACATCACTTTTACGGGATCGAGAAGGAATCTCACCAAGTCTTGAATCCATTCCTTCATTATTTCCCTTTCGTGCTCTGATGGCCCATTCAGGATGTTGTAGTTCCAGATCACGCTATCCGAGCCGTGCGGTACGCCCATGACACCCGGCAACACCTTTTTCACAAAGTCCGGCTTGAAGCCGATCAAATACCGATGCACCCTTTCAAGCGGCACGCCAGCGTCCCTAAGTTGCTGTATAAGCAGCCGTTCAGGGGCTCTGACTTGACCGTCAGAAACAATATCGCCGTAGAGCTTCTCTGTTTCCCCAATGTACGGATTTGGGTCCGGTAAAGCGGCAGCCAGGTGGATTTTGTCGACCGCGTAGGCGTGAATGAGCTTCTCTGTTACCGAGCCCGGGTACAAGTTGGCAATCTCGGCTCGTAATTTTGACGAATCCTTTGGGGCACCCATGCGGTACGTGCATTCCTACAGAATCGCTATGAGCACCGTGCCTTGCATGTCGGAAAGAGTGTACTCACCTCATTCAACACCTCGCCAACAAGCAAACTCATCCCTCGCTTCTCAAACTGCTTTGCAAACTCGCCATTCATAAACCTTGCAAATAAATCCTTGGGGAAAAATTTCCCATCCGCCACGGGCCTGAACGTATGCCTGGTCATCTGCTTGACCTTCTCCATCAACACTTTCGCATCAAGCGACCTCAACGCCGCCAGCTTCTCCTTGCCCGACAAGGCCTGCGAGATGCCGTGCACTTCAAGCAGTTCGTCAAACTGCGGTTGAACTTCTTCCAACGTTTTCGGGTTTGTCGGGATTGCATTCGAGTGTCTGTCGTCGAAAAAGAAGTGTATTAGCACCATGCGATAGATACCATACAAAGCGATGGAGACTCACAAAGCAATCCTCTTGATAGCCAGAGCTTCCGAGCCATCCCGGACATCCGGCATCAACAACGCATGCGCCTTGCCATCCACCCACAGAGTCACATCAGCACCTGCCCTACTCTGTAGACGGCCACAAGAACCAGCCAAAAAAACACTCACCGTCTGTGCATGTACACTATACGCGCCCGCACTCATCCCCGCCAACGTGACATTCCCCAAATCACCACCCATCGCTCCGCCGTACCGCTTCACCCAACGCAACGCCTCTCTCTGATCCCACAGCCCGTAATTCCCCACCACACCTTGCTCCCCATCGGCTTCCGCCTCCTCGGCGAGCTCCTTGGAAGCGAGGAACCCAAACACGCCAAGCCGGTATGCAGGAGCGATAAAGATGCATTTGAGGGCAGCGGTGGAGATGAGTTCCGTTGGGTCGGACATATCGTCCATGCATGGGTTTCCCATTTGCAGGAGACCACCTACCGGACACAAGGTAAGGGGGTGTTAGCGTGGAACAGGGGATAGAGGTGCTTGTGGACACCCTTGTGGGTGTTTCTATCACGAGGGTTCCGCCTTGCGCCGTTCGTGTTTGCTTGTCAGACCGCTTGCCCCGCCGCGCCGTGACGATGCTAACACTGCACAAAAGTCGCAATCCCAGCAACCGAAACATAGCCTCGGGATCGGGAAAGCCAGATCAAGGAGGATTGTTCGCCACAGCTAACAGGTAACGCAGTCGTCTTCATTGGTCCTCGACTGGATCGGCCGTAGTACCGACACTCGGAATGTATAGAGACAGTGCGTTCGCTCGGAGAAGGCGACGTTGCATGACGGCCCTACGGCTACCTTGAACACCTCTGAAATTTCCTTTGGAAGAAGGCCTTCCTCGCTCTACCGCTCATCCAGCTTCATACGTAGCTTCGTCTTGGCCCTACTCCCCTCAGTTTTCCCACCGCCTCTTACACACCGCCTCGCTCGAGATTGCCACGCTTCACTGATCCGACCCAGGACTCACCATGAAACCAGACCATAATTGGCCATCCATCCTCGGGCCTCTCCTCGTCGTCTGCCGGCATCCACAGATTCAACGTCAAACAATCCTCATCGTACCTCGTCGGCCCCTCTGTACTCCCCATGCCCGGGAACTGCATCGGCGTCTGCCACGCCTGTGCTCCAAATCGCGTACAGTCCAGCGGCTCGCCTTGTTTCTCTGAAGAAGTGTAGATATGCTCGGCGTCCAACGGTCGTGTCTTGCGCCATCGGTATTGTCCTGTTGGGGGCTTGGCATAGGGAACACCTGTAAACCGCTTTACCCGTCCATCGACGAGTTTGCCTTGAAGTTTTCCATTCTTGCCAAGATCGAGTGTAGTTGACTGGTATGTATAGTTGCTGGAGAGGACGTTTCCCATTGTATGGCTGGCTGGCTGTAGTTGAATGATAAAGAGCTGTGGGCTGAACGAAGATGCACCTGAAACCTGAAACCTTTATATAGCCGGACGCCGGGCCTGAAATAGGAATCCGCGAAGAATGCGGGGCACGAGTAACCCCGTTTATAGTCATCGCCGCCCGCCCGCCTCCCTTCCAAGTGACGACCTACGACAACCCCTTGGACCCCAAACCGCAGAAACAATTGTAAATAATCCGCCCGACCGCGCTCGCTTCTAATGCACATGCCCAACCGTAGTATTCAACAACAACAACGGAAACACCGACCATGCCGACCAATACCAACCCAACCCGCGCCTTCTGCCCTGATTTATCCTCGGGTTGCTCATGATGCGCCTTATGTGCGTGCTGGTGCGTTCCATGTGGAGATGACGGTGGCGACGTAGATGAGTGAACCGCCCTTTACACACACACGACCAAACAGTCATTTAGCTGCAGGCGCCCGTGAAAGAAACGAACGACTGACCGGAAAAGAGAGTAAGACTACAGAGATCCACCAACCAGGTCGCATCCGCTTCATCGTCACCGTGTCCCCCTTGACCACCAGCACCAACAGCTTTCACGGTCAGAAACCTCAACATCGCGCCCAACGATGCCGTGATAGAGAACAACGAACAACCGCGTCCGGATCTGTTTCTTCGTGAGACCGAAGAAGAGTAACGTCTGTACAAGAACGACGAATCTCAAGGCGACAGCTCCAAGAATAGTCTTTCAACATTCCTTTGGACCCGTACCGTTTTACGCCCCAGCGCGGTCGGTCCCTTGTGTGCAGTCACTGCCCAACAAGGCCAACACGCCACTCCTACTCAAACTACTCGCACCAAGCGCCACTACGCACCCGGAAAGCATCAGCAAAAGACCACCCATAGGACACTAACCAGTTACCAACCACGCAGCTCCGTCCGCAAGAGCATGAATAACCAAACCCCAACGTCGCATTCAACCCAGCAATCCCATGACCCGATGCACCTCGCAAGCGCTTCCTGACATCGATCGGTGATTGACCGGGAAGAAGTGTTACTAGCCTATGCCGCCGGCTTTGCGTCGTCCCCATCGTCGGGCGCGACACGGGGAAGAGCGCTGTCCGTGAGTTCATCCGAAGGTGAGATCGGATCTCTGTCAGTTCCTCGCCGCCGCCGCCGCCGCCGCCGCTGCCGTTCGTTGTACCGATCATCGTCGGAACACTTTTGCCATAGCCATGAGCGGCGCCAGCGAACGGTCGCCCTTCACACACACATCTCGCTATGACCACCCTCGACGCAACTCGTCATCCATACATGCCTCATTCCCTGCTCCGCATCCCAACTGGCGCTCATCCGATCCTTCCCGGTTCTTCTTGCACCGCAAACCCTTGCCTTTCCTTTCCGAGCGGGCCTTCCTCCTCATCCTGCTCGGCATCAAAAATCGCGGTCGAACACGTCGAACCTCGGCTTCGGCTACCCGGTGTCGACGGTGAGACGCGGAACGGGGGTCGCAATGGTGCGTCGTGGACGTGGACGTGGGAGGATGATCCGATATGTGGCGATCCCGGATGGAGAACCGACATGGTTGTATTCGTGTCTCATGATCTGATTCGTCTGACCGATGAGGTGTAAGAGATTCGACGCTCTCCGTGGGCGCAATACGTGTCAGCGCTCTCGTCAACATTCATCACCGTACAGGTATCTGCAACCGCGAGATCCGCTTGGCAAGTTATGTGGCGCAACAAATCGGTCGATAAAGGTACTCGATACACGGCAAGTACGAACGGAGCGTCCCCGCTGTGCATCCAATGACAGCGCCAAAATAAGCTGAAAGCGAGCAACCCCCCAGCCATCACGTCCAGAGTGCCGACAATGCCAGTGATCGCTGCAGACGCCACCCATCCATTCAGCCTACCATCTAACAAGCCATGTAAACCGTCTGAACGTCGAACAATCTCCAGAGGTGGACTTTTCAGATCAAGTCGGACGTTTTCCTGCACAACGCAAGACGTTCCGCCTGTTTGCATTCCCAGCTTGCACCTCAGAGCGCGCTTGAGAAGGCCGTATCTGGCTCGTAGACGAAACGACAGTGCATCGAGTTGAAAGACTATAGACATTATTCCGATACACTTGACTTTTCCATTTTTGTCACACACACACACAGCCTCGATACCTTGCTCGCCGCGGATACCAATCCTCGCGCTCTCGCTTCAGCCTCGCCGCAATCTCCGTCTCCTCGTGGTACTCACAGTAACACCAACGCAAACCCAGCCAACAACGAACATTCGATCGAACACCGCATCGGATACACTTCCGCTTCCTCACCGTGACTGTTATCGGCGACGCCGGGTAACGAGCCGTACGAGTGCTGATATAGTCTCTGTTTTGATCAAGGAGAGGAAGAGAAAGAGCAGAGGCACGCAGAGGAAAAAGAAAGGTAGACGCAGGGAAAGGCAAACAGGAATATCAGCTTACTGATCCAGACAGACGTTGCCAAACACCGCTTTTCGCTCCGCTCTAATCTTCAAATAGTGATCGTCCTCTAAAGTTGCTGCTGATGCTCGACCGCTCGTTCCATCGTCCTCGACCGCTCGTTCTGTCATCCCCGACCGGTTCGTTTGCTCATCATACTCGCTTCGGGGGCGGCATCATCGCCATACGGCTACCGCTGGTTCCCTCTTTCCACCCTCGTCAGCTCGCCGCCTCGTGGACCTCTTGACAAGTCCTTGCCTTGCCTCGGAAACCTTTGTCACCGCTCGTCACGTCACGTCACGTCATCTAGACCTCGATGACCTAGCTCTTCATCCCCTGGTCTCGCCATCCCTCGTCACCTCACTACTCGACCTTGTCACGTCACGTCGACGCATGTTTGATCACCCTTATCATCTTGATGAGTGGTCACCTCGCCTCTCCATCATTCCACCTCGCTACCTCTCGTCAGCTCGTCACATCGTCAGCTCGTCACTCCGCTCGGTCGCTCGCTCGCTCGCTCGTTCACCTAGTCACCTCTACCCTCTTCAACTCGTCCAACGTCCAACGATCATTATTCACCTCCGCTCCGGCCTACGACTGGCTATCAATCACCACCAATTCCACGCCCAGCCTCGTCTAAACTGCTCCATTTTCCAACCGAGCCACTCGCCCACTTCTCTCCCCCCGGTATCACCAACCACTTGACCCACCTCTTTTCAGCCACATCGTCACCATCGGAACCTCGCAGCTCCACTCCGGGGGGTGTAATAATCCTCAACGCACTGCCCGACCAATAGACCCATACCAACGACACTAACACACTTGTAGTTGCGGTTGTTGTGTCTTGACCTTTTCGTTCCGTTCCATTCGTTCGCCCGTTCGTTCGTTCGTCCGGTTGTCCGTCCGTCCGTCGTCCGCGTGTTTTCGGGTGTGCACATGCCTACGCTTATACCATCAGTCAGTTAAAGGCCGTCTCGAGAGCGCTGTCCGCTCTTTGAGGATTGGTCTGTTGTCACGGGTGTTGAGTACGATTGAGGAGCAGTTTGTTCGAGCGGGCGAGCAGGGAAGAGGGAGGCCGGCCGCCGATGAATGAATGAATGATCTAATCTAATCAACTACTACTACCCTCACCTTGCCAATTCGCCTCATACATGATAGTTCCCTTCTCCACGCCCCACCTCACTCGAATGCTGCCACAACCGACTCTTACCCCTCAGCAACCCGCCACAAAGAAACACCGGCGCAAGACGGACGGCCAAGGATGAACATCTACCGTGTCTCTAACGACGGCGCATACGAACAATCGGCTCTCCACCCCTTCCTTCCTACTACCACTCACTTACGGAGCTGCGCAGCGCCCGTCTCCTCGATCCTGGATATACCGCAAGGAAACTTGATCTTATTCTTTTGCGGCGTTGGATGGGAAAGGTTTCTCTTGGAGTTTAGACTTGCGAGAGAATGCAGGGGTCAGGGAAAGCCCCGAGTCCCATTGAGAAGCATGTGTGGCGTGACGCAACAAGGAGGACGAGTACAAGGGGGCTCCTACGCGTATGAAGCGAGGCGTTTGCTAGAGGAGTTTGTAAACGGTGTTGGGACGAGTTGGCGCTTGAGCCGAAATCACCTTGTGAGTTTTTCCGTTTGACGACGTGTTTCGTATCTCGTAGTGCGTTGAGGGGTCTCCCGCTTTTCGTCTTTCGGAGTGTATGACTGGACGGGTGAAAGTATGGGGGTGAACGTGCGAGCGAAGGACGTAATGCTCGCCGCAGAGAGGTAATCATCCTCGCCGGTAAACCTTGAAGCATCGCCGACGGCAGTCTCATACAACTCCAAACTCGCGTTCGTCCTCTCTTGCCGTCGCCGTCGCCGTCACCGTCGTAAAACGACTACGACTACCAACGTTTCGAATCACCGCTGCAGAACGATGTAAACGTCCGCTCACTTACGGCGAGATCATCGACGGTCAATCGAGACATTGGCCGCACGGGGCACTGAACTTTGCTTTTCCAGCTGTGTTGGCAGTCTGTCGACACCGTGCCCCTCTTCGCTGTGCACCACTTTTGTTCCCCATATCCTAGGCTAACCCTTGCCCCTCGCTTGCCCAGCTCGCCCGATCCACTCGACACACCTGCAGGAACCAAACACTCGCGCCATTCCTCACCCACTCCAGCGTTTTCCCTTTTTGACTGATCGCCATCGCCGTTCCCAAGTCGACACCCCCCGTCTACTCCTCTTTCTGATCCATCTACTGCACTTCTGCCATAGTAGTAGCGGAAATACCTTACTGTGCCTTGGACTGTACTAGTAGGCCCGTCGAGTGTTTCTTCCTCAAGCTGCCGCCCGCTATAGCTCGCCTTCAGTCGACAACCGACAACCACCTCGAACGGTTCACATCTCCTCCATCGCTCACAACATCAACACGCACGATTTACCTACCTCGCATCACACACAGACGCGGATTTCCGCCGAACAACACCTCACGCTCAGGCTCAACACACCTCGTTGCGAACACGGCCGAGCAGCGGAAGGTGGCCAGCGTATGGCTTTGCCAGTTTGTGTTTCCCCCGTTTCAAAGCCGACTGACGGGCCGGATCGGTGACATATGATCCGGCAGTACGAGTGTGCAAGTTTCTCAGTGGTCAATGTGGTAGCAAGAGTAAGCTAACCTTTCCGGATAATTTCCATTCGGTAGGTATCTCTGGGTGGCTGTGATGGTGGTTTTTGATATCAAAGGAGCGGCTCGTAGCGGATATCAAGGACCGGTTATTTGTCAACTTGAATCTCGGGAGGGGTGGGTGTGCGGGTAGGAGTTTGGTCGGGTTGGAGCCGCCTACGTGAGTGGTTTCTGGAGGGTTATGGAGTGGAGAGTGTGTGATAGTGCGTGCGGAGCGGTGATGGCGATGTGACATGACACCCATACGACGATTGTAGGGAAACGATCAAGATGAAAAGCGGAACGCATGCTGACGTCCTTGCCGCCCTCTTGCACGCGCAGCCAAGCAACAGAACACCAATTCCCTGATCCCAATACCGTCTCCCCTCGCTGCCGACGGAACGAACGCACGAACGCCACCACCACCACCGTCGACGCTGTAGGGGAAGAACTACACCGCGCGATCCAAGATGTGCGTTCTGGAACTCGGCAAACTCATTGAATCGGCACTCTGGATCCACGGGCTTTACGGACATCTGGAGCGGTACTACCAGGCGAATCAGAGATGGGAGCAGGACGAGGCGTACGGCGAGGCAAATGACAACAGGCGTGTAGGAAGAGAGGTGCAAGAGGTGCAGGATGGTTACTGTGCGATTCCACAAAGCTCGCACTCGCCATCTGGGAAACGGGCGTCGATCAGATCCTCGAGGGCGGCACGACCTCTTCGCCCGCGAGGACAACTGCACGCGGTGGTTCGATCACTGGAGCACCAGGAGGAGGTATCAGGGAATGGGAGCTGGTGTGGGGGTTGGAAGAAGGCGAATGCGAGGATTTGTGTATGGATCCGGTGAGGAGGAAAGTGAGGGTTGATGCGATTCCGGTGAGTTGGTGAGCGACCTGCGATACGAGCGAAGAATGTCGGGAGGGCGGACCGGCGTCGATTGAAGCGTGCTGGCGTAATGGACGACAGTCCGGCATGGGGAAGACGACGCCACGGGAGTGTTGTGCCAACGGCTAGGGCGAGCCCCGACGGTCAGCTGGCGGCAAGCGATTGGAAGAGCGCCGGGAAAAGATACGGCGCCTGGTCGAACCGTGGACGCATCTCAAGTGGCGATCAGGCGCTGCGAAGCGGGTACGCATCAAACAGGCAGGCAGCTGATTCTCTCTTTTACCACGACAGGACGAATTCACATCACTAGGCCCGAATCTGACGGCGTTGCTGTTGAGCGAAGTCGTTAGTGTGCGGTGTAAACTTGCCGCACTGGATATCAATGTGAGTTTACTCGCGTGCCGCTCGAGAGCGCTGCATTGATTGCCCGTGTGTAGGTGCCGAGGGACCCGTTTGCAAAGCCTGGAGAGTTTTTGCTTGCATTGCGGGAATATCAGGTACGTGCAGTCGGGACGCTCTCTAGGATGGCGGGACTAACCCAGGGCGTGGCTACAGCGAGCGTTCCACCCTTCTCGCACGACGACAGATTACCTCACGCCACGCCTGCTAGAGGAGATCAACATCTCATACGCCAAAGCACAAGTGCACGAGTCGTCAAAGTTGTCGAAAATAATGAAGGGCAAGATCGCTCAAGTGTCGGCCGAGTTCGCCAGCAATTTGACGGGGTTGGCGTCGGCGACTCTGGGTTCTGCTACGTCAACGGGCAGATATCACGGCGCTAGCGACGACGAGGGTTCGGATAAAGATGCGCGGGAAGTGAGTGTTGCTGGAGCGGTTGACGAGGGCAGTGCGTCCAACCTTGCGACAGACAACGTTGATCGATGGGTATCGTGCATCAAGAGCGGCAAGGAAGGTCTAGGGAACAGACGTGCGGGTAATCTTTGGCTGGCAGAGCGCGGAAACGGCCAGGGCAAGCAGTGGCTTTGGGATACACCTCGAAAGATCCCCTTGGGTTCCTCCAGTGTTCCGATATCGTCGTTCGGCATGGACAAGAGGCGCAACACGCATGGCCCGCATTCACAATCAGTACGAGATCGTACATCGCTTACGGCCATCGGCACGTTTCTGCAGAGTCGCAGCTGTACGATTGGAGGTAACATGCCAAACGGCACTCGATTCACAACGTACGCGAGCCCGACTCTAGACGACGTCGCATCAAGACGTCTCTTTTGCACGGCATGGTACAGGCCAGTTGAAAAGCATGACAATAATCCGGACAGTGCCAATAGAAACGTTGCAGACGACGCAAATGTGACGAAAACGAGCGATGAAAGGGGACTGCGGCAGTTCACGTTATTGGTAGAGGCCATGATCTGCGCGTACGTAGTTTTCGATTCCTGCCTGCACGGTTTTTGCAGATGTCCTGCTTCTGTATCGTGGTCGCGTTGAATGCTCATTCCGCGTCGCTCGCCTTTGATACAACACTTCATGCCCCGGCTCCATTGCCTCTGCACTTGATACATCAAACCACCCTCGTCAACGTCAATCTCCTAGGCGCATCGGTGACTGTGATATACGACCCTAACCTTCTCTCTGTCGTAACAATCAGCGAAATCCATCGAGCCGGCGCCGTCGCTGGTATTTGGCTAGCTCGCTAATTGTAAACCGGCAGTCTGGATTGACGATCTGCAGACTGCGGTTGCTTGTTTGCTAAAACGAACTTGCACCTTCCTTGCATGCTCAAGGTGTCACTGCGATAGTTGTCCTTGCCTGTCCATGTAGCATAGGAACTCACAGCCCCGGCTGCTCAGGTAAGAGATCAAAGTCGGTGGTCTATTCAGGAGTGGCAAACTAAGATTTCTCGTTCTGAAGTTGTCGGTACAGGGATAGCTGCTGTAGATGGCATGTGGGCTGGTCGGGGAGGCAAGGTGTCTCAGAGGATGACCACGATTACCGACGTGAGTTGCAGCTCTGTAGCTTACACATCTCACTCTATGGCAGATTGCCTTTGACAAATCCGGAACGCTCACTCAAGGTGGCGTATTGCAAGTCATCGACGTTTCTTTTGCTGCCAAGAATATATTGCAGTTGTCCGACGCCCAGGCTGAGTACGTCTTGTTACAAGCGATCTTGATTAGTGAAAGCCGTTCTTCCGTGGTCTAGTGGGCAAGAGCAAATTCCATGATGTACGAAACGTTACAAGGTAGGCCGCGGGGCTGGCGAGGGCAAGCAAGCCAGTAGGTAATTAGGACGGAGGCTTATGCTATGCTTTTGAACGGTGTCCCTGTTTAACAAGGGAAAGGTGCTGTATCGTGTATGACGTTCATCTGAAATTCATGTCTTCTACAGTCTTCATGCTGGTCAGGGAAATTGTCCTTTGTTTGAGCCACTACTAATCAAGCCAAATGTCCATAGCGTCCATTGCGCGCTGTCCCACCCATAATCTCTCAAGTCGTATTGGCAGTCCATACCCTACACGCCACACAAGAGGAACACCTTGAGCGTCGCGCCAATACATTGCAAGACAGCAGCTTCGGGCGAGGAAGTGTGACTCACTGGTTGTTGTTTCCTGTGGAACACGCCCAAGTCTGCAGTTGGTTGAAGTTGGTGTCTCGGCCGTCGGTCAGGTCGAGACATTGCCCTGTGGTTAAGAGCGAAAGAAGGGTGGAATGGGAGACAAAACGGAACCGCGAGGGGCAGGGTAAATCAGTGACGCTGCCAAGGGAGGGAAACCCGCGAAGAAAGCCTAGCGGAACGCACCTTGGTTTGTAACAGCGATTCGGTTATCACCTACGTAACGCATCGCATGGGCATCAGTCCACTACTCGGCGAAAGAGCAGCACGTGCGGCAGGACGTACCGGTAAAGTACCAGTTCTGGGCGGGAAGGTTGTCGTAGCATTGCCCTGTTGTCAGCGAGAGCCAGTGGCATACGGGCAAGCGGGTGACAATTGGTTGAAGAGGAGACAGCGAGCGTGGAAAACACACCAGTGGTCAGTCAGAGTGTTCAGACAACAAACCCGTGGCGAATGGTGTGAACGGGGGTACGAATCGCCACCCTCTCTTTGCTGCCCGTTTCCTTCGACAGCTTGGACACTCCACGTGTGGGCCACCGAAATGCATAGGATAAAAGAATGCAGAAACTCACAGATCTTCATACCGACGCCGTTCCCAGGGTTCGAACCGGCATCCAAGCAAAAGTTTGTGCCAGCAAGACGAACTGTTGGTGTGACGAGGGTACGGGGCAACGGTAGGCCGCGGGATCGATTCGATGCGCAACACGGTATTGGAAGGAGGAGGTGGTGGATGTCAAGCGTACAGCGCCAGTCAGCTTGCTGTGTCAAGAAAGATTCGGGAGCAAGGTCATGAGGGTGGAGAGTAAAAACGCACCTTGTCCCGACCCTCGGTTGATGATCCATTTCTGCGCGGTCGACTGATTACAGTCGTAGATCTGAACCGGGACACCATTTGCCCGTTCATTGGCTGTCACAATCAACACACAACCAGGCATTCCAAAAAACAATTAGCGTTTAGTCACCCGACACTAGACTCCAGATGTCTCGATCGCAGCGGAAGGGAACCCTGGGAAGGGAAGGAATCGCAAAAAACGGTGAGACGCACCTCTGACATCCATACATTTCCCACCATTCCCATTCGGATTGATCGCGACTCCCCTACCGGCATTCGAGGCGGCGCAGGTAGGTGGACCAAGTACGGGCGGGAGCAGCGGCGAGCGGGGTCCTGGGCAGAAGCTGTCGAGCGAGCGCGGCGCAGACAAGAGGCATGCGTGGCAAAGCAAGTGATCAGTTTTACGGGACTAGAACCAACGATCTCGGAGCATGGGAGAGTAGGGATGAGGATGGACGTACGTGATCCCGAACCCTTGTCTGAGTGTTGAGCAGTCTACCACGTCACATAATAAGCGTCGTACAAGCCGTGGTCGATGGGAGGAAAAAGATGGAAGTCGCGCCGCCGTGTATTCCCGAGAAAGAGGTGGTGATGGTGCAGAACCAAAGGCGCACGGTGTTTGATATGTATGGTATGGTGGTGTGAATGACAGCACGAGCATTTGCAGTTTGGGAGGAGTGTAGAAAAGACAAGGTTTAAATGGCATCAGCGTTCGTTTCGGTGTCCCATCGAACACCACTCTGCCTCTCCGTCTCCTCCCTCCTCACCCTCCTCACCCTCCACACCACACCACACCCGCAAACCCACCAACGATAGGGAAAAGAAACTCACGCAACTGCGGCGGACAAACCAACGCATCCGCCCCCGGGTCCTGCAACGGCGACCTAGCGAGCGTCGTACAATAGTTTTGATCCTGACATGCTGTCGGTTGACAGAAACCGTCCGAGAATCCCTATCATGCGCGGACCGCGAAAAGCGGGACAAAGTGAGCGCAGGGGAGGCGAGGAGCGGGAACGAGAACATTGGTCGCGGGGGAGAAGGGAAGGGAAGGGAAGGGATACTCACGTCGTATGACACTGGATCGATTGCGAGTCCTACGGTGTACCCTCGTTCACTCGACTATCACACCGACCAGGGAACAAGGAAGTGGTTTAGACTAGTAGCGTGTCGTCGAGGAGGAGAGGCAGGACGTACGAGCCAGTAGTTTCCGGTCTGTTATGAGGTGAATGTTAGTCCAAGTTTGAAAGGATTAGAATGGTCGAGCAGCTCAAACGACTTGTCAACAGAGGAGGGAAACGGACGAGGGAAAAACGACCACGACGGGCACTCACATTCAAATTCACATAAATCAAACTCGCATTTCCATAAACACTACTCTGCTCGCCCGTACTGGCCGCAATAAACCCAGCGAAACCCTGGTTAAAGTCCACGGTGACACTTGCGCCTTGGCCCGGTACCAAAGGCGGAGGGTTGGCGAGTCCATTGTTCGTTCCGAGGAACTGCGGCTGAACGGGGATATTGCATTGGTTGATTATTGATACGGGCACGGTTTGCGCAGTGGTGGTGGCAGTGAAGAAGCCGGTAAGAACGGCGAAAAAGAGGAGGAGGGTCATTGCTGGTTGTTTGATGCCGTGCGTGTGCTTGCAAGGGATAGGAAAGAATCGGACAAGTCTTTCACTGTTGACCATTTCCGCAGCAAATCGAGTCGAAGGAAAAGCAAAAGACAAATGAATATATATAACCATCAGCCCATCACTCACCACGCACCGCCGTGTCCACCCGTTTCTACCCGTCTTTCTACTTTTGCATCGAGTAAAACCCATCACCCCAGCTGCAGCTGCCATCACACGAGCCGACACCCGCACCCGTCACCTGTTCATTCACCATCCCGTTCGTGGAGTTTATTCCCTTCCAAAGTGCGCCGTGTGCCGTAACATCTCTTCTGTCCGGAAATCGTATATTCCCATTCGCATCGCGCCAATAAAATATACCCAGAAATGGAGAATACATGGGAACTGTACATACCTCGGTGCGGGTTCAAGGCAGCAGGAAGAGGGGCACCGCCTTTTGCTGTTTGTTTACATCTCGATATACCTCCGTGCTCCTCCGTGGGCTCGGGGAGCTGCTCGGGGTAGCTAGCTGAGCAGCTTCGGGTCGGATGTTCGGTTAGGGGGCTGTGGAGGGCTGTGGTAGCCGCGCCGTGAAGGGAATACCGCTACGTACCTCGAACGCGCCAAGCCTTTTTCTGTACTGTTCTATATCAGTCTATTTCATCTCCTTGCGTGGTGGGTGTCCATAGCTGTGCTGCTTGTTGAGGCCCGGATCCACCGCTATCAGCCGCTATGACGTGCCGTGTTGTGTGCTGTCTCTGTCACTCCAGACCCAGGCCCACAGAGCTGCTCACAAGCTTGCTCATGGTCATAGATTAGATGAAGCGACCACTCGATCCGGCGTGTAATGATATCACCGACCCAGTCACCATTTCCCGCCAGCTGTAACTATGTAGAATCGCTATTCAATCTCCGGCCGCCGATACGTCACTATAGTGAGCCAGCACTAGGGTTGGGGTTTCCAACTTTACGTATTTTACGTATTTTACCGGTCGACAGTGTAAAATTCGGAAATCTCAAAGGTCGCCCGCAAATAGGTATTTTCCTTTTGGAAAATCAGCTTAGGTAATCGGCTGGCAACGCGTTTCAGGGGTGGTAGATTGCATGCAACCTTGCTATTGTTCGCATCAGCAGTACCGCACACTTCACTGAGCATGTGCGAGCAACTTGACAATAAAACCCAGCAATAGAAGGTGATCCTTCTCCTCATTGTCCGGTTCCATTCTTCACTACACACTGCGTTTTTCCTCCCACATTGTTCGCAATTCACTCCGTCATCTAGATAAAAGGTCGCCGCTCCCCCCTTCAAGAATGTCCCAATGTCTCCAACACCCTCGAGCGAAGTCAATAGCTCAAGTACCTTCAGCTCCGACAGCTGGTAAGCACCTGCACAGCCTGGAGTCGCGAGAGACCAATTAGTTGCTGACCGCTAGGCATCTTCTGATTTGCAGCACTGTGCCGTTTATCAAGAAGTTTCTTGTAGCCGGACCCGCCCACTAGCCTTGCTCGTATGTACCGGCGGTTATCAATTCAGCCCGTAAACGCTGACTCTTTCTGGCTGTAGATCATGCCTCCAGCCAAGCATGCGATCCACGGACAATATCTTAATCAAGGCCTCAAGCGGAACCTATGCCTACACTGCTCCGAGATTCAGACCAACGACAACATCGAGCGACTGATGAAGCACCTCGTTAAAAAGTGCAAAGGGTGTCCGGACACTCTGAAGTCTAGGTTCTCCACCCAGCTCAAGGAGTACGAGCAGAAAAAGGCGGATAAGGCGACGTATGCAGTCATGGTGGAGGTGAACAAACGGGCTGGCAATTGCAAGAGAAAGCTGCGTGAGGGAGAGACCAGCGACTGCCAATTGCTCGACACAACGGAGGACGAGCAGGAGGATCCGATCCCCAGCTCCTCTCAAGCAAGCAGCGGCTCAGTCATGACATCGTCCCAAGGCAGTCAATTGTCTCTCGCATCCGGCTCTACTGCAACCGCTCGATCCCGGTTCTCGTTACCCGTCGTTCGTACCAGCGCGCAAGAGGCTGAACGGTGCAACCTTGCAATCGCCGACTTCGTGTACAGCTCCGGCACTCCGTTCAACGCTGTAGAACATCCAAGCTTTGTGAAGATGTGCGCAAACTTGCCACCCGGATACACTCCTCCAAAAAGAAGGAAGCTTGCAAACGAGTACCTGGACGCAACGTATTCGAAGTTGAAAGACCGCGCGGACGAGATGCTTGGGATGAACAAAGTCGGACGAACGGGTTCCCACCATTTCACCCTAGTCACAGACGGATAGACGAACATACGCGGAGAATCAATCGTCAATCACGTGCTCGTCTCACCCGAAGGCCAAGCGTTATTCCTTAAGAGCGGCCCAACCGAAGCCAACAGCCACACGGGAGATTATCTGGCATCGGAGCTGAACAAAGTTATCGCAGAGGTCGGTCCGAAGGATATCAATGCCATCTGTACCGACACGGCATCAAACATGCTCAGCGCCGCGAAGACTGTCATCTCCACCTACAAACATATCCATCACATTCGTTGCACGGCGCATCAACTCAATCTGGTCGTCAAGGATCTCCTGGATATCGTTTACCTGAAGACAGCTTTAGGATGGGTGGTGGAGGTAGCACGGTGGTTCAAATCGCACCATATCCCTCTGCACCTGCTGAAGGAGGAAATGCAAAAGCTCTATGGCAAGAGCGGTTCACCGGCTTTGCCAGTAACCACACGATGGCAATCGAACCTGAACTGCGTCAAGTCCATCTTGGATTTCGAAAGAGCCTACAAGTCGGTCATACTGGTCGCTCAAGTGGAGACAGAGCTCAACAAGAAAGGTCCCAGGGGAGCGAACCTACCGGGAAACAGTGTCATCGGTCACATCCAAAGCCCAGCACCGCGATGCGACCGCACTCCACTGTTACAACACCGCGCTGTTGCGACACCAAGCCTGAGTGACTGGATGTTGTAACACCAAGCTTGAGTGACTGGATATCGTACCACCACTTGGAGACGGAATGTCCTTCCTTGATAACTGCTAGCTGGACAAATCACTATATAAGAAGAAGAAATCTTTGCCACTCTCTGTAACCTTGTTCAGTTATGACACGCAATATTGGATCAAGTAGTCAATGCAATACTTTCAGTATTAGTCACAAGGAAGTCGCGAACCTTACGTCATCACATACAAAGTAGACATTGTTAGGCAAGTCGCTAAGACAGGTGAGTATTACATAACACCACTGCGTAGCTCCGAGACTCTGGGACTAGTTGGGTAGACTTTGTTACTTAAAAGACTATCAAAACTTGTATTACACTACAAGTTGCAGTCAGCTCAAGGATAGTAGCCCAGGCTCTTAACAACTTTGTCAGGTATGGACTACACCCACGGAATATATCAGCCATAGCTTGTGACAAAGGGATGATTTTCAGTATTGTCAGAAGGCTCTCACGGACCTTCACTGACCTGTGAGGTTTGACCGAGGGACGAAAGTGAGATGCAGGGTCTTTGCGCTTCGTGAGCAGAAGCTGAAATGATCAAAGGTGCTTCAGATATCGAAAGAAGAGCGCTGACTAAAGGGCCTGTCGCATGAGGTGGAAGACCCCACGGTTTTCCTACACATTCTAGTTTGCCTCTCGGTTGGTCGGATATATAGCTACTGGCCAGAAGACGGATACGCCTCTCTGGATCGAGCTTTGTTCGAACAGCCCGCGCCCAGCTCTCATAGCTCAAACACCCCAATATACCAAGGATTCCCCGGCCCAGCAAGCACAAACTTCACAGAAGCAAGCGGCACTGTCGGCAGCACTGCTCCTCCGGGAAGTATCGAGGATGGTACAAAATGGTACGACTGGTTCTCCTCGAAGGCAAAAGTTGACAGCACGAATGCCCCGGGAGACACAGCGAATGGTCTGAGCTGGTATGCCTGGTTTGTTCAAAATGATAAATCACTTTCTCCGCGGACCGGGCGATCATTCAAGTAAGACGCAGATTTCCCGTTCGTTCGATGACCAGCTCTGACTGCCACCAAAACTTTTTTAAAATATCACAGAGCGGGCGTCTACCGGGATATGTCGACACAGACAGATGATGCTGAGCTTTCCCACTTGTCAAAGCCCAAATACCGCGCCTCGGTACAAACTACTCGTCCGGAAAACGCTTCAAGTCAGTTCTACACCTGATGTCCTCATCATCATACGCCATGTGGGTGAGACAGAGTCCGATCTTTTCCGCGGCCAGGTCAAAATGTCACTCAAGGAATTGCAGAGACTGGTGGATGAATCTTTGAGACCCAAGTTTGATGCCCTTCAAGATGATGAGCAGAAGATTAAAGCGTTCGCAAGTGAATTGGCAGAACCGTTTACCGGATTTATGGGAGGTGGTTGTTACATCGAGAAGGAGGAGTTTGAGGACTGGTGCGATGAGAGAAAATCTGGACGAGCGTCGAGGCAGGCTACGTAGTTGTTGGTGTTGTTGACCCTCGAATCTGAATCTCCGCCCCTGCCTCTCGTCACTGTTCATCTTTCCCGTCTCCTCACGAGAATTCTTTCATGCAAGGCTGTCTTATGTTTTAGTAGTTGTCCTTTGTAGAGTGGCATGTATTAGTGAATGTTCAGCGATCATCTGAACGATGGGAATATACTCGAAAACAGGGTCGCCGTTCCAGCGTTCAGCACTCATCTTTCGAGACCCCAGCGAAATGTCCATTTGGACTTTTGTAGTCTGGCGTCTTACCAAAGCGTGCCGAGGAGGATTAAAATTTTGAGCACACTTTTGGCACGTTGACCTCATAGTATCTTCTAGAGGGACGTCAAGCTCGGGACTCGACTCAATATGTGCCAGGAATGAGGATTTTATATGGTATACTTTGCATCTCCCCGCATGGCGTAATCCCAAGTGGTCAGGGGATATCACGCTCCGTAGACTTATTGTACTAGCCTACGTGGAGTCGAGTGCTGTGAAGGTCAAGCTGAAGATGATTGGTGCTAGTAAAATTGACTATGCTGGACTGGGCCGTATACCGAGGGGTATTGGTGGTGTTACCTAATTAACTTGCAACGAGAAGCGACGCCAGCGACAAAAGTGAACAAGTAGAGACTGAAATAGTAAGGTACTAGGGATCCCACACCGGGGCCTAATGTATTCGCGGGTAATGGGACAAGTGGTCTACAAAAGTACTTCGCACTGCCGTCGTAATGGATTTCAGCACAAACGATATACACTTATTTATAAAAACGATACTTGAAAACCGTGGCTGAAAGACGAGGGTAGCTAATCCTTCGAAGTCTCGTACTCAAGGTGACTTAGGTATCAAAGGTATATCTAAGGGTGAATTACAAATTTATTGAGATTCTAAAGTACAAGCTATATTCTGTGAAGCTATGATAGCGAGTAACGAGACAAGTCCCAACGGCAAAAGAGCCATAGTGAACGCAGCAGCTCCCTCCATTCTCACACAGACAGAGATCGCAAGGAAGAATGGGACACATGTAAGGAGACTGATGACTCATGAGCAGTCCTCCTGGCTACGGCCTTCCCGCACCTGTGGCTGCCATTGCCCCTCTCTTCCGACTCTGGCAGGCCATCGAGTAGTAAGAGAAGAAGAAGAAGATATGTTGAAAGTTGTTTGGAACTCTTATGGAAGCTTCTGTTGTACTGGTAAATGAAAAGGCAAAACCAAAATACAAAAGCAGTTGTCTGGACTTGTAATTAAATAGCCTCGTGACGAAATCGACTTGTAACTGAACTAGCTTGTGACTAGCCCAACTTGTAATGCTTATGACTTGTAGTCTGGAACAGGAAATGTTGTAACTTGACAAAGAAGCCAAACTAACTCACAATCCTCACCGCTGCTGAGCTACCGCTCACCGTGCTCAAGCCCGTCACTGCTTACCAAAGCTTTCTGTTGACTGCGTTATACACGTCACCAGCCATACCCCACGGAAAAGTACAGGCCGTTCTGCTGCATACTTTGCCAGCGCTCGCTGAATCTGCGAACGCTGCCTAAGGAGGAATGCGCCTTTAGCGAACTCAAAGTAATACGAAGACTGCATGCGTTACAACACATATCAGTGTCTCTGCAACAGATGCGACGTTGTATGTTCTCGTCCTACCCGGTATGCTGACGGCAAAATGTTTCAGCGTACCAGTTACTGTACGCCATGTGATTTTGACAAATTTCAACGACAAAAGCAATCGTAAGTCTGATGTGGGTCAAAAAAGCGTATATAAAATCTCATCGAGAGCGCGCTGACATGCCATCTTCACATCTAGGCTACAAATTGGTATCGCGACAATCAGCTAGAAATGTTCTTCGAATTTTGCTTACTCACGAGAGGCAGGTGTCTTCTGGCTTCGTGCTCGATTTCCTCGTGACTATCACCCGATGATGAAATTGTATGAGCTGGTCAGCGCGGAAGTTTGGCTTCTCGAAGACAAGCGGGTATGGAGCTTGAATCTTCTGGAACCCTGTGAACGATTCTGGCCCATGATCACAAGAGTATACGCGGAACTTCTTGTAGTAGGAAAGGGCTTTGGACCTTCCGAGTATCCCACTCTGGATCGAGGAAAAATTCAAGGAGGAGAAGGACCAAACTTTCAGCAGGGAGAAGACCTTCTGAACGCATTTGTCTCAGGCCCTATCGTGTGAGGTGACGCGGCTGCTGGGACGGTGTTTTGGGGATGAGTGACGCTTCGATGGCGCTGAGCGACATCGACACCTACTACGAGTTGGAAGCTACACAAGAGGATTTTTATTTTGGCACTGGAAACCTCATGAAGCCAGCGGAGGGACCGTCCATTGGGTTTTCTGAAAGCGCCAGGGATGAAGTTCCTTCACTGTCACACCCTTCCACAGACAGCTTCGCCCCCGCGACTGACCCAGAGTTCTTGACATATGCCAGAAGCGTAATCTCATACTCCTCAGTACCCGAGACGGTCCAGATGTCTACAGCCAGCTGGATGGCCAATTTTGAGCGAAAAACGTCTAAAATGAGGATGGATTCAAACCACGTGATCAGTAATGTGATACTGAAGATAATATATGAGCTTGCTCTGAGGGTGCAAGACATCAATACAACTGGCTGGCGAGGAGTGAAATCCCTCTCCTTATATAGACGTTTTGCTCCTAAGGGAGCCTTACCGGTGACGAATTCCCCTAGGACAGCTTGAGATTCAGTTGCGCTTACTTGAAGTGGAAGCGCACTCCTGCCAGGGACTCAGCGGTGCTGTCAGACGCCATACGCTCAACGCTAGACGTTAGACATTGAACGTCTACTGGCACACGTCAGCGCTCAGGGGTAGGATCCTCCTCAGCTGTTACGCTACCTTATGTTTTCTGTTCCCCCTTTGTTTCACTTTTAGTTACGTCGCTACCTGGGTGCAAGACTTGTGAGGATTAGCTACCCACATCTTTCACCCATGGTATACAAGTATCGTCTCAAGCAGTAAAGTACTTCGTTTGTACCAACTACCCATTGCACCGGCAATGCAGACTATCTACGTAGTGTAAATGACTTGCCCGCGACATGTCCGCAGATAGCGAAAGATTGATAACAGACGGGATGACGGATACAATCACAACATGATCATTAATAATCTTCGCGGCTACTGCCTGCAAGTCTGGGTTTTCTCTTGTATGTTTCAAAATAGCAGAAACGCATTCCATTTCTCAATCAAGGATCGACTCCAACTAGACTTTCCACAGCTAAACATTGTCGTTATCATGTAGTCTAGAGGCAAATTTCAGAGCAAGTGAGACCAGAATAACGGTCAAATGTCAAGGCCATGACATCTGTAGCACCGGTTCTGGCTCAGAGAGACAAACAGAACTGGTGGCAGACAAACATAACTGTTGTCATGCATGTATTTTTACGTACATCGCTCGGTTCCCCTTTATAACATACCGTGCACGCCGGGAATGGGATGAGATTTGGAGGATGATAAGGGTCGATTAAGCGCTTGCGCCGAGTACATACCACAAACGTCCCGAGCCAGCCTTGTCATGGTACAGGCAAAATGTCGAGTCGAAGAGACAGTAAGTAATACATCTCATGGTTTCTCGGAGTATCATCTCGCTAGTCATTCCGGTGTATGGCCTTGACAAACGTCATTCGATGGAAACACCTTTTTTGTATCCGACCGTCCAGTGAAAGGAATAGCTGGCTAAGGGACCCTGGTTTACTTCGATGCAGCCCCGCAACACATGCTTCCGAATGGCGCAATGGTTCTGCGCACTCAATGGTCCTAGAGGCCTTGAGCGAAACTACAACTAATCGGGCTGCATTATATAGACGTCGGAATCGGGTGGCGAAACCAACCCGTCCCATGGGCTCCTAAGGAGACCTCTGGGGTACGACCTATCTTGGTCACTTCGTTCTGAAGATAAAAGCGACAAAGTGACAAAAGAACTGAAGATTCTCCGTCACTTTACTATTTTCGGTACAAAGTTACAAAACGACAAAATGACAAAGGTTTCTATACCACTTTGCTATTTCGGTTCACAACTGTCAAAAGAAAAGAGAACTTGCCAGGCTCGAACAGAATAACAAAAATAAACTAAACTAATCTTTTCACTACTCATAAACACGCTGGAGAACTATAGAATAACTGCACAATTACGAAGTAATAAGCAAAACGAGGGTAAAGTATGCACACTTACAAAATACCTTGCATGCCTTTGTGATTGAAAATATTACCTTGCACGCCTTTGTGGTTGAAAGAATGTTTCAACTACAATTTCTCCTCCCATATCAAAGGAGTGCTACCAGTAGCTCCGGTACTCTTGTGTAACTCACGGGTAGAGGAACTAAGGAAACATGTTCAAGTGCCTATTATGCTGGGTACTGTTGAATCTGAAGACTACAAAGGCAGAATCTCACCTCAGAGCGCCTTCTAGGAGAAAGGGAACGATACCACGGGACACATGCATTCAAGACGGGCTCGGGCAGATTTAAGAGAATGTCGCATGCGGTCCCGCCTATCCATTCACCTCGAGGAACGCAGCGCATCTTCTAGCATCCGCTTGGTACTGACAGCACAACAGATCAACATCAGCCTGACCATGTTTGCATTACTCGGCCTCTTTTCCATCCTAATCCTTCACATATCCGGCATTTCCGCTACCGAGCTTTCTTCAAGAGAAAACTCTACGCATATTTTGAGGCGCGCTACCCAAAATCTGTGGACGTACAACTTTGGGTCAGCGGTCTTCTCTAGTGCAAAATGGCAAAAGGTTCTCGTGCCAACAGGTAATGATCAATGCGTGATCATTGTTCAAGCGAATAATGAGGCTGCAGCAGAGGTCCGTGGTCGATCACTTCATTTTGCAGGTACAATAGACTGAACGTGGTGTTTTCTTCCAGCTCGAACTCGGGGTTGCTTCGCACACGCGATACTTTCCGTATTGCCTACCAAGCGCCGGGCAAGCGGGGAGAGGTAACGAAGGTAATCTCGGAATTGAGTTGAAGTCCGAGCCTTGGTGGGATATCGGGGAGAACATTTTTGTCTTAGGGGGACTCGATCTTTCAGATGGCATAAAAAAGGTTGTCCATGCTGGAAAAGTGGAACTCTACAATAAAGATCTGACACTACAGTAAGGGCGGCTATTGGCATTTGAGACGCCGTGTCCAGCGTTGGGTATTAACGGGCCTCCTGCTTTCGGACAAAAGAACACTCGACGTCGCTTCCCAAGACAAAATCAAGGATATCTTGTTTCCAAATCCTAGGACTAGAGCTATCGGTGAGTTATCCATACTCCATGATTCCAACTGATCACGTATGTTGACTCTGGTTCTATGTTCTTGCAGATCCTCACAAGTTTGATTTTGTCTGGGATGGCGATCAATGATCCTACATCGATGTAACTTCGCTTCAAGAGGGAAGTGTTTCTATTACAACGATCGATTGTGGAGATAAAGTTTGGTAAATGTACATGTTATAGATACAGGTCGCGATCACTTCTTGTATAGATTTTTCCTTCGTACCATTCATCGACCACTCGACGCAGACAGCACGGCTTAACAGTCACTACGCCAGCTCAATGGATCTGGAGAACTCCCAAACGCATCTCTTATGTGGCTCACGAGCGAGGGGTCTATTCTGGGCTAGTAGGAGAGCTCTGCTGCAGTACATTCACCTTCTTGAACTGGTTTTGAGCAGTTCAAGTAGAACGATGGAATCTGAGCCTGAAGAGACTCGCACTCGACTTATCTTCGAGGTTGAGGGTATCGAGGGGTGAGATCAGAAGGCATATGCTATCTAATCGTTATGACTCGAGTGGCCGTATGCATAGCCTGGACCGAATCAACGAGTATGATCACTCGAAGATATCCCGCGGCAAGCTATCAGCGGGGCAATTCATATGATGCGATATACGTAGCTATGAAGCATAATCTTCTCTGAGTGGACTCCTCCCACCAGAGACCCTGTGTCTTACCTAATGTAGTAGTATCTCTTTCAACATCGCTCCCGCGTGAACATTGAGTACAGTGGGTTAGCCTCTTTTTCGGATTATCTCAGATTCCTGGCTTCTACCTGCCGATACTCGCGACACGAGCCCCAGAGACGTGATTCTGTGGAGTGCATCAAAGAAGTAAAGACACAGTCGCCAATAGTGGAAAGAAGCGAGACCGCACAATGTGTCATCTCAGCTCTCAAACCCCCTGTGGATATAACTCAATTTGCTTATGAAATTGGACGCCATTTGTTCATTCCTTACCGTCGGTATATCCTGCCGTACTCGTTTTGATAGTCCCTACTTATTTACAATCTGGACTGAACTGAAGGAATATGGCTTTTCTTGGATCCTGCGGAACGAGTTTGATTCTCGCGAACTCTTGAACGTCATACACCGTTAAACATTGAGATCATTCCCAGAAGATGCACCACAAACTCGCCAATGTGTCGTGGGTTTTCACTGTCTCGTCCACGAAGTCCTATACGTCCTTTTTTGGATCAAGAATTGCTTCTGTAGATGTAAATGTTGGTACCTTTCGGACTTTGAGCGACTGAGCGTGTCTCTCGCCCCAGAACTCCCTGGTTGTATAGATCAATGACAATCGAAAAGACATGAGGACATTAGAGCATGGGATTGGACTGGACTGCGTGTCAGGTAGTAGCATTCTGCACGGCCCTGAAATTAGATTTCAGTATGCATCACGTTGTACTCAATGCGTGAGGACTTGTATCACGAACGTGTCCTTCCTGACAACTTGGCTAACTGAGATGGCTGTGTTCAACCTCTTTATGACTTTAACGGATGCAGGCCACCACTTCTGCAAGCACAGCCGTAAAGCCATACTGTAAATCTTTCACCAGCCGCTGGTTCCAAGGAGTACCTTTGTTTGACCCTCGTTCCAGTAATGTATCCTCCAAAAGCAAACTAATTTGTGAGAAATATCCTCCAAGTCCCCCTCGCTTTTCAAGACGGTACTCATTGCGATGACCGTCGACCAAATTATCTGTTCCTCGCGATATTCGTCGCCAAAACGTGGCTTTTTTGTCAATGAAAGATTCACGTTATCCCCGCCTTGAGTTCGCTTATACTTGATGGTCACGTCAATGGACTTTTGCGCTTCCTCGTCGGAGATGCAAAGTGAATATCCATAATTCAGAATCTGGAAGCCAGTACTCCCGAAGCCATCACACTGATGCGTCGAAACAATGTTCGAGGTCCTCGGAGATGACGAAGTAGAGTTGGAACCTGATTGTGAAGATATGGTGTCAGGGGGTTTTACACTTGAGAGGCTTGTTTCTCGGGGCCAGATAGTCTCCTTCTGGAGCCATTTCTTCCAGTGATTCAGAGAGTGTGAAAAGGACCAGCTTGTAAGACTAGATCCGGTACTACTTCCCATCGACCTAAGGGGTACTTGACGACTTCCGTTGCTGATTGACGGTGGCTACTCCGGGAGTTGTTATGTCCGGGTGCAGCAAGAAAACATGTATATTGTCAGCAGAGGACAGGTTTGACCATGGGAAAAGTTGCCGGGATCTCATGTATCGCTCGTCATAAGGATCGCCATAAATGCGTAATTGTTCGCGGGGTAGGATGAAATATTACGACAGGCATGACACTCCACGCGAAAGACTTCCTTTATTGACGGTTCCGTCTGGACCCTCAGGAGAAAGGGGTTTTTATAGCGGAGTTGGATCATATGTTCCTGGGTTTACCACATCTAGTCCATATTGGTCCAGTTTGACCGTTATCATAAATGACCGCGTGCTGGCGTCAGGTCGCTATAAAAGTGCACAAGGCACAAAGCCTCGAACGGAAGAAAATACGAAGGGAAGGAAGACTGAAACCTCTTGTAGCTGTCATGACGAAAAGGGTAGGCGTTCACAAGGCGAAGTACCCAGTCGAACCGTTGATATCCAGCGACCTCAGGCTACTAGTCGAGCTGGAAGTTTGCAGACAAAACGACACACGGTTTCAAGGTGTTGTCATTGACCCATCTTTGATTAAAGCAGTCGTAATCCGATGAGCCGCAACGGCATGGCGTGTACTAGCTATACCGCTCGTCAAGTACCACGTCAACATCCACTCGCTAACATTGATTTGGAATTCAGCGAGTAGAGCCTGCTGACTCGGTAGTCTTCCGCAACGCATCCTCGGGAAGCTTTTACCCTTCTGCGATCGCGCCAGGTTTTGTCCGTGTATAAATGGTAATCATCGGCATCTGAGCGGCGCGCTGCATCCCGCGTACGTGAAATCCACATTTCAGCTAGCAATTATTTCCATGATTTATGTTTCACCCCCTGTTTAGCCTTCACTCACGAAGAGCTACCTTCCGGGTACACTTCTCGTTCCAGGAGTACTGAGATATGTCTGTATCGCAAAGCGTACAAGATCGGCGCAAGTTATTTCGCCATATGGCACGGACGACAGGGCGAGCAGGTCGCACGTGACACTCATCTCATGTCCGACTCCAACAGCAACCGCAAACGCCACTACATCAGCCATCTCTGGTGTTACAGCTCGACACGCCCCGATCTGCTGTCACTGCGCCAGTGAAAGATACCCGCTGCAGAAGACGTATATGTGCTCACTCGTACGATACTTGTGTACGACGTGGGAAAGGGCGGAGCCCTCAGGATCCAAAGATTCGTACACCGAAAGTAGCTTTGTGATCAAGGGTAAAACACAAGGTCACTATTATCAAATATTTCAGTAGCTGCTTCACATCTCGATAATAAATCAGGCAAAGAGCAGAAGGTCTCCCCCGTGGGTATGCGCTTTGACATTCCTCTACAACATAAGTATATAGAGGAGAGTCCTTAAATAGGTTTCCCTTCCATGAAAAGTTGTCGCGGGCCAGTAATCAGTGTTACGTAATAACTTACCACGGTACCGCCGTTGTTATTGGGATCCTAGCACAAGTTATCAAATGGCTTATTACGTAAGACGGGATTGCTATTTACTTAAGGTGAGAGACAAGGGTAGCTAATCCGTGAGAAGTCTTGCACTCAAGGTAGCTTCGGAATTAAGAGGTAATCAAAGGGTGAAATAAAAGTCCTAAGAGCTATTACAAAAGGGGCAAAGTGCCAGCTATATATACTTATCTAGAATGCGTAGCTGTCCAGGGGAGGCGAAGTGTCCCAAGGGCAGGTGAAGTAACTGAAGCAAGTGAAGTGAAGTGCTGAAGTGGTGAAGTTACTGAAGTGAAGTACTGAAGTGAAGGGAAGTAACTGAGGTAGCCGACGTCAACTCAGAGTTGGGCATGGAGCTAACTGGACAAGTCGGGACGAGAGTCTTATGTAACAGCAAGTATGTCATCTGGCTGGATACTAAACTACATGTCTCTACAATGTACGTCACTACATGTCTCTACAACTCCTTTGAATGCCAGACATTACTCTGGCAGGTGAATTGACTCTAGGTTCATAGTGCACAAGACATCTATTCACCGTACTGTCATTTACCGTTCATAGGTTATGGGCCCAGCAGCTTGATATTCATATACACTACAACATACATTCAACTCCGATTCCGAACCAAGTCCTCCCCAGGCGGATCTCGTATCCGTCATTTCCATTCCAGCAAGGACTATCCCTTTTGGTCCAAGCGTGTCGTCAACCACTTGGTGGGCACTGGACTCCTCGGGGCTATCATCCCTGATGCCGATTGGGAAGACGCCATCACCGACGGTAAAAGCACTTCACCTCCGTCGACGGATACACTTGACAAACTTGCCAAGGCATACTCCCGTGTGAATCGAAAGGCATACACCCTCATCTACGCCCGTCTGCACGATGACGTTCTATGCGAAATGTCTTCTCAAGTCTTTGACCCAGCGAGACCTGACGCTCCAGCTCCATGGGAGGAGTTGAAGGCAAGACACGGAGGTAGAGCAATGCATGAATTAGTATCCACCACCGATGACATCCTTAGTTCCCGAGTCGACGAGGGCGAAAATCCTCGCGACAAACTAAACGACATGCGAAGCGCTTCCCTCAATCTAAACGAAAACAACGTACCTCTCGACGACAAGTTCTTTGCGCTCCTCGTTCTCAAGAACCCTTCCGAGTCCTAGTCCGCGACAGTTCAAGTGCTATTCAGCCAACCGGACCTCTTCCGACAAGGTCATCACGTCTGCTCGAAGCTATTCGGACCTAAAGACCAAGACCAAAGATGATGACTCGTCAGTCGCGTTGACAGCGCGAAAAAATTCAATAAGACTTCGAACCGGAACTACAGCCCGTCGAATCTCGGCAACTCTCCGGGTACATACCACCGTATCCACCATCCCGGTGCCAATTCCCACAACACCATCGACTGCCGAAAAAGCAAAATATCTACATCTCGCGCAGGGAAACAACGGTTACTCACGATCAACGAACGCGTCAACTGCCAACATTGCTGCCACCAGTGACGTAGTGCCGTCTTGCCCGTACACAACTGCCTACATTGCGAACAAGATCATCAGCCAGGATTCTACCGAATTTTGTCTTGATTCCGGTGCATCGGTGCATCTGGCCTGTAGTAAAGCTTTGCTCTCGAGCCCTGTTCCCTACCTTTCCGCCGTCACCACCGGAGCTGGATCGAAGCTATACTCCACACATCGAGGTTCGATACGTATCAACGACACCATTGAAGTCAAGAATGCCCTGCTCGTTCCTGAACTTACCTGCAACTTGCTTTCCATTCGCCTGTTCTTGCTGAACGGCATGGGAGTCCATTTCAATCGCGACGAAGCTTCTATCACCAAAGAAATGAACGGATTAGTTGTCGGCATCGCGACCTACGAACCTCAAAACGGTACATACACCTTGCAAGCAAGTCCTCCTATTTCTCAAGGCATGCTTGCAACTTCCACTGACCACGTCCTCAGCTGGCAGCACAGATTGGGTGGTGAAGTAGTCAGGTTAGGAAAAGCTGGTTTGCTGGACGAGGATTGGAACTCTCAGTGTACATACGCGAATATGACTTCCGATAGATACATATGCGAACCCTGCATTCTCAGTAAATGTGTACGTATGCCGTCACCAATAGTTCATGACCGATGCACCAAACCAAACCAACTGGTACATATAGACCTATGGGATCCTGCAAGAACACCGACAGTCAGCGGCGCACGTTATCTCTTGACTTGCCATGACGACTATTCACGCCGAACTCAAATCTTCTTCCTCAGAAAGAAGTCTGATGCGCTGTCCGCATTTGGCGACTACATCAAGCTGGTGGAGAATCACTGTCAAACCACAATCAAGACTGTCAGGCCAGACAATGGAGGAGAGTTTACCTCCGCTCGGTTCGCTGCACTGCTGGCACAGAATGGGACCGAGCCAATGTCAATTCTTGTAGACGCCCATGCGCAAAATGGGAGAGTTGAACGTCATCATCTCGCCATATTCAACACTGTGCGCACACTTTTGGTAGATTCTGGCTCACCGGACCGTTTCTGGGGTGAGGCTGCCGCATATGCCATCCACATTCGGAACCACCTTCCTCTCTCCCACTCCACCGACACGCCAACGTCACTATGGACCGGTGAACCAAGCAGACCGTTGAACATATTTCAGCCTTTCGGTTCGGCTGTGTATATCCGGGACCACAAACAGACAAACAAGTTGAAGCCACGCTATGTCAAAGCCGTCTTGCTGGGATGGCGACCATTAAGCCACTCGACTGTGAAATTTTGGCATCGGGAGACGAACTCATTCAACTATTCCCACGATGCTGGGATTGTTGCCTACGGCCTACTGTAGAAACTGATCCTCACGGTGAAGACCGAGTAGCTACCGCAGTGGCCCTTCCCGCACACACGACCACCGAGCCGAATATAGCCCCAGTCGACCGATCGCCAGTGGATGATCCCAATGTTCCCGACATCCCAATCAGTCAACAACTAGACATACAGGACTTCGATCAGCATAGCGTCGTGCAGGACGTTGATAACAAAAGATCGGGAGGCGGATTACATTGACAAGGGACTTACCGACGTCGATAACGAAGCTCTGGCGCAGCCCGAACAGCCCACTGCCTCACTCCCAATGCCTCTGGGACCAAAGAAACACAAGTCTAAGGACGGTAGGGGTCCTGAATATGTGACTGTTACTGTCGATTTAGACAAAGATCCACATGAAGAACTCACGCAGCATGTTCCAACATCGTACGTCGACGCCAGAGGCAGACGAGTACTTCCGAGTCGAGGAGAGGTTGTCCGAACTCCTGCGGTCGATCACCACGAGGACCAAATAGAAGCGCACGCAAGCAACCGAAGTACAGCGTTGTTAGCCAAAGATGACGCGCAGAACCCGAGCACTTACCTTCAAGCCAGAAGGTCGCACGAATGGCCTGATTGGGAGAAAGTGATCAATGAGGAGCTCGGAAATATGATCAAATACGAAGTGTGGAATGTTGTTCCCCGGACCCCCGCCATGCGTACCCTCAAAGCGAAATGGGTCTTCACACGCAAGATTGACGGGACGACTGGCTTACCTTCTACCTTCAAAGCACGATGGGTGGCGAAGGGGTTCAACCAGATCGAGGGTGTCGACTTCAACGAGATTTTCGCTTCGGTGGCGCACAAAGATTTCATCCGTGTCTTCCTCGCCCTGGTGAGCTTCTACGACCTCGAATGCGATCAGGTCGACATAGTCGCCGCGTTCTTGAATGGGGAGTTGAAGGAGATCATCTGTATGGAGCCGCCTGAAGGCCGAGACATCCCGGTTGGCCCTGTACCTCGCCTGAAGAAATCTTTATATGGGTTGAAGCAACCTCCTCGCTGTTTCAACGTGGCGCTCGACGAATACTTACGATCAGAAGGTTTCCAACCCAATCCAGCCGATCCTTGCCTATATACCTATTGTCGCGACCGGGATTTCATGATGTTGACGGTTCACGTGGATGACCAGCTTATATCCGGCAACAACCGGTCAACCCTCGACGCTTTCAAAAAGAGACTCAACCACCGCTTCGAATGCAAGGACCAGGGCCCCGTCAGTTATTTCTTGGGGTTCAACGTCGTCCGAGACCGAAATGCACGTACATTGTCCATCCGCCAAGAGCATTACCTCGAGCAACTATTGACGAAGTTCGGCATGGATAAGTCGCATGGCTCTCGTCTCGCACTACCGACGACCTTGAAACCCCTGCCTGCGACCGACGCAGAGTTCGAAGAGGCTAAACATCTGGACTACCCTCAGATAGTCGGCTTCGTGATGTACATTGTATGCCGCTACGATAACCACGCCCAATCTTGCGTTTCCGGCCGGAGTCCTTGCCCGCTTCATTGGAAAAGGGTCAATATCACACTACCAAGCTGCGAAACACCTCTTGAGGTACATCAGGGAAACAATCGAGTTGTGCCTTACCTAGAAGTGACAAAGATAGGTTGTCTTCCACAGGTCTCCCTAGAGCCCCTTGGGACGGGTTGGTTTCGCCACCCGATTCCGACGTCTATATCATGCAGCCCGATTAATTGTAAGTTTCGCCTCGTAAGATATATGAAACACGCTTTTCCTCCCTAACTCCTGATCACCGTCCTTGACTGAACTAAACACCATACTAAGTAATACCTTTAGACTCGCTCCCATCAGCGGTTTATATATTACATGTAGTAAGATAGTAGTTTGCCTTTTACGATATACATAGTCGCGAAGCATGATCCTATCTCACTGATCCCACTTAAAGGCCTTGTACTGCATCTTGGATGATATAATATAATCCATATACTATATCAATAATACAACGTTACCCGGCTCTTACACAAGATACCTGCGCAGCGCTCTCTGCACCAACGACTGAAATCCTTTGTACCTCTGAAAATCAGACAGGTCCTTAAAAGGCATCATAGTGATATATAAGTTGACGAGAGCAGCCTGTGATGTAATCCAATCTCTCAACTACTACTTAGCTTGCAGACGCATTCCGAACAGCCGATCATCCACACGTGGACTACTTGACCGATTTGGAACCGTAAGAACGGGACATATGTCTGAAGCCCCAGCAACAGCGATTGAAAGTGAGGGCGAGATAGACCAAGCACCACGCGGCCGCCAACGGAACCATCCGAGCGTATACACCAATACCACTGTCCCATCGACATCAGTAGGTACGGATGCTGCACGAGATACAAAGGCATCAGATGCTCCTGTTACCGAGGCGCCGATTACCGAAGCTCTATCCAATCGTCCCTCCAGTCCTGGAATTGGTTCATCGCGCGGGGCGGCAACGACGTCTCACCATCCAAGCTCTATTTTATCGCCTTAAGACTCGGCTGTGATGAGCCAAGGACAAACGGACCCTGCGCCTGAACCCTTAGACAGAGTGCTACTCTTGGAGAGAAAGGTCAATGGAGGCACCGGGCTGGAATCCACAGGTTCCAACATGCATGAAATACACGTGGGATGTCAGGGGCATCGAGAACTTTTCAACTTGACCATGATCATCCCTACTGAAGACCAAAAGAACGCCACAGTCACGGTCCAGGCAGATGCAGATTGCTTTGAGCCATCGAAGTTGAAACGAGCCGTCAGAACTGTCATGATGAGAAAGAAGGACAAGTCAAAGGGAACCCAGGTGCGGCTCACCTGGGAGTGTATCGCACAGGAAAAGAGGAAAATAGATCCTTCTCTCATCGTCCAGGATCTGGTAAGACTTGTACTGGATCGGGTCCGGAAGGAGGCTTCAGATCGTCTTTCACGCCATCCCTGGTTGCGAAGCGACGATTTTGCTGCCTCATATGACTTGCACACGAAGATTATCAAGCATGTTAATGAAGCGCTGTCAACAAGTCCTGCATTTTGGTGGCGAATAAGAGAATGCCGCGAAGATGATGACAGTGACTAAGCCAAGATCAGTAAACCGACGGTGGGGAGTGGAGGATGGACTACATGACCCGTAACGAGGAGCTGTCTGAGAGTCTCTTGTATAAAGCTAGTCTAGAGCACATGACGTATAACATGGGTTCCATTTCTGAATCACTAGACATACCTAGAGCACCAGATCCACCACTGTGAGGCGGCTTTCGTATTTGACACGCACGCCGAGAACCTCGACCTGATCAACCGTTGTTCCGTCCGGCTGAAGTGAACACCCTTTTGAGAGCATCGAGATGACGGGCTCTGGTCCTCGCTGCACTCCGAGCCATACTAACTATACCACTTTCCACTTTCCACTTACCGCATAGTTGCACACAGGAACTACCAAACGCGACACTCGAACACCAAGGTGCCCCCACCCCCGGATCCCACATACAGGAAATGCGCGCTTATACCGAGTGGTAACCATCATCATCATCCTTGCCATTCTCGTTTTCTGGAAATCATTATCGTTTGATCATTCATCCATCCATCCATCCGCCATCCTATCTACGACCACTGCTAGCTAGCCAGCCAAAACAAACCCACGCAACGCAAGGAACGAACACCCGACCAGGAAAACAAGGCGAGAAAACAAGAAAACGAGGAAGAAATGTCCGATAGTGAAGAACTAGAGTTGCTGGATCCGACGTTGCAGAATGTATTGGATCAAAAGAGTTTAAAGTGGATTTTCTGCGGTATGTCTCTTTGTTTCGTTTCGTTCTTTCGTTTCGTGCTTTCTTTCGTTTCGTTTCGTTTCGTTTCGTTTCGTTTCGTTTCGTTTCGTTTCGTTTCTTTTCTTTTTTCCCTCCTCTTCCTTCCCTCCTTCCTTCCTTCCTTCCTTCCTCATCTTGTTCATCCGTTCCTCGGTTCCTCTCCCATCTCTTCCATCTCTTCCATCTCTTCCAGCTCTTCTATCCTCCGTCCTCCATCCTCCGTCGGCCTGCACGCGCCACGTCTCCAACCGACTCCTCCTACACCGTACACGCGAGCGGCGATTCCGGGCAATGGGCGGTGGTGGTGGTGGTACGGCTGACTCACGCACGCACGCACGCACGCGGGCGGCCTGGGGGGAGAGGAAAACGCTCAAACTGGTTGCCAGGTCAGCGGAAGGTTGGTGAATGGTGTACTACAGGAAGGGGAAGAGAGAGGTTTCCTTGCTACGCTACTATACCCTACTTCCGTCGTCTGAAGCAGTGCCGTAGGGGAACGGAAACGCAGGGGTTTTTCCACCCAGGGTGTGACGGACGGGCGGGCGGGTGGCTGGATGTGGATGTGGATGTGGATGTGCTTGGATGCCGGAACACGCACCGCACCACGCCTGCACCGTATCGATGAACAGAGGATCGGAATACGGTGAAACGACAGAGCTCGATCCGATACCAAGGACGGGCGTTTACTTGTATCCCAATCAATCCAACCGAAACGCAAACCAAACCGGACAACTGACAAACTTTTTCCTTTTTCCTTTTTTTTTTTTCACTACTCCTTTACTGCTCCTCCCGCCCGTTTTCATGACCGCCCATCTTGCGCCCTTTCGGTCCGGATTGCATGACGACGACGACGACGACGACGACGACGACGATGAAATGATCCAACGGCGACCTTGCTGGCGACGAAACACGAATTCTCGAACGTTGGTTTTTTCGCCTGTTTTCGCTTTTGGGCGATGCCGGTGACGTTGTCGTCGGTTGGTTGGTTGGTGCTGATTGACCAAATATCGAATACCGGACGACGATGGTTCACTCGCGAACGACCGATCAATCAAACGATGACCGCAAAACGCTTCGCCTTTGCCCACGACGTAACGATCTCTTCGCACCTACTCACATCGACCGACATTGGGCTGCGTGATATTGGTGATATGTGGTCTGACGGAATTTCCGGGGGTTTGCAGGCGGGAAAGGCGGTGTCGGTACGTTTTCTGTTACTTGTTCCCCTCTGGGTCCTTCGTTGCATCCATCCGCGGCGTGTTCTCCCCCGTCTCTCTGCCTCTGCCCCTCTTCTTTCTTCTATCCTCTTCCTGCACTACCGATTCTCTTCGACCACAGTCTGCCTTTCTCACTCCGCTGACATACCCAAGCTTGACTGACACGAAACCCGAAATCCTCATTGATGATACAGGAAAAACAACCACTTCATGCTCTTTGGCGATCCAGCTAGCAGCGGTACGGGAGAGCGTTTTGTTGATCGTGAGTTTTTGTTGTTTCTGGTGGTGGTGCTTTTCCGATATCTATCTATTCTCGTCAACTGTGTCGATGTCGGGCGTCCAAGTCGGTGTGGCTGTGCATGTGTAGCTGTGCGGGTGTCCCCGCATGGTAGTATAGCGGCAAGGTTATATTGGGGAACCTGCTAGCATTGCGCTCTTACGAGGAAAGGTGCGACGCGGGCGCTTTGGAACCGCAGCAAAAGGCTGCGCATGATGGCTGCCGTGCTTACGGAGGACGGCAGTGGCATCGTTGACCACAGTCGCAGATTCAATGATCACACCTCGCACATGTCTTTCTCGTGTCGGCTTGCTAACCTTGTACTGTACATGTCTTCGATATTCCGTTCCCGCTCACCACGGCACTTCCCTTTCCATATACCATGTCGCTCGCCCGTCGCCTCACGTTGCATCCTGCCCAACAGTCAACGGACCCAGCACACAACCTCTCGGACGCGTTTTCGCAGAAATTCGGCAAGGAAGCGACCCAAGTAAACGGGTTCAGTAATCTGTATGCGATGGAGATTGATCCGAATGGGAGCTTGCAGGAGATGATTGAGCAGTGTGAGTCTTTTTTTTCTTTTTTCGGTCTATGAAAATGCGGATGGGGGACGAGATGGCGATGGATGAGAAGCAGGAATCGCTTGATCGGGTCTTTTCTATTGGAAGGCGGATGTGAATAGGGAGGGCAGTAGCCATCGTGCTGTCTGCGGGAATGCTCTTGACGACCTGGAAACAGGTCACAAGAGGCGACGGGTATGAGGTGTTGCGGTGAGCTTTGTGGCAGGGCGGGCAGGGTCAAAAGAGCCTACTCGCTTGACGAGCGGGTCCATCAGGCAACTATGCGCCATGACGCAACCCACACCCGTCGGTGCAAATATCGCGGGCATTCGTATCTGCTCAGCGTGCTCGAAAATCGTGCGGGCGAACAAGTCGAGAAGCATGCTGATTGGCCCTTTTTCCGTCTTCCGTGCCCTCTGTCACCAATGACCCTTCTCGCGACCCGCAGCGGACAGCTCACAAGGCGGAATGGGAAGCATGATGCAGGATTTGGCCTTTGCGATTCCCGGTGTGGATGAGGCGATGGGCTTTGCGGAGATTATGAAGTACGTCTTTGTCGCCCCATCTTGAGAGATTACGCGGCTATTCACCCCTCGCCACATCTTCCGCAGACACGTCAAATCAATGCAATTCTCCTGCATCGTCTTTGACACGGCTCCCACCGGCCACACATTGCGATTCTTGTCGTTCCCGAGCGTATTGGAAAAGGCGCTTGGCAAGTTGAGCACGCTGGGTGGCAAGTTTGGGCCGATGATTCAGCAGGTGAGATGTCCGACCGGCATACTTCTCCTTCAGCCGACGCTGACTCTGAACTTATTCCCGCGCGCGACAGATGAGTGGCATGCTCGGCGGTAACCCGCAAGAAGACATGTTTGCCAAGCTTGAATCTATGAGGGAGATCATTACCGAGGTCAACACGCAGTTCAAGGATGCTGTTCGTATCTGCTTTCTTTGTGGGCAAACGATGACGCGCTGAGATCTACCTTTTGACTTGTTTCCACATAGGACAAGACAACCTTTATCTGCGTCTGCATCTCCGAGTTCTTGTCGCTCTACGAAACCGAACGCTTGATCCAGGAGTTGACTGTTTACGGCATCGATACGCATAACATTGTGGTGAATCAGTTGTTGTTCCCGAAGAAGGGTGAGTGGACGTGGCGATTACCTACTCCTGGAAGAGGTTGTCCCCGTGTTTGGTTGGGGAGGTGGCTGAATGAGGGTGTGCTCGGCGGTGCCGAGTTCTCAGAAAGGCATGGAAAGAACGACGCGTTTACTGATGCTTCGTTGCCTTTCTACTCCCGCTTCGTGCCATTCGCCCTTTCGCCTCCGCCTCTTTCACACGCATCTTCGTCGCTGCCACTATGCCGCCTTGTCACCGTCTGCACATACTCGTCCGCGAATCAGACTCCAACTGCGAGCAGTGCTCCGTCCGACATAAAATGCAGCAAAAGTACTTGAACGAGGCATACGACCTCTACGCCGACGGATTCCATATCGTGAAACTCCCGTTGTTGACCGAAGAGGTGCGAGGCGTCGAAAAGCTCAAAAAGTTTAGCAAGGTGCGTGTCGACTTTGCGTTGCGAATCGTGACCTTGGGTGCTGATGATCTTGTGGGCATAGATGTTGGTGGAGCCATATGTGCCAGACCAGTAGGCGTGCTTAGAGTGTCCATAGATTGCTGAATGGCACAGTATAGAGGTGTACTTTATATCGGTGTCATGCATATGATATGATCATAACGGACAGCTGGATGACGGTACGGTATCTGCCAACGTTCTGGATGATGTCACCATCATGCGGTCGGCAATAATGCACTACTATCGAGACGTCCGTTCAACAAATCTTCATATCCCGCTCCAATCCTTTGACAACTCGAGGGTCAAACTCGGGCGCGACGTCGCAGATCTGTTGGACCAGTTGACGAACGTGTATAGTCGGTTGGCGGTGATGCAGCAATCCCGGTTACATCTCAATGGCTCATACGCGACAAGGTTCCCCCCGACTATCACCTCCCTTGCTCATCAGCGACATCCTCATTATCGGTAATGCGAGTCGTAACCATTCCTTCTGGTAAGTGAAACCAGATGGTATATTATGATACGATTCACGGTATACATCGGTATATGTGGGGAGACGCTAAGAATCTCCCTGGCCAAACGCGACCAAAAAGGCGATATGGAGACAAAGACATGCTCACTCCTCGACAGTGGACTTTCATCCCCAACGTGCAACATGCACAAGACCGGCTCACGTGTGTCGCTTGAAGACGTACTGCTTACCCAAAGCAGTCAACGCTCCATTCTCGTATTGCAGCCTGTTGAAACCGTTGACGCCACCCATGTCTTGTGCCTGACCGGCACCAAACCACGAGTATCGTTCGATGAAGGATTGTGAATCTAGCCACTTGGTGGTTGAACCTAGGGGGAGGTTTGGGTATTTGTAGTCGTGCTCGGACGAGAGGGCGTGGAGATGAAAAGGTGAACGTGAGCTGCTTACCCATAAAGTCGTGTACATGTTGCTGGGTTGTCGGTTGTGCTTGGTCGCCAAAGGAGTGGCACGCAAACTCGGTCAACCAGATCGGCATATCAGGGAACGCTCGGTGGACTTCGGTCTGCGACAGATAACAAAGCTGAGTCGGGGATAGTGTGGGATGGGGCATATAGTTGTTACGCACGACGTAATTCTTCAAGGCGTCTACGGTCGATACGTATGCGTGCATCGTGATGAATGACGGTTTGACGCAGTCCGCCCGTGCGTCGCATGCGTCGAAGAAGGCTTTCAGCCATGCGACTGTGTTCCCCGCCGGAGCTGGTGATCCTGTAGGTGCAGCTTTGTATCAGCTACCCCAGGGAAAGGCTTGGCGCGGATGCGGCATGAACTCACCGATGCGATGTCCTTGACGTTGGAGAGGAACGACACTTTTTACCCATCTGGATGGCGCGACAGGGTTAGATAGCTAGTGCAGGATACTTGGCGAACGGTAAGCACTACTCACTTGTCCAGTACGTCTCCCATGCTTATACATGATTGCGTATTTTCCTGACACCCGTCTGGTTCGTTGAATCCCATTACAACGCCTTTGTTAGGGATACCATCAGCGCTTGATGATAGACCGTACATCATGGACACGAATTGACCCGGAGGGGGTTTGGAGCCGGCGACGGGTGAAGGAGGAAGTGGCGACCAGTGCCAGTACCATGACAGGGTGTGACCAGAGGCGGAGAAAGATTTGCAGAGCACGGTATCTAGGCGACCAGGCCAGGCGATCCCCGCTTTCTGTATGTGGGAGCGATGTTAGGAGACGAGGTATGAGTGAAAACGCCGCCTCGGAACAACTTACACCTCCTGCTCGTTTCTCAATCGCAGCTGCGCCCACAGTGCTGGTCAACAGCAAGAGGTGTGAGGCGATCCCGATAAGCATATGGAAGGCGAGCATTGTATCTGAAGAGTAGGGAGTAGAGAATCCAGGTGGCAAGTCAATGTTGAGGGGAGTCGCGTCGGTTGGGTCCGTGATTCTCGGAGCGACAAGTAGTAAGCCCTGACAAAGGAATGTGTATGTGAAAGAACGTGTGGTGGGTCCGTAGTAGTTGCCCAGGTAGTTATCCGAGGAGTGGGCCAAGTAGGATATAAAGCTGGGCAGCAAAGCTGGACGGGAGGTATGTATGCATATCACGCACCCCGTCATCATCCTGCCGGCAGGAGATCACGAAGGAACGTTAGCCGTAAAGCTCCTTGACGATGTGTTCTGATGTTGCACATCCATCAGCTTGTTGTTCGACAGATCGCCACGGCCACAAAGGACGCATGATTTTCGTTTCGAAGGGAAAGGACCTTCGGAATGTCGGAGGAAGGAGAGAAGTGCTTGCACATCTGGTCCAGTCCTTCTACACGACACCCTACTTTCTGTGCTGGATATGGAGGTGAACATCGTCTAAAAGGCACGAGCGAAGCCCTTGTTCCGTCTGGTGCTCTCTGGCTGCACCACGCACTGGCTTGTGAGTCCTTTGCCTACTTTGCGTCAAGATACCGTTCGACCAGTCCGGGTGTTGTCCACTGGTCCTGCCTCAATCATGCAATCATGGACTCAAGCAAAGAGTCATTCACAATACTGGATTGCAGCGTGTTTTACCCGTGGAGCAACGCAAGCCGGTCGCACAGAATTCTGGAATCAGGCTAGCTTCACGCGAGTGACAAATGCTTTCCTGTTTTGTACCGTCCTCTCATTTGATGCCCGGGACCCCCTTGAGCCTTTTAAATATACGCCTGTTTACCATATTCTATCGATTCATACAGTATACACTTTCTACAACAAAAGCGCTCTCTACAACTTGGAGGAATACTAACAAGCACAATCTCGTCAGCCTTCATCCTCGACATTCACAACACATCAAAAGTACTCACATCGTAGAAGCCCTGCCCGCTCTTCCTGCCCAACTTGCCCTCATCCACGAGCTTTTGCAACAATGCGCTCTTCTCGACGAGTTCCTTGGGGATCTCCCCTCGGTCCGCCTTTTCCCGCCAGCCGTCAGAAATGAAGGTGGTGGTGTCTGCGAGTCGACTGTCAGCTCGAGCCACCGGTTGACTTGATCACGCGACCTACCGAGACCGACAAAGTCGAGTAATTTGAATGGCTAGAAGAACGGGTTGTGAGTAGACATCCATTGTTGCAGCGACAACGCACTTACACCCATGGCTGAGAAGCAACAGACAATCAGCTCGGCGGAAAGGCAACGGGGAGATAGGCAACTCACGATAACCTGCACCCAACTCCATCGCCGTATCGATATCATGAGGCGTAGCATCACCACGCTCGGCCATCCTGACCGCTTCCACTAGAGTAATACAGGTGATTAGCAGCGGCAATCTGGAATAAGGCGCGCAACGTACACATGTAAGGAATCAAAAGCCGATTGACGATGAATCTGCCCATGACTCGGATTAGCTTCGTCATGGTAACCTCCGCCACCGCACTCACCCAGGTGTATCTTTGCAGTTGACAGGGACCTTGCCCATCTGCTTGGTAACAGCGACAAGGGTATCAAACGTCTCCTGGGAAGTCTTTTCCGCCTTGATCACTTCGACGAGCTTCATTGCTGTTTGGTGGTAGGTAAGCACGGGATATCGGTCATTCGACGAAGGACGTACCAGGGACGGCTGCAGAAGTACGGATCAGCATGTGTACCTGTATGTGCAACACTAGAACTCACGATTGAAAAAGTGCAATCCTCCGAATCTACAATACCGAGTCAGTGTCTGCGCCTGCCGTCGTGGAGGTCGACTCACCTCGTCTGTCGTTCCGCACTGCACGCCTCGGCAATATCCCGGATACTCAAACTCGACGTGTTGCTTGCAAAGATACACCTCGCGTTCGCCTTGCCATCCAAGAACCCAAAAAAGTCACGTTTGATCTTGATACTCTCGATAATCGCCTCGATGATCAAGTCGGCAGAGGATACCGCCTCTCCACTGCGAGAAAAACAGCGGTCAGCTTTATGCCCAACTGTCCGGCAGAATCGTACGTACGCATCAGTGGTGGTCTTGATGTTCTCCATGACACCTCGCGTATACCTTTCCATCTCCTCGCCCGTCGCGCCGCCCGCGCCGGCAGAAAACTTTTTCTTGGCGACTCGGGTGAGCGATTTCTGGATGATTTGGAGGCCGTTTCTGCGAGGGTAATGACGTCAAGGTGGATGTATGACTGGTCGACAGACGAGTGCTTACTGGAGGGCTTTCTGTAGGGGCGATGGACAACAGAATAGTCAGCGTCCGAAAGGTAACTTCACTCTTTCACCGCCGTCGGCTGCCTTCTGCGATCCAGATAGCCTCATATGCCGTTCAACAGTAGCCTCGCATGTCTCTTCTGAATCTCATCCCCTTTCTCGGCGATGCTGGTCGACCCTCGAGATGTACATCTGCCTCCAAAGAGCGAGAGACACGCCGCATTCTCGGATCATTCGAGCGGGCTACGTTGCCCTTCTCCGGTACCGATCCTTCCGCCATTTCTAGCAGCTCCGCGTGTGTCTTCCGTGAGGAACGACTGCGCTCCGTTGCCCTGCGGCAGCCAGTAGGGAAGAGAAAAGAGAAATACCTGACGCTTGACCCAGCTGTGCTCCTTCCTCCTCCTTGGATCTGACGGACATCAGAGCACCCGTTACAGCGACTTTTGTTCGCTCCAACACTTCCCGGGCCTTGGGGATATACGTCTCCTCGCCCATCGATCTCCGTCCCGCTCTGCCTGGCGAACACCTCCCGCGCTCCCCCGCTGCGGTGTACCATCATCTCCTGCGTCGGACGTTCCCTTGACCGTTACAGGACCGCACGCTCCGGCTACGTCTCCAGGGCGCGCCATCTCACCTCTGAACCCGCAATTGACTGTTCTCCTGATCGCCTCAGCTTGTGCACACCACCTCGGACCGCATCATCTACACACAACACACAGACTCGCTAGATCCGCCCCTTTTTATCGTCATTCGAGACATATGCGAGACTCCCCATCACTCTCCGATCCGTACACTCTTCAGACACTTATTTAAGAGGACTCGCTGCCGCTCGTTCGGCCTGAAACACCGCGGAACGGCATGCTCCCGCTCGTAGCCACAGTGGAATTTTGGTCTTGACGCTCCTATTCGCCACGTTCAGCGCTCGACCTCCTCGCCGCAACAACCACTCCACTTCCGCGCGCTCCACTTCCTCTCCCCTGCGCGTGTGAGCTCCACATATCGTAACGCCCACTTCCGCTCTCGACGTGCCTTCCTAACAGATCCGGGATCACGCTCCTTCCTGACAACTCGCCACCGCTTCGCCCCTTTTTCCTCGTCATGGCATTGAATCAACGGACTCCCGCTCACGACGCTCCATCAGGTCTTCTCCTCGCCATGGCTCCGCACCTCTTGTACGTTCTTTTCTCTTCATCACCACATCATGCCACTTGCTCGCATTCCACCACCCTAACATTCGTTCTCCACGCTCATCCGCTCGCTTTCCTCTTTTACACACGCCTGTCCTTCCTCTCTCATTTGCTCGCTTTCCCCTCTATACACGCTTGTACGCCACGTATCGGCCTTCAAGCACGCACGCTCGCTCACTCGCGGTGGTCGTCCACACCAGAACACATCACGCTCTCCTCTCTTCTCCTGGCAGGTGCTCTCGCTCTCCTCGCCGGGGCTCGGTTCCTCGTTTTCCTATGGCCAAACTGCCCATTCACTCGTTGCGCTCTCTCCGCACAACGCTCGCGAAGCAAATCCCGCTCGTTCGCCCACGCTCTCGAACCGAGTTCCGGTCGTTCGTCCACCTATGATCGCCACGCACCCACGCGGCGCTCGTTCACCTCATCCTCGCGAGTCCACTCTTACGACGCTCACTCGCTTGCCTTTGTTCACTCGCTTGCCCATTTCAGGTTTAGCTGGACGGCGCTCTCCTCACCACACTCTTCTCTCACCACGCTCTCTCACCACGCCCCTGCCATCGCTCACCACGCGCTCTCTCTCTCTCTCTCTCTCTCTCTCTCTCTCTCTCTCTCTCTCTCTCTCTCTCTCTCTCTCTCTCTCTCTCTCTCTCTCTCTCTCTCTCTCTCTCTCTCTCTCTCTCTCTCTCTCTCTCTCCGCTCGCTCACTCGCAAACTCTCACCTCTGTAACATCCGACAAGATCACTTTAAACCCATTCTGCGCGGCAACCTGTGCGATTCCGGCTCCTACGTTCGTTACGTTGGCGTTGTGTTACGATTACGGTTTGGACGGAAATGTGGAGCGTAGAGTGTTCGATGCGTGTTTTTGGTCGGTGGTTGGGGTGAGGATGTGAGGATGTGTGGATGTGAGGATGTGTGGACGTGAGGATGTGTGGATGTGAGGATGCAAAGGCAGCGTGTGTGTGATGTTGTTGAGCATGGATGTGTGTTGTTGCATCGTGTTGTGTTGTGTGCGTTGCGGTTGGTGCGAATGTCCGACCATATGCGTATTGACAATATACGTTCGGTGCGTGCGTTTTTTGCGGGTCCATGCGTATAAGATGAAAGAAGGACGATGAAAAGAGACGAGAAAGAAAGAAAGGAAAAAGATAGGAAAAAGATAGAGAAAAGAAAAGACGTCAGTTCTGTACGTTTCGGCATCCCTCTGGCTCTCGGTCATGTAAGTCTCTCGCTCGCTCGCCATCTTCATCGTTACTCCTCCATGCCTCATCGCTCTCTCTCTCTCGTTGCTAGCTCCTCGCTTCCTGAGTTTCTGTGTGTTTCACTGATCACTTGCTCCTACTTCCTCTCCTCTCACTCCTCGCACGAATGCTCACTTCCCGCACGCTCGCTCGCTCACCGTAACGTACCCATCAATCCAGCACCAAAGACCGTTAGATTCCTGACAGCCATGGTTTATCTTTCCTTGTTATCTTGTTGCCTTGTTGTTGTCTTGTCGTCTTGTTATCGCTGCTTCCTTGTTGCCTTGTTGCTTTCCAAAGCAATGCAAGAAGAGTATATAATCCACTTTCGACCGTTTACGCATTTCTGACTTCTGACGCTGGCTGACGCTGACGGGCACGACCGGGTAGAAAGAGTACCCCGTTTACCCGTCATTCGGCGGCCGGCTATCCGGCGGCCGATATTCTGGTAGAATTCAGAAAAGGGGAAGGCGGTGCGCCTGAGGACTGGTGCTAGGGGCTATATTACAGACGCGAAAATACAGTAGGCGCTGGTGAGAGAATTTTACTCGGCGTGCTTTCACGTCCTCGTTCAGTCGTACTTCATGTATAGGTCTGGCGACTGGTTCAAAAGGTTGTCGAATGCGAAAGCAAAGAATCACCCCATCGATGCACAGATACCTCCCCCCCCCCCCGCGAGCTTGGTTTCTCGGCCAAACCAGGGTTTTGTCAGCATTTGAACTTGTAATCTGAGCAAGAAAGAAGAAGGGCAAGCGCCCCGTCATTATAATTAAACCGCCTTAGGGGCTATAAGACTCGTAGAAGTTCAATTCTTTCAAGCATGTCGTTTTTTTCGTTTCTCCTTTTGCGCACGATTCCACGAAAGGGAGGCAATTATTCTTACTTCCTGTCTGATCTCGGCGTTAGTGTTTCAGGCGTTGAGCTGCGACGTAGCTGTTCTCAAGGTGCAAATTCTGATTTATTTGTAAGTACTGTAGGTCCCATGGAGTAAGAGTGCTAGCTGCGTTGTATGTATATAGGTGGTATAATATATAATATGATATACCTTTTCAATACAGAACTAGATCTTCGGTGGGTTTAGTCAAAAGTATTATGCTGATGCGACTATAGTATCGTAGAATATAACTATAACAACTAGATGCAATGAGATAGATCACTATAGCTGGCGAATCTACCTTGATTACTTAGTATGGAATATGATAGCCGAGGACCAAAGCTTGGGTGAAGTAGGTGAAGTCAATCGTGCATCAGATGAATCATGGTGGCCAAACTGATACAACGGAAAAGGCTTCTATATATACTGCGTTCGCCACCATGGCGAATGGCTCTTCCCTAAGGGCCCCTTGAGTATGCGCTTAGGGTTGCACAGTTCATGCACAGTGCAACGCACAGTCGAGTACACAGTGGCGTTTGTGCAACTCTTGTACCAAAGGCGCGAACTAAAGGCAGAAACTCTAAGAGGAACGTAGGGTCGACTTGTGCAAGTTGTGCACACTTGTGGCACTGCTTCCGCAACCAGAGAATAATCTTGTAATACCACGTATACTTCTAACAACTACAATCAAGAGATCAACTAGCAATGGCGGAACTAGCTATCGGAGATTTGACTTATCTGAATACTATTGCGACTATCTATTGTACAACAAGCGATAAAAAGATAGTATATCGGGGGATCTGTTATGAATGACTTCAGTCAGCATGCAGCCTCACCTGACATCCTCTGTTCAGCTGACAGCCGCCTCTTCGATTCAAGGGGATGTCAGATAACTCCGTCGTCGGCTGACATCAAAAGTGTCAGCCATCACTCATCAATCATTTCGTAATTTGCAATCCGCGCGCCGCGCGTCGTTCGAAATTTGTTCCAAAGTGATCGAGGTCGCGGGAGACCCTGATCACTGCCTCTTTCCGTGTAGTATATATAGCGAGCTTTCAGACTCGATTCCCCCTCGTCTTGTAATCCGTTTTGCTCTTCAGAGCAAGATCATATGTCAATACTATAGTCGCGTGTTTTCAACTATAGCTTAGTGGTTCGAACCCACTGCTTGTCATCAGTCTTAGCCTTAGCCCTGTTCCCTCTTGAGGTCATTGTCGCACCCTAGTGTTGAGTCTTAGCTCAACAGCCTCCCGTTCCTGACAGGATCGAACTCGGCGAGTCGAAAGTGAGAATAGGAAAGGCGGGATCCTATAATCGTAATAAGGTGTTAGTATTGCTCAAACGGTGATGCTCTTGCACATGGGCGGAAGACCTTTGTGTTCTACAGTGCAATGATAGAAGGGCTGAACGAAGTTCCGCTCGATAGAGTAGAGTCTTCAAGTCGCTCGCCACAGCAGGGCGCCAACCACTTTCGATTACTACAACTATACAGATCAATCCCCATGTGACTCATGTGCCATATCAGTCGTGGTGAGGCCTACACCCCCTTTGTTCGGACTGTGCCTGCTTCTTCTTGGCTGCTTTAATTGTTTCGCTGATAAATTCTGACACCGCAGCGTCATATGCGCTGACGAACCTCATATTCAACAGAAGGCTTTCCCGTATAGCTCGATAGTCCAGCGCGGTCAAATCGCAAGTATGCTCGAGGGTTTTCCACAAGAGTCTATCACTCACCCACTTAAATGGGCGTTCGCGGCTGAGGTTCGAACATAGGCGATCCATCAATTTCCTGACGAGTTCTGTGGCAAATGCATAACTGTATTGAGAATACTCCGTCCGGTTCGATGCGTGAGATAGGTCCCGCTGGTCCCAGCCGCTGCCACAGTCCCTCGCCGAATACACTTTGACACAGTGGTCATGTTCCACCTCGCCATCCAGTCTTGGGGAGAATGAATTCATTTTTATCCGGACAATAATATGTACGCATTCCGTGGTTTCAGGGTTGAAGTAGATGATGTCGACTCCGTGCCTGTTTCCGATAGGTTGGTAACCAGGACCGAAAGTTCGGAAAAGATGGACGTCTACACCCTCCTCGACTTTCTTTCCGGCATATTCATGCGACTTGATGACATGGGAAATCCACGCCGCAAGCCCTAGAGACGGCGGGTCCACTGTGTGGAGCTCTTCCTGGGCTGTTTGACCAGAGTTAGGTACGCTCTGCTCAACGGAGTGCGAATCTGTACCAGTTTTCTCCTTCGAAAGTGGGGTGTTATTTGTCAATCCTCCTGAGTGTGATGAAGCTGACGTTGTCAGTCCTGTCCACGTGGTGGACAGCGGTCTAGCTGACATTCCGTCCGATGTCCCGAAACATGACTGATTCGACTCATCCGCCGCTACAGGCGGAGGGAATGATCCAGCCTGGGACCCAGGAGATTTCGATGATTTTTGGCCGTTTTTTTGGGGAGGCGAAGAGCCTCGATTGGATTCCGGCATAGATTCGGTTCAATAGAAAGTATAAGGAAGTAGCAATGAAGATATGGAAGGGCAAATTGTGTATACATCCAAATACGGAATGGTAGGGCCTTTCTCTTGAATACGTACATTTATATGGCACTGTCACTATATGAAAGCACGATTTTTCTCCTTTTCACTTACTTACAGATCGCCTGCCTTTATTCTGGTTTCCTTTGAAGCAATAAGAAGCAGAAAGTAACACAGCCTCATTTCCGCAAGCCCTAATAATAGATCGCCGTAGCGTTGGTAATATGTTGGAATGACGGAAGACAAGGTTCAGTGAGCGTCTTTGCTGGGACGTAACCTAATTATTCTGACACATAACATGTCTCTGCTGTATACCTTCGATATCGTTATTGCACTAACACTGTTTCATTCGCGAAATGTTGATGAACAGATCCATGCGGACCGCCGCTTCGACCGTTTACTCGCCTTCTCTGGACCATGCTAGGGCACAGGGAGGACGAGACCCGCGCTATGTGTCGGGTTTCGCTTGGATAAGAAACACATAGTATCCGACAATTTCACCTACAAATTAAAACACACGAGGCATATTGTGTGTGCAAATCGTCGTTCTATTGCTTATAACGCCTACGAGATCCTTGTAGCGGGAATAATGGCGCCTGAGAGTAGTCCACCCACACAGTTATCGGATACAAGTGTCAGAAATGGAATAAGAGTGGGCTTTGGCGGAAGACACCAACCTCCTAAGACAAGAACTAAGACTTAGATATATGAGTGTGGATTTGGACCACGTAGTCAGTATCGTAATACCAAAGGTAACTGTTAAGAGCCTGAGCTACTATCCTTAAGCTGACTGCAACTTGAAGTGTACTACAAGTTCAACCAGTCCTAGCTTTATTGATTGAGTAACAAAGTCTACCTAACTAGTCCCAGCGTCTCGGAGCTACGTAGTGATTATGTAATACTCACCTTTCTTAGCGACTTGTCTGACAATGTCTACTTTGCATGTGATGACGTAAGGTTCGCGACTTCCTTGTGACTAATACTGAAAGTATTGCATTGACTACTTGATTCAATATTGCGTGTTGCAAGAGACTCAAACTTCGAGCAATACTGACACCTTACTATCATAATAGGTTTCACCGTTACCTATTTCCCTTTCTACCATTAAGGGGTTTCACGGTAGCCAATTTACCTCGGATTCCGAGTTTTTCTCGTCCAAAATTTTCATTCGGGTACCACATCAGCTGTGAAACCCCCAAAATGGGTTTCCGAATTGGCCTTTTCCGAACTTTCAGCGAAACCCGTTGTTTTGGCTTACGTCACCTTAGGTAGTAATGGATGTATGTATATGGGATGTCTCGAACACCGATTCGAATGGGCAGGGATTGCTTCGTAATGGTAGTCTCGTCAACACGATGCCTGCTGTGAGCGATAGGAAGCGACTACTCGAAGAGCTTGAGGAAAGTCTTCAGTAACTCTCCTGCTTCTACGTCCTCCTCTCGCAACAGGAATGCGACTCTTGGCTATTCCGCGTTATCTTTTTCATGTTCCGATACGTCCTCCAGCACCGGCTCGACCTCAAGCTCCACAGGAACTTCTTCTTCATCTACCACCTCTACGTCTTCATCCGCCCTTGCTGCTGCTCCAGCGGTTGCGCCTTCTCCTTCCGAAGCCGTCCTCGATGTCATCACGGTGTTTTACAGGTGCTACGCGGAGGTAGTTAGCCATCACTACTTGGATAGACCATTAGCTGTGCGACAGTTACATCTGCGGCGGGAGGAGTTTTTTCAGTACGCGTTGAACTTGGAGGAGAGAGCTTTTCGGTACCTGGTAAGCCGAGGAGCTGTGAATACATCTGTGCACGAGGGCAGTCATCTTCTGACCTTCTTGGCTGATCAGTTTCGCATGAATCGCACATCCTTCGACCGAATTCACGCCTTAATCAACGACGCCCCGGTGTTCCACAATAATTCCAATTCTCCGCAGGTGGATCCCCAATATCAGCTGGCCGTGGCTATGAGCAGGTTTGGGCACGATGGGAATGGGGCGGCCATTAAGAGTCAGAGACTTTTATTTTCCACGTCTGGTTCGTAGTTGTCGATACGCTCAATAGTCGCCCACTGGTACTAAGGGAATCCCTTTGCTTTATAGAGGGCTGGGTGGAGGAATCCACTTGGAGGGTCATGAACGCCCTGCTTACCCTTCAAAATCGCTTCTTGTCGTGGCCGAATCAGCAACGGAGGAGACGCATCAGCGAGGATATTGGACGAGCGTCGCCATTCTACAACTGCGTGGGCCTACTTGACGGAACGATCATACCGTTCGCCGTTAAGCCGGCGACTGAGGACTTTGCGGATTACTACACACGACGGAAAAGGGTGTATGGATGGAACATCGCGCTGATTTGCGATTATGGCCGTCAGATCATTGGTGTTCATGCTGGGTGGGTGGCGGCCGCGCATGATCAGAGGGTTTACGCTAGTACTCCTCTGTATCGACAACCCGATGATCACTTCAGTCCCGATGAGTATTTACTTGCCGACTCCGGCTATGATGCATCACAGCATGTGGTACCGGCATATAAGCGACAAAGGGGACAACCGCGTCTGCCACAAGAGGAGGAAGCTTTCAACCTCGCACTGAGTCGGGTGCGGGTCAGAGTCGAACACACATTTGGCCTTATGAAGGCTCGCTTCAAGTCCCTCGAGGGTATGCGCATCTTTCTACGAACAGACATCGATGGTAAAAGGAGCCGATTGTGGATTGTCTGTATGTGTATCTTGCATAATATTTTACAAGATGATCCGGATGATGACTTTTGGGAGGATCATGACATGGAAGCACTCGAAGCGGAATGGGAGGAAGCTGCTCGAATAGCGCGGGAAGATAGGGAGACCTGGGAGACAACAAACGACGCCGAGACGTTGGTGGGAGATGATGGTGATCAAAGGACAAGAGAATACGTCAGACAGTTTGCCGAAGGTGTAAGTTATGGACCTGCTTACACAGGCGGGATCCGAGAAAATGACATATGAACAACGATCTCTCGAGCTCAGGCATCGGGATGCATACCTACATCAAGGTTTGAGCTTGCGACTATCGCGACTATCACGCAGGTTTGTCAAACAGAAGACCGAGATCTCTGACTCCGTACTCACTGTTCTCGACGGCTTCATCAATTGCCAGCTGTTCCTTCCCCGCATCCGCATTTGGGATGCTGGAGGGAGCGTCTGGTTGGAGGGATGGATCAAGAGGGAACCCGTACTGTTCCGTGACGCTATCAACATCCAAGGCGTTGAGTATCGGATCGCTGGCGGGTGGAGCGATATCGGCTTGGGTCTGCACGGTAGGGAAAGGTTCGTCGAATATTTGTTGCCATGCCAGCTCCTTTCCAATCACGACCGCCAGCGCCCGGAATTCCTTGGTCTTCTTCAGATGGTCTTTGTCATCCTTTCGTTTCTCCCTCTTGGATTGCATCTGCTTCGCCAAGTTCATTTGTGCTTTCCTGTCCTTCGAAGCCTCTGTCAGAAAATTCTGAAGATGATCCATGATAGCATTGGGCTTTCCCTTGCCGCGACCCTTGTTTTTGTCCGCAGTCTTATGCTCTTCTCCCTCGTCCTCGTCAATTTCATCCTCATCCTCATTTCCCTCACCTCTTCGCTGTCGTCCGTCTTGTGTGACTTGGTGGTATCCTTCAGGTGTATAGGTCCGGCCGAGGTATTCTTCGTGTTGGCCCGCAGTCGCTGGCGTTTCCGAGCCTTTGCCGCATCTCCCGTCACTTCATCCTCATCCTCTTGTCCGTCCCTCGCGCCATCCTCCGCCTTCTTCCTCTTCGCTTTTACCGACTTCAACCCAAGGCATTCCTCCCACGCCTGTTCCAACTCTCCAAGGTTTCCAAACGGTGTTTTGCTTCGGAAGCCAGACCGTTCGCCCAGGCACTCATCGAACAGCTCGTAGTATTTGTAGATTTTGTGAAGCTGGCGGTCGAATTCTTTTTGGCCCTGGTTGGACTTCACCCCTTGCCCTGTGTGGTCGTGGAATCCGCAGGCCTGCTTGTACTTCTTGATCAATTCGTCTACCTGAGAGAACGCCAAGTCAGCGCCCATCCGGGTTGAAGGTCAAACGAGCCACTCTCACCTTACTCTGTACCTGTTTGGCCGTACGCTTTCTATAACCGTCGTCGTGCCATCCCTTCGCCAGTCTCTCCCACAGCCGTTTTTTGTCCGCGAAGTCCTTCACTTTGAGCATTTCTTAGTTCTTACCGGCGACCATCCAGTCCACTAACTGCCTTTCCAAAGAGACACCCGCAATGACGTCCGTTACCCAACTGGCGCTCCTTTTCCCCTCAGGTTCTTCTCCCTCAGCCGCAGGCTTGTCTTTGGGAACGGCAGATACACGGCCAGAAGGTTTCTTTCCTCTAGCAGGCGGCTGTACTGGTTTGGAGACCGACTTCGGTGGATTTGAGGCGGTTGGCGACGAGGAGCGTGAGGCTGACGGGGAAGTCTCGTTGTCGGGAAAAAAGGCTAGATTGACGATCTCGTCAGGCATCTTGTCACAGGTTGATAAGCCGTGGGGGCAGAAGGTAAGGTTCAGCCGAAAGGCGTGATAGGCAAAGGACATGCTGAAAGGTACATCATGATAAGCTTGCGCAAACATATCCTATAGCCTACACCTGATCTCCACGTATCCAAAGTCGCGTGATCGAGACTCGGATGCAAGCTGTAAAGCTGGATTATATCACCATACGCCCCGACCTATAGCATACAGATGGAGCCTTGACCACCGCTAGAACTCAGGGAACAGGTAGAATAGACGTAAGCGTTTCCATAGCTGGTCCTTCCATCAGCCTGGACCCGTACATCACTTAGTTACGAGACTCGGAAGTTGAAGTGATTTTCGTCTGCTCGTCCGTGGAGCCGATTTGGTGTCCGAACTTTCCTTTGCGTTCCGAACTAATTTGTATGGCGTTCCGAGAAAAAGTTCGGAGCGTTCGTTCGGAAATCCGAACTAAATTCTACCGTGAAACCCCTTATTGTCAAGTTCGATTCCCGTATCTGCTATCTTTTTGTTACTTGTTGTACAATAGATAGTCGCAGTATTCACCAAGATAAGTCAAAAGCCCAATTGCCAGTTCCGCCTTTGCTAGTTGATATCCGAATTGTAGTATTTAGGAAATACGTAGTTATACAATGGTAATATCTCTTGGCGGAAGCAGTGGCACAAGTGTGCACAACTTGCACAACTCGACAGTACCTTTGTGTTAGAGTTTATGCCTCTGATATGCGCATTTGGTACAAAATGCACAAACGCGACTGTGCAACTGCGCAGTACTGATGGACTGTGCAATTGCACTGTGCAACCCTAAGCGCATACTCAAGGGGCCCTTAGGGAAGAGCCATTCGCCATGGTGGCGAACGCAGTATATATAGAAGCCTTTTCCGTTGTATCAGTTTGGCCACCATGATTCATCTGATGCACGATTGACTTCACCTACTTCACCCAAGCTTTGGTCCTCGGCTATCATATTCCATACTAAGTAATCAAGGTAGATTCGCCAGCTATAGTGATCTATCTCATTGCATCTAGTTGTTATAGTTATATTCTACGATACTATAGTCGCATCAGCATAATACTTTTGACTAAACCCACCGAAGATCTAGTCCTGTATTGAAAAGGTATATCATATTATATATTATACCACCTATATAGATACAACGCAGCTAGCACTCTTGCACTGGTCTGCGGCCACGTATGTAAGTGTACGAGCGTCGCTTTACTCTTTCGCCAGCCGTCGAAATGCCAAGCTCAGATGCCGATAGAGGGGGAAAACGGGACGGACGGCGGGATAACGTAATCCTTTCATGCTGTCTGATGGTGGTGTGGATGATGCGGAAGATGGAAGAGGTTATGAGGGGTTCGTATAGGCACGAGATGACAATCAGTCCGGTGCTTTTTGCCGGGGTGTTATTTGGGTGAGACCGGACGCCGGAACGAGGATGTCGCTTGCGCTTGCAGTTTCTGGCATGTAGGAGGGACCGCGAGAGAAGTGAACACAAGTGGGAAGATGCTGATTGTTTGGCGCCTCTCACCTTTGCCAATCAACCGCTTGATCGCCAGGATACCGCAGTCAGTGCGCGTTTGTCGTTCATTATGCGTATGTTTCCGATGGCTGCTTTCTCTCTTGTGTATGAACTGCATAGTATGCCGCCGACTATCCACCGAAGTGAAATTTGCAGTTCGAACGAGATGTAAAGGTGTCTTTCACTGGCAGAACAGCAGGAGATGGCGCATGGTTTAAAAAAAACCTGTTGGGCAATATAGGCAAATACTGGCGGGTCAGAAGTGGAGTGAGAGACTGCAAGATACTAGGCTTGATTGCGCGGGAATGAAGTCTGTTTGTGCTGTTACATAGAGATATACATCATTACCGTCAAAGATTAGACTGCCGTACGACTGTTTTTCCGTAGTCATATCTCATAACTTGCAGGTCAAACTGCAGATGTCAGGGCTGGGCGAGGGCTTGATGGCAGACACCAGCCTCAGGACAGGGCAAGGCTAAGAACTATGACGAATGTGGGATCGAACCACGTGACTAGTATTATGATTAGATAATATAAGTCATTGACATATGATCTTGCTCTAAGGAGCAAGGACGAATACAAGTGGGTGGCAAATACCATTCAAAAGCTCTCCTTATATAGTTATCCGAGCGACTAGGCAGCCCTAGGGTCTCCAAGGGCCCTAAGCAGAATCGATGGCGAAAGTGGAGGCTGTTGGGACAGCGTGCTGTCGATGCACTGTGTTGTGCTGTGCTGTGCTGTGCTGTGCTGGGCGTCGCCGCACCATGGCGATGCGCAGCGGGTGATGATCAACGGGTGGTGCGCAGCGGGTGGTGCGCAGCGGGTGGTGCGCAGCAGATGATGATCAGCGGGTGAGGATCAGCGGGTGAGGCTCAACCGCCGTTGACGTCCAGAGTTGATTATGTCGGCGAGAGTACTGTTCGATCAGTGGGCTCTGTCGGTTCATGACAGCAGAGCTGCAATGCGATGACTGACGGAGTGCGGTAAATACTACACTCTTTTTGAGCCGCAGACTAGTGATTCTCGATATCGCACCTCATTGTCGCTGCTGCTCAGCATATCAACGAGTGCCACCAACAGCGCGATAATGATCTCAGGGTATGCAGATCGATATGAGGGAAGAGATCTTATCTTGGATCAAAGGAAGCTTATAACGCCAGCAACTGTGTCTGTCGCTTCCGGGAGACAGACGGAGTCGTGTATTTGCATTTTTCCGTCGTCCAAAATAGCGCGTTAACGCTGAGTCGGTATGAGGCAAGGTCGTCCACATACACGGACACCCCTTCAAAGTAGAGCTCGGCACGACTAGTTAATGTCGACTAAGTTTAGTCGGTTGTCCCAGGGTAGCGAAAGTCGTTAGTTAGTCGTTAGTCACCCCTGATTATGATTGATTAGTTGGTAATCAATTACCCCTACAACTAGTTGCCAACTAATTAACTAGTTGTAATTAGTCTCACAAACAACTAGTCGATTGGACAACTAGTTGTAATCAGTCGCTCAAACAACTAGTTGATCAGGCCAACTATAGTTCTGCGTGTACCAACTAGTCAGGGGTGACTAATCACCTTCAACCAACTAATTATATGATATCCATAGATCCTGATCGATATACTCTCTTCTACAGCGTATTAGCTTCGCAATAAATGTCCATCCCCCTCTGCTCCACTTCACGGCTCTGCAGCCTCTGCGCCAGATGATCTTAAGTCCACCGTCGCCAACAGCCCTTGCAACTCCCACATGCGCAACATCACTTGCTTGCTCAACTGTCTGGTGGACAATGACCCCCTCTTCCTACCCAAGACATGGCCAGCATGTGAGAAAAGCCGTTCCACGCTAGCGGAAGACGCTGCCAGGCCAAGGACATCCTTGGAAAACCTCGCCAATGGCCACAATTCCCGCTCTTTCGACATTCTCTTCCAGTAGCCCAGCACGGTATCATTCTCCTTCATTGCGAATCTTGTCATGGTCGAGTTGTAACAAGCCCACGGGTCGTCCATGTCATGTGTGATTACTTGATGGCCGGCCTTGAATCGTTCCGATGCGAATTTGTTCGCCCTCTGTCGGTTCTTCTCTTTTCTTACCACTTCAAATTCGCTCTCTCGTGTGTTTTCTGTGTCGGCATATGCCAAGAACCCACTTTCGATCCAGTCCAAAACGTCTTGATATCGGTCCTCCAGGTCATAAGCATCCATGAGGCTCCAAAGACCATCCTGTCTGACCGCTGGGTCTAAGGCGAATGCGGCGCACAGCCAGTCGTTATGGAGAAACCTCTTGAGATACTTCGACAATTTTGCGCAGGCGGCCTCTGCTGACCTCTTGCGGGCGGTGCTGACAGACGGATGGTCGTGGATTTCTGTGATCTGGTCGATAGCGTTGACGAGATCGGGTAAGACCCGATAGGCATTGGCCCCTACCTCCGAGTAGTCGAGTGTGAGCTGCAGAAAGATTTGCAGGGTCGGCTGTATACGTAGCAGCGCATCAAACACCTTTTTATTGAATCGCGGGCATTTATCGCTTTTCGCTCGTGTGGTGAAGTACTCCACTGTCTCGCGGAGTCGCAGGACACGAGAAATTGCGGCTTCCTTGGAGTTCCAGCGTGTGGCAACGTCTTTCAGCGGAAGGAGGCCCTTCGGTGTGTCGGGATTCCTGTCGGCGCGGACTTTTTCAAACGCGGCCCGTCGTTTTGGACTGGCGTGCACAAACACTCCCAGCTGGTGCACTAAGTCGACGGGTGAGTTGCCAGTCGGAAGGTCTAGCACCTGTACATCATTGAGTGTCAGCGTGCATCAGCTTGGCCAATCGTCAAGTACTTACTTCTTCGTCGTCGTCAATATCTAGTAGATCCTCATCCTCTCTGTCGTCGACGCCTGTATCCCCCAAATCCAGCAAATCCTCCGGTCCCTCCCCTTCTGCTCCGTCCACCCCATCCTCATCTTCCGCCAGTTGCGGATTCCAGAAAGCAGACTGACCCATGACCCGAATCTCGGGTATGTTCTCTTGAGCATAGGCATATTCCGTGGCATCCAAAGTGGCTACGCAGAAAACAATTTATTAATACGTCGAACGTGGGAAAGAAACGGTGGTAGAGTGCTTACATTCGCCTTCCAAGTATGCCAATGCTGCAAGATTGGCTATGTGGCAGACGCAGCCCATAAGGTTTTCAGCGGGGTACTCGTAGCTATACTCCGACTTCATCAATACGGCAATGCGTTCGGCCGCGGTGACATTGTTGGACGCATTGTCAGCGGTTCCTGGCCCAAGGCTCCGGGCAAGGTTGAGATGTTTCGAGAAGAGGTTAAAAAGCCCGTCTCCAATCCGTTCTCCTGAGTGAGTACCTTGTATGTGAAGCAGCCGAACCAGATACTCCTTGTATTCGTAATCTTCGTTGATTAAGCTGGCGTAAATTCCCATGTAGCTGTTTTTCTTGCCAGAATCAGTCCAAGAATCGTGCGCATAGTGTATGACAGCGTTTGTTTGGCGTAACAAGTCTGTCACTCGTTCCTTCACGATGTCGTAAGTGTCTTCCAGTTTTCGACCAAGGGAACGGGCGGATTGTAGGCGGGCGGCTGGGTTTGCAGCAAGAAAGGCTTGTTGCAAATGCTTGTTTTGAATGGTCGTGAAGGGTAGACCACTAACAATGATCCATTTCATGACTGCGGCCAGAAAGTCGTTGTGGTTGTAGGGCAGGACTAGAGACGTGTCCTCTCCAATTGTAGCCTGTGAACCTCCGGCAGGAGGATCGCAACATATGCCTTCCATTCCCGAGCGGATTGCTTCAGCAAGCCCCTTGCAACTGAGTCTTTGGTGATTCAAGAAGTTGGAAGTGTTCTGACCCTTCACTGCCTTTCCACAGGCCCTACAGCGCATGACTTTGTTTCTGTCGCCCGGCTTGGAAAGGTTGACGTAGTAGAGCCAGATCTTGGATTCTTTGCCTTTCCGGGTTTGAGTTGGCGTCTCCATATCCGTCCCTCCGTCGGTGGCCGTCTGACCAGGAGTGCTTGCATACGAGCTCTGGCTTGTCTCGGTGGGGTAAGGTATAGGCTTGGAGATTTGGGTTACTCGTTTTCGTTTCGAGGCGGGAGCGATATGTGTGGTAGCGGCGGCTTTACGTTTCTGGCCGGCTGGCACTGTGACAGGAAGGGCGGGATTCCTCTTGCTAGGCCCGGGCCGATCAGCCGAAGAACCTCGAAGCTGCTCGCGGGCGGACTGAAACGAGGACGATTGGGGGGCCTTCGCTTTCTTTGCAGCAAGGGCTTTGGCCTTCCTTTGCCGCGCAGGGCCATGAGCATGTTCCACAAAAATGGGTTGGTCGTCTGGATCGGATTCGCCAGTGGAGAGGTCAATGACGGGGTCGCCCCGTTGGTTTCTCTTCTTTTTCGTCTTGGTCCTTCCTTCCTGAGACCATAAAGCAAAGCGATAAGAGTTAGATGGATCTACAACGCAAATACACACCGACCAAAGACTTACTGGTTCGTATTCATCTTCTTCGTCCTCATGATCCTCTGCTTCAGCGTCTAGATCCTCAACGTCTTCGTCGTCGACTTCCTCTTCTTCGACTTGCAATTGTTGTCCGTCGGTGTTCTCTTGATCTTGGTTTTCTATGTCCGCCCAGTCAATTTCTTGTTCTTCCAAGTCCGTTTCCAGGACGCCATCGGATTCATGATCCGATGGCAGTGCCATGGCGAAACCCGGGGGAATGCGAGACTTCCCTTTGAGTGTGCCGTCTCGCTGGAGGGGAATGCCGAGATGGTTGCTTTTGAGCGGCACAACGTATGGCTTCGACTTCGTATGCAATTGCAACGGGAATACTGTAGTGGTGCTTGGTGCGTCGGATCGAGCTGCGTTTCGTTTGACTGCTTTTGAACGTGATGATGGCGGCAGAGAAGATGAGGAACTGTTTGCGGCCTGCTTCCCCTTCGATGTAGATGATAGCGGAATGCTTGATCGTTTGGCGGGCCGAGCGTGGTCTGATTCGATCGCCGGACTCATCGGTGGCGGTGCTGGAGAAGGACTTTTGGATACTCGTCGGCTGTTTTCAGTTGGCAGAACTCGTGGGTGGAGCGTGGAATCGAACGGGCCGACTGGGAGAACGGGAAGACCGACGGTGTTGGCTATCGGTGGAGGCTGGCTCCAGCAAGGTAGATGTAGAGGCTGCTTGGATGGGAAGATTGTGTCTAGGTAGAACGGGGACGTTAAGTAACATGGCGAAGTTGAAGAAGGGTTGTATACGGCACGACTACTCACATTCGTTTAAGCTCGTCGAGAAGATCTATCAACCCAGAGGTCCAGAAGACTGAACTCCGGATCTCCAGAAGCTTTCAACCGAAGATATTCTTTGCGAAAGTCGCCCACCAACAAGTTAAGTTGGTCGCCCCGGATCCACACTTCCCACCCCGCCAGTCCTCTCGTACCAAAACACCTCTCCATGGCCCGGTTGATCACTTCTACTGGACCATCATCTCGCCCTCCAGTCGAACTGGAGATGGTATGTTGGCTTCGGACCTCGGTAGTCGCCAGTGGGACGATCTCTGCCAAGCCATTCTTCGAGAGGCAACAACCGATCTTTTGGGATGGAGGAGGCGTACGTTACGAGAAGGTCGTAGTTGGCAGCAGTCGATTCGTCGATCCTGTGAGCGAGAACCCTTTTTGGTGCCGGGACTGTTGCTTGCGACATGCTTGTGAATGCGTTGACGGAAGGGACGGTCACTCCAGGAGACTGACCGGCGTATAGAGGACTAGTTGAAGAGGTGTTCGAGTGATAGCGAAAAGATATGGAAGAACAGGAGCAGAAGTTACTAGGTGACGATCAAGAGAGTACAACCTTACACGATTTGTTGTTCGTAGCTTGTTTGCTGGCAGCGCGCTTATGGCGGGCGCGCCTTTTTCTTGACGGGTTGACGCGAGCGCCGCCGACCAACAGACAACAACTCAATATCTCACTAAGGATGTCTGATTGTTCCATTGTCGTACCCTGTGAATCTGTGAGCTATATGGCCACTACTTAAAGAGCATTCGCCTCTGCCACCACCTCGCCTCTGCCACCACCTCGCCTCTCCCACCACCTCGCCTCTACCACCTGCCGCGGCCTCTGCCACCTGCCTCTGCCATCGCCATCGCCAACCAAGGGTGAGTCAGGAGTCAGAATTCTGCGGCTCTGTTAGCGATACTGATACGTTATGCATTCGTTATCAGCCATCGCCTCCGCCAACTGCCAACTGCCAACTGCCAACTGCCAACTGCCAATCGCCTCTGCTGCTGCCTCTGCCGCTGTGTCTGCCACCTGCTCTACCACCCAGGTGAGTGACTTCAACTTCGTGTCTGATCAGCCTTTTCATTCCGCTTGCTGACATGCACCTGCGGCCTGCCGCTGGCTCTAGGTCTGCCATGTCGCGGACTCTGGGTCGTCATCTCCTCCGCGGCGAAAACCTTGCGCGAATGGCCCTTAGCAACTTCCACCACAGATTGGCCGAGATGGACGTAGACACTGTGGAGGTTTTGTACATCCGTGAGTCATTGCGATAAAGTTTGTGCTAACAATGAGCTGACTCGTTACCTTTCACGCAGAAATTACTGAAAGAAGCTTTTACTTGATTCGGTACGACGGGGTATATCAGAGTGAGTAGGAGTGTCTAAATCACGGTCAGGTCCTGATTTCTAACCCCCTCAGCTCCCTCGAACATCAGGTTGCTGGCGAGCCGCAATGCCCATCGCCCAGTGCACACGGAAATTGGCTGGTTCCACGCCATCTCACATCTTGTGATGTATCTGCTGGAACGGATTGAGATGGGAAATTGGATGACGGTGACTGTTCGTAAGTAAGACGTTGATCTTCGAAATGGACTATTCGTGACCGCATCATGAATTGCAGGGAGGAGTGCCGCGGGCGTGTTGACATGGAACATCAACATCTCCAACGACGACACTGCCAGTCCCTTGGTTTAGTTGACTGGCGAGGCCCGTTGTGCGCTCGGCACAGAGCCTGCAGCGCGACGAACTGAACCGCCGCCGACGATGGTTCGAGCACATGGTACCCTGCAGCCCGACGAACTGAACTGGTAAGTGATTTCTCAGTTCGGATCTGGAAAGCTAAAGCAGATATTAACCACTTTTTTAGACAGAGTAAAGTAGGAACGACGGCATTCTCCTCCGTCTGGGAACAACCGAGAAAGCGGTCGGTCGAGAAACGAGGAAACAGGAAATCGGAACAACATCGGATGGTGAGTCGTTGGTGTTGTCGGTGTTTAACGTCGAAAGACGGTACTGATGAATCGCGTTTGTCACGGTTGCGATAGGCTGTTGCGGATCCTGAAGCCTACGGACGACGAAAGGAGCAACGATCGAATATGAAGAGAACTACGTAAGGGCCCTCACCAGCGCTTCTGTCCCTTTCGCTGAGTTTTCTTTGATATGCCAGAGCGGATGGACAGAGTGCGATATGAATGGACGGCCAGTGTGTCGGAACGAGGTAACAGCTGAGGCAGGAAGGGTGGGCGTGTGTGTGTGTGTGTGTGTTAGGGTGGCACTCCCGGCTTAGATAGATATCATGTGTCGGTCTGGTCATTATTGTAACATGGACGCTTCCACTGGATGTATGACAGACATATTTCTGCTCGTGTCAATACTAACTCCATTTTGGAACAAGGAACCAGTTGACAGCTTGGCCTGTCAATGTTTGTTCATTCCACATGTCGCTCGCTGGCTCGTCTTTGACGTCAAGCTCAGGCGATGTTAGACAATCTCTTCAGGAAGGAGGCCTGTTTTCCTGCCTAGACTGCGATGTGGAGATTGAGCTTTGTATAGGCCTAGATAGAGGAATGCCAAATTAGTTGGATCGAAAGCAAATTATTGGTGGATGATGTATAAATTTCCTGATTAGTGATTACACGATGAAAGATCAGGACGAAAGATCAGGATCAACGCTACCCTTCCCGTCGTGAATCTGAAAACGAAAAGAATCTCCAACGCCGAAGGGCGTACTTCAAGGTCAGAGGGACTTGCGGGCTAGCAACGACTTGTGGCAATGTTGCGAATTGCGGCATCAGCAGCAGGAAAGCGCGCTGCAACCGTACCTTGAAGACCAGACCCTGGGAGGGTCAGAGACGAAAGAGAACGATGTGCAAGAGTGCTCAAACGTAGAAGTTTCAGGGTTGGTGGACGACGGTCTGCGAAGTCGAAGAACAAACGACTTGATGCAGGGGGAACTGCGACTAAGGCGCAACATCGGACTTGTCGCGTTGTAGTTCCATAAAATTCAGGAAAGGACGTCCCGTACAATGGCCGGTGGAGCTCTCTCGTCCGCAGGGGACTGCGTGGTAGTCAGAAGATCAACACCGAAAAGAATGGTCCGTAGACTGGCCCGTACGAGGTAGAACCCTAGGGCGAATCGTGGATATAAGGTAGCATAAGGCAAGCGGGAAGCGGCTGGAGGTGGCAAAAATGATTTGAACAAAAAGCCTTTTCGTAGGGACGGAGAGATTCGAACTAGGAGTGTGCGTGCGGAACTGTAGCGTGAAATGCAAACTGGCAGAGATGCCGCTGTACGACAGCTAAGATTACTGATCTCACACCGAATCAACGCCAAGTCAACAGCGAGACCTGCCAAAACTTGTGTCTTTGATGGGGAACTCCTTGTGCCTGCTCTTTGCGATTTAGCTAGAGCGGAAGGTGGTCGTCCGCTGAATAGCCTGCGTGCTGTCAATCACGAAAAAGAAGAGGTAAAGAGGCAACTAGTTGCAAGAAAAAACTAGTCGATGGGGTTGTACACTAGTTGATATGGAGCAACTAATTACAATTAATCACTCGAAGTGACTGATTATGATTAATTAATGCTTTCCTTCCTCAGCCCGAGGGCAAAGTCGTTAGTTAGTCGATAGTTACAACTAGTGACTAAAGTTGCGACTAAAGTCGATAGTTAATAATCGTGCCGAGCACTACTTCAAATCAGCTCTTCGTGACCTTACTCTGTCTTGCTTTCCGTGACAAGAGAGGGGCCAAGGCAGAGCGTTCTGGGTGGTGCAACGAGAGGCGCCAGTATATTGTTGCATCTTATAACCTTCCGTAAACGGCAAATGTGGACCGCAAAGCGCTCGAGTGGACCATCCATTATGGCATCCGTTGGGGAAAGGACATTGACAACCACCCCGCGCTAAAGGCGGTACAGGGAATTGTCGTATGTTGCAATGGAGAAATCATTTGAGGAAGCTCGGGATCGACCATTCCGTTTGTAACTTCAATAGGAGTTGACGGACGGAACCATGGGTTTTGTCAAGAACGACAGAGCCGACTGATCGAACAGTACTCTCACCGACATAACCAACTCTGAACATCAAAGGTCGAGCCTCACCTGTTGAACCTCACCCCCTGCGCATCACCCTTTGTTCATCATCCGCTGCGCACCACCCGTTGATCATCACCCGCTGCGCATCGCTGTGGTGCGGCGACGCCCAGAACAGCACAGCACAGCACAGTGCATCGATAGCATGCTGGCCCAACAGCCTCCACTTTCGCCATCGATTCTGCCTAGGGCCCTTGGAGACCGCAGGGCCACCTAGTAGCTCGGATAACTATATAAGGAGAGCTTCTGATTTCTGAATGGTAATTGTCACTCACTTGAATTCGTCCTTGCTCCTGAGAGCAAGATCATAAGTCAATGACTTATATTATCTAATCATAATACTAGTCACGTGGTTCGATCCCACAATTCGTCATAGTTCTTAGCCTTGCCCCGTCCTGAGGCTGGTGTCTGCTATCAAAGCCTCGCCCATCCCTGACACAGCCCTCTACACATCCTACAATTTCCCCTCACGTAAATATGGCAGCTGTTTCCACTTGTAATTTCGAGTAGCTGTTGGCTATTGAATCTACCTTTGAGCCCGAAGCACTCGTTAGTTCAAGTGCTGGGATCAAGAACATCCGCCTCGTTCTCGTCACGTGATATAATCAGTGCTCGGCACGATTACGCGACTATGATTAAAGTCACGATTATAATCATTAATCGTGATTATGATTAGACTAGTGACTACGGCCTCGGGCGGTTCTGGCCAAGTGACTGATTAGTTGTAATCAATCGTTTTTGCCGACTAATCGATTTGTGAGGTGATTAGCTGCGATTTTTAAGACTAATCGCACGAAATCCACTGACGGTTTGAGAGTTTCGATGAATTGCTCGAGTGACTAGGCGAACTAATCAGTACTAATCATCGGAAATATGATTAGTTGACCTGGTGATTGATTATCGACTATCACGATTAATGATTGATTAGTGATTATCGCTCGCCGAAAAAAAACGATTAAAAACGTCACGATTGATTAATGGTGCCGAGCACTGTATATAATTATTGTCTGGAGTGACAGCGACGATCGTGAGTAATTCACGTCTACCTCACCCATAAGGAATGTCGAAAATCCCTGCTTCACAACGCCATGACATAGCGGATTGATTGACAAAGGAGCGATCCCCCTGCAACGGAACCTATAAGAAGCTTGTCCTGCAGGTAGTAATCCTTACATAGCAATATATAACCGACACAGTTTTCATCACCCTATCATCCCGCCAAATCCACCATAAACCACCTTTACTTGTCCTTTTGTTCCCAATAGGACTTGACTCTTCTTCGCGAGCTAGAAAAGTACTACTTCATCTGTTACGTCCCGCTAATGATGGAAAGAAGTGTAAAATCGGGGACCGTACTACCAAGGCGCCTGAGAAGGATGTTTTCATTCATTGGCGTTAGCTCTCGAAGCGGTCCCGAAACACGGAGAGCCGGATCGACGGCTATATCAGGGTCTATCCACTCTTATCACCTCGTGCATCCCTCTCGAATCGAGCGGAATGCATCCCTAGAAAGCATAGAGGGAGTTCCGACGGATGAGCATCGAACCACAGGCTCAATGCCGAGCGTGTTCACTTTCTTAGGTTTCCGACCGCGGAGGAAGAGATCTCAGGTCCAGGTCGATGACCATCAGTCTAGAACGTCGGTCAGTACCAACTCGAAATACGGGCTTGATGGAACGTCAGCTCGTATGTCGGCCCAAGAAATGTTCCACCTCGAAAACCCCAATTTGTGGACCTCTCTATCTGATTCAGAATGGCAACTCCAGTGGAAATGGAGAACTGACAACCCAAAGGACAAAGCTGAACTCGTCTGGCAGGTCCTCCGTGATCTTCCTGATGACGTATGGGGAGTTCCATATGGATCTGTACCAACTCAAGCGATACTGATACACCCATTGCTGTCGAGACACATCATTCTAGCGCACAGAATAAATTACCAGGCAAAGGAAGACGAGCCAGAGCCTGAGGTTGTGATTGATGTAATCTTGTATGGCAAAACCGACCACAGTTCTGAAAACATCCAAGAACTTTCGAAACTCTGGAGCACGCCTGCGCTCAAATTCAGCGATTTGCGAGACCTCGACACCGCTGGAATGAATTGAATGGGCTGGAATCTAGCGGAAAAAGCTCTTCAAGACACGAAGAACCCTCTAAACAACGTGGTTTCGACAGAGACAGGGTTTATCATCAATGGCAAAAGCTTCAAACAACGTGCCTCTCTGGCGCTGAGCCGGCTTTTCATTGAAGATTCGCTACAACGTGTGCAAAGCTATGCTTTGCAAATACACGCATTGTCTGGGGGTTCCAGCACGGGGCAATCTTAAAGATGTTAAAATTTCTTTGTCACGATTACAACTAAGAGCGAGTGCCGAATAGTGTCTATGTAGAGATTTTAACGGGTATAACGCGTTGTTTACAATTATGCTCAAGTTGTGTTGTATTGTCCACCCGCTGCTAATGATACGATGATGAGTTGCTTGCATCCACCCTACATACCCCAATGCGGAGAAACCAACCGCGATACGCAAACGTAACACTCCCTCAAAGGGCGCTGACTCCTTTATCAACGAAAAAAATCAGAGGCGGAGACGGGATGTAAGAATGTCCTTTGCACAGCATACCAATGGGTAGACATTACCAGCTGATTTCAACATCAGCATCCAACTCAATTTGTCAAAAATATCTTTTGTGAGTCGTGATGGATCGGATCATGTCAGGCAAAACACTTGACGCACACCGAAAGCTTTAAACATGCATATGACTTACGATGTTCGGGTCCAAGGGTGTCTACTTGATCTATACATAGATACATGGCCAAAAGCCAACATGCACGTCACCTGGCTGCGGCAGTGGAAGATACGACGGCTCCGGTTAGGGTCCCAGCGGTTCACGTTGTATGCGAGGTATCACATGTACATCCTAGACCGGACGGTTTCAAAATCCTCAAACGGTCGATTGTGTAGTGCTCTCGTGGTATTATGCATCTAGGCGACCAAGGTGACATGTCAAGACGACGGGCTGAACGGCGAAGACCAGGAGGAAACCGTCACGTGACTGTATTGGAAACACGTCATCCCTCGCCCGTCTCGTCTTCCTCCCAAACTACCCACACAAGTCCAATTCCGAAGACAACAGGTCGTTTACCGGGGGAAGCAACCAGGGCGACTACGCAACCAGGCAACCAGGCAGACGAGATACACAGGAACAAGACGCCCGCCGCCTGGGAAAAGAAGGGAAATAAGCGGTAGCATCAGTTGGATAAATCGGACAGGAACGCCTAGAGGAGAGGAACGCCTTGCTTGGGATAGTGGATCGGATAGGATAGGATCTGGAGCTGCATTCACTGTTCTGGATTGGAGTGGACTGAGTTGGATTGGATTGGCTTGGATTGGATTGGAGGAAACTAATCATCGTAAGTCCGCCTCTCTACCTACATCTACCTACCCACAAATGCGTCGGTTCGGCTGCGTGCTTTGTCTATCTACACCTACATCTGGCGTTCGTTGCGTCCTCTCTCTCTACCTACACCTACATCTGGCGTCTTGCGTTCTGCGTTCGTTTGCGTGGCGTTCGTTTGCGTTGCGTTCGTTTGCGCTGCACCAGTTTGCGTTCTGCGTTCCGTGTCCTTTGCGACTTGCGGGGTTGCGTTGCGTTTTTTTCGTTTCGTTTTTCGTCTACGTTTGGTCGCGTGCAACAGTATCGTCTAACCGGCGTCTATTGTTTTCGTGTATATATCTAGGTAGGCCAGTTACGTGGAACAGTTACGTGGAACAGCTACCTGCGACAGCTACGTCTGGATCCAAGATCGATCAGTCGTCCCTGTCTCCGTTCGTTGGCTCGGTGCGGTCCGTCCGTCGGTGTGGGAATTGATTCACGCGCAACCGGTTTATTCTGTGAGTCTTGCGTTCTTTTCGGGTGGTTTGGATGTCGGAAAGGGTTAAGGCAGGTTGGATGGTTGGACGGACGGGACGATATGGGAGGCTTTGGCGGTTTGACGGCAGATCAGAGCATGGTTTCGAAGGTTATCGGTGCAGTTGGACGGGTTACGGTACCCCGCAAGAAACCGGGCTGAAAGTACCACTTTTATTCACGGTTTCAGCAGCAGCGCTCAAAAGGCGGAGCCACAGTAGAACGGATTACCAGTAACACGCTCGGGATAAAACAGTGGGTGAGTGACTCCGTGCTTGAATAGTTGACGGTTGAATGGTAAGAGGTTGGACGGGGTAGAGATTTGATCCTGATCTGTGCCCGGTTGAATAGGTTGAACCGTCATCAGTCGCAACGACAGCCGACAGTCGATAATCCACAGAGGAGACGATCGCACGTGGCAGCAAGTCGAACATCAATAGCGCTGCTACCGGAGGGAAACGTCGTCTCATCAGAATAGAACGGAACAGAACGAGCGGAGAGAGCAAGGACGTGCAGAGAGACGGGATAACGAATACGCAGTACGGGATATAGGGGAATTACGCGGGAACAAACCGGGATATATCGTCGTCAAGCCCTGCGATCAAGCAATCCCGGTAGACGAGCCAACGAGATCGGTAGCTGGAGAAGCTTCGAATAGTAGAACAGAGGCAGCACGCGGAGGATAGCGGAAATAGCGGGCCCAGGCGAGAAGAAGCGTAAGAGAAGAAAACAAAAATGTCGAACCCGCGCCGTATAGACTCGCCTCCGCCTCCACGATTCATCATGCCCGACAACACACTGCCAACTCAAGGGCGCGACGAGAGACTCGGAGGGATGGCAGAACGAGGAGCAGAATTATCAGCTCATGGAGTAGGCACAGGGCGTTCAGCCATGGGTGGAAGAGCAGCACCGGGGGTCGGGGAAAGAGCACTGGGACCCAGGCGATTCGGCGAACATGGCGATGTTGCACCCGTACGAAGAGGATTAGCGGTCCCGGGAGCGGGAGATCGGTTCGAGGGTGGAGCGACACCGCCTGATGCGGATGATGCGATTAGGGGCACGGATGATGATGCGTTGACTTGTAGATTGTACGTCCGTGCGCCCCCCCCCCCCCACCCCTCGAGACAAAACGAAACCAAGATGATGCCGTTCAAACCGGTCAATGCACGCTGAACTCTTCCCCTGTGTTCCCTACACGTCTACAATCACTCGCAGATCCGCAATCATGCAAGGCTACATCCCAACACCAAACCCCGATAACCCCTCTACCGAATCGGACAAATACACACAACTCTTTACACGTACAGGCCGTCTCCCGGCTTTATCAGCTGTGAAACGACCACCGCTCATCAATATCGGGACTCATCATCGGAGTTGGGCGGTAGATACGTTGGTGAAACGGTTTTTGGAGAGTTCTTGGGTGGGCGATGAGAATGGAGATACGGGTAGGGATGGCGATGGCGAGAGAGAAGATACACAGGTAGACAAGGGGATGGGCCAACGGCAGAGCAGGGGGAGGAAGCAGATCGTCAGTTTGGGTGCAGGGAGCGATTCCCGGTTCTGGCGGTTGATGGTGAGTCTGCCTTTCCTTTTGCCTTTCCCTGTACACTTTCCCATTCCTTGCCCCTCCATTGTCGAGTCGAAAACTTGGCTTGCCGGTCGTTCTGCGTGCTGTGCGGCGCGGTGTGATGGTTGGTTTGCGTTCTTCTTTGGCGTAAAGTGGGGGCAGGCAGACAGGCAGGGAGAATTGAGATGTCTCATAGCCATCAGCTTTTCCGGAATGCTCCGCTGCAGCGCGTTCAGTGCCTGATGAGGAGCGCCCAGTGGATCAAGCCTGCAAGAGGGACAGCGGGTCATACGGAGCAGCCGGTGGACGTGGAGTTCCTCCTAGGGATCCGGTCTCGGGCAAGAAACGATGACTCCAGACAAGGCGAGGAGCGAACGAGGTATCCAAAGGCCAGGGAAGGGTGCGCATGTCCTTGTCAAGCGATGCAGCTGCAAGGAAGGACACGTGACGAGGATATAAAGCTTGGTCCTGAGAGATATCAGCAGAGGGAACAGTTGAACGGCGTACGGCGGTAGCGGTGCGAGAGAGGCGACGTGTTCCTGATCGAGCCGTCAAGGGCGAGCTGGATGTGCGATACACCTCGCCGCAGGGCTAGAGACGGAAAGCCCACCCACTTGTCAAAACAGAAGAGACAGCAAGCCGAGTAGCCGAGTGACTGCGTGCTTCCCCGCCGATAGGTGGAACGACAGTCTGATGGTCGGCATGCACGGGAGGGAGGGACTGTCACGCGCTGCACAGTACGGTTTTGGACGCAGAGGGGCACATATGCGCGGCTGGCAGCGGAAAGGGATCTGGCGGGCTATACAGCGGTGGCTGTGAGTAAGGATCCGAAATGGAGCGGAGCGCCCTGCCCGGATCATTGACGGGAGGACAAGCCGGGGAGAAGCCGCCCAAGCTTGATGTGACTGGTGTGAACCCTTCGATACCAGCCGTTTCTGTTATTTTCTCTTCATGATCAAGAAAGCGTCTTCAGTGAGCGAGGACGTGCCGCCGCTGAACAAGAAGACGATGATTGCACAAGTGTCGACGATGTACGTGGGGGAGCGTCGAGATCACTGAAGCTTTGCAATGCGTAAGCCTTCAGTGCTGTAAGCGGCTACTGCCAGCAGGAAGCAAGCGAAACTGGGCTCATTGAGCGGTGCGTCGAAGTCACAATGTATGAGGGGGCACTCACTGCCGATCCGGCGAAATCCGGTGGAATGCGGGTCGAAGGTGCACTGCCAGGAACTTCGGGGTGACTAATAATTGAGGGACATGATCTGGAAACTTTGAACAAGGATTCTCTTGGAACGACAACCCGACCGCTGGGAAGCCGGTCCTATTCTTGTTCCGCTTTTCCTCTCCTATCCTTCTACCGTTCATCGAGGCTTACCATTTTCCCACTTGCCTCTCCCGTCTCCCGATATTCTTGCTACGCACGCCGCCCGTCAGTCCAATCCCGTCACCGCCGACCCGCTCATCAAATACATCGAAATCGATTTCCCACACATTACATCACGCAAAGCACGTCGTATCGTCTCCAACTCGACCCTCTCTTCTGCGCTCTCCCACTCGCCAACAGCAAACGGCGAAAAGGTGTACACTCTTTCGCAGGGCGGAACACGGCTTGATTCGGAAATGTATGCGCTCATCCCGCTGGATCTTCGACAAGATCTGCCCCCGATACCGACCGATACCGACCCTAATCCAGTACATCCGTTGACGAAACACCTTCTCCCATTTCTGCACCCTACAGTCCCGACGCTTTTCCTCGCTGAATGTCTGTTTTGCTACATGCCACCGTCCGCGAGCGCGTCGGTAATCGACTGGTTTGGCAGCGTGTTTTCCCGTCCTGCTGGACCTGACGGACCTGAGGGCGGCGGATGTATGGGGGTCGTACATGAAATGTGTGGACTCGAGTAGGTACCAACATATGTTCGTTTACGCCCGTGCTGACGACCACTGTAGCGACTCGTTTGGCGCTGTTATGAAACGCAATCTCATGGCAAGTTCCGCTTTTCATCTAGCATTGTTCTATTACTAATGTCCGCCCTCATAGACGCGAAGTATTCCTCTTCCCGGCGCAATCTATAGCAGCCCGGCACATCAGGCGTCGCGATTCACTGCTACAGAAGATGGCGCACCAGGGTACGACTTTGCGCAGGGCACAAGCTTGAAAGAGATCCGTACTTCATATATCCCAAAGGCAGAACTCGAGCGGTAAGTTTTTCGACCGTTCACAACTACCTCACAACTAACGACTCATTTTGACAGGATATCGAAACTAGAATTTCTGGACGAGGTGGAAGAGCTTGAACTAGTACTGGATCATTACTGTGTGGCATGGGGGGTAAAGCTGTCGCCATCACAACGGCAAGCGGTAGATCGCAGCGATAGAGACTGGCGCGATGTTTTGGGCGTCGGGCTAGCCTAGGCGGGAATGATGTTCGTAAAGTAGGCTACTAGATACCATCACTACAATCAATGTTGCCGCAGCAACTTCAACCAAGCAAACATTCCTGCTGTCACTTCACTACGAATTGTTACCGGATTCTCGTTTGGTGTCGATGAATCATCGTCCGCGAACGTCTTTCTGGACCGTTGTCTCTCGGTAGCCGAAGATGTGCGTACTATCTGTACGATTGTAGATCAGGAACGACGATGGCCGCTTTTTCAAAAGCCGCTATACAACGATGGTGTTGTGATGAACCATCAACAGATGTCTATATACATGGTGTGCGTTTCCTGGTTTTGATGCGGCTGCTTTCTCATTGCTCTCGCGACCTTCGTATTGTCGTCGTCATCCATGACTCCGTTTCACTTGCATTGGTGGATGCCAAACGGCGCGGCAAGCGATGCCCGACCTTGGGATTCCTGGTTGCGCCAACCTGAGTTCATTGAGGCATTATCATACGCTTTGTTCAGGATGATTAGATTGTTTTCGTAACTGAAATTTGCGTTTGTCAGAATATCGAAAGTGAAATCTTTAAAGGAAGTGGAAGAGCTTGAGGCGCTGCGGAAAGGATTGGCGAGACGTGTCGGGCGTCAGCCTTGGCTAGCATCATACATGCATTACGCTACAACCATATACCACCTCTACAATCAACGCTGCCACAGCGACCTCAGCCAGGGAAACAGTCCTGCAGTCACTTCACTCGACGCCGATGGTCGATTCTCGGCTGGTGTCGTAGAATCGTCGTCTGAAGACGCCTTTTCACTAGCACTGCAAATGAAATCCCCGGGCACATTGTCCAGTACACTTCCCGTCCATTCGGCCTTGGTGGGGGCATGTACGGCTCCCTCGTGGGCACGGCCGATTTCGGGCGGAAACTCGGTCATCCACAGATCGATCTTGCTCGCAGCGTCTCCGATACTCCGAACGGTATTCTGCAGGTTTCGTACGCTGTATTCCAAGTCGTTGCTGTCGGTTGCCAACTTGTTGAGCAATTGTTGAGCGTGACCTGACGTACTCTGCGGCACGGATAGCTCGTCGGCCACGGCATCCTCGTCGACTTCCTGTGGCGTCGGTGAAATGAGTGTTGCCGCTGAAGATTGTAGTTGATCCAGAAGCTGTTTCCGGGAGCGCAAATCGTCCACGAGTTCACTACTGACGCGTTGCATGACCGCTTCCATTTCCTGCACGAGAAATGTCAGGCACATGACAATTAACCGTGCGAAAACACTCACCGTCATCATCTCGACTTCACGGCCGAGCCGTGTCTCTTCGGCATGAAGCCGCCAGACCAGTCCACATGCAGTCACATCCAAGGCAAGTTGTTTCCTAGACATGACAGATAAGCGCATGGATATCAAGCGACAACTCTAGACTTACGGATCTTGCCTGACGAACTCTCTGGACGGGGGCATACTCTCGAATGAACACCTGCAAGACGGGTCAGCGATGTTGCGACACTTGACGATGCAGAAACCCACCTTTTCGTAATCCCCTGCTTTCGACGCTCCTCCCTCCTCCATTTAACCCAGGTCCGCTCATCGTGGCCGCTATGCAAAAATTCGATACCCTGGCCAGGACTGACGGCGCCGTGACGTGCATCCATGCTGACCATTCGCTCCAGTTTGGTATACAGTAGCGATGATTTCGACGAGTTGAGCGTTGGCGTAGCGGCATCCGTGATTGATTCTAGAATGCTACGCTGAGCGGGGCGAGCGAGATAGGATGTCACGTCGCTGATGCCCTCGGAAAAGGCTTCTGAATCTGCAAATTGCGATACGGATCGACTTTGTAGGCGGCCGGGGCGGGTATACGTTTGTGATGATGCGTCGCTGGGTGCAGTGGCGGTGATACTAATTTTGGGGTATCTTGCATTGGTATCGAGCGACGCCATATCGGTGGATATCAGGGACAAGTCGCGATCTATGACCAAGCGTTAGCAGGTGAGAATTGGACTTTGCGGATCGTACCTACGACGTGCGCGAGTAGTCGCGGACATGTTGCTGGGACAGACGATAAGCAAAAGCCGTGACACTAGGGCAAACCACTCACCCATCCGCCGTCGCACTCCGGCGGCCGTGACGTTTACGCTGATCGACTATCGACTGGCCGGGATCTGAATCCGACTGGTCCCCAAATTCGAATCCTTTTCTAATTCACCGACGGCGGGTTAGCAACTAGCCCTTAAACACGGTGGTGGCGACGCACTTACTTTGCCAGACTCGTCACATTCGACAGTCCATCCCGTAGAGCATGTCCCGTCTTGCTTGTCATGCTTTTCAACTGGCCTGCCCCATGCGAAAGAGACGTCTTGGTGCGATGTCGTCTAGAGTCGGGCTCCCGTATATCGTGAATCGAATGCCTTTTGGCATGTTGCCTCTCAACGTACGGCTGCGACTCTGCAGAAACATGTCGATGGCCCGTAGACGATGTACGATCCCGTACTGATCCTGAATGCGGGCCATGCGTGTTGCGCCTCTTATCCATGCCAGACGATACCGGCACGCTGGAAGAACCCAAGGGGATCTTTTGAGGTGTATCCCATGGCCATTGCTTGCCCTGCCCGTTCCCGACTCTGCCAAGCCAAAGATCACCCACACGCCCGTTCCCCAGACCTTCCTTCCCGCTCTTGATGCACGATACCCATCGATCAATGTTGGCTGTCGCAAGGTTGGACGCACTGCCCTTGTCGACCGCTCGAGCAGCAGTCACTTCCTGTGCATCTTTATCCGACCCCTCGTCGTCGCTCGCGCCGTGATATCTGCCCGTCGACGTAGCAGAACCCAGAGTCGCCGATGCCAACCCCGTCAAATTGCTGGCGAACCCGGCCGACGCTTGAACCACCTTGCCCTTCATTATTTTCGACAACTTTGACGACTCGTGCACTTGGGCTTTGGCGTATGAGATATTGATCTCCTCTAGCAGGCGTGGCGTGAGGTAATCTGTCGTCGTGCGAGAAGGGTGGAACGCTCGCTGCAGCCACGTCCTGGGTTAGTCCCGCCATCCTAGAGAGCGTCCCGACTGCACGTACCTGATATTCCCGCAATGCAAGCAAAAACTCTCCAGGCTTTGCAAACGGGTCCCTCGGCACCTACACACGGGCAATCAATGCAGCGCTCTCGAGCGGCACGCGAGTAAACTCACATTGATATCCAGTGCGGCAAGTTTACACCGCACACTAACGACTTCGCTCAACAGCAACGCCGTCAGATTCGGGCCTAGTGATGTGAATTCGTCCTGTCGTGGTAAAAGAGAGAATCAGCTGCCTGCATGTTTGATGCGTACCCGCTTCGCAGCGCCTGATCGCCACTTGACATGCGTGCATTGTTTGACCAGACGCCATATCTTTTCCTGGCACTGTCCTAACCGCTTTCCACCAGCCGACCGTCGGGGCTCGCCCTGGCCGTTGGCACAACGCTCTCGTGGCGTCGTCTTCCCCATGTCGGATTGTCCTTTACGACGCCAGCAGGACGCCAGTACGCCTCCATCGCGCCGCCCTCGCCCCGCTCTTCACTCGCATCGCACGCGTCCGCGCCCGCCAACTCACCGTCATTGCATCAACCCTCACTCTCCTCCCCACCGGATCCACACACAAATCCTCCCACTCGCCTTCTTCCAACCCCCACGCCTGCTCCCATTCCCTGATCCCCTCTCCTGGTGCTCCAGTACTCGAACCACCACGTGCAGTCGTCCTTGCAGGCGAAGACGACGTCCCGCCCTCGAGGATCTGATCAACGCCCGTTTTCCAGATGCCGAGGGCTAGCATTGTGGAATCGCACAGTAGACCATCCTGCACCTCTTGCACCTCCCTTCCTAGGCGCCTGAAATTTGCCTCGCCGTACGCCTCGTCCTGCTCCCACCCCTGGTCCGCCTGGTGATACAGCTCCGGATTTCCGTAAAGGCCGTGCATCCAGAGTGCCGTTTGAACGAGTTTGCCGAGTTCCAGAACGACGTCTTGAATCGCCTGGCGTTCTTGTTCCCCTACAACGTCGGCGGCGGCGGCGGCGGTGCGCTCCCGCGTGGTGGGCAGCGGTGGAAGACGATACTGGATCAGGAACTTGTGTTCTGTTGCTTGGCTGCGTGCGACAAGGACATCAGCATCGTTCGTTCAGGCAGCGCGCCCCGCTCTCCTCTTCATCTTTCCATACGCTCATCGTATGGGAAACCCTCTAGAAGAAACTCACCTGGGCGGCTCCAACCCGACCCAACTCCTGCCGGCACACCCACCCCTCCCGAGATTCAGATTGACAAACAACCGATCTTTGATGTCTGCATACGAGCCGCCCGGGATCGGGATCGGGTGTAGTCCGTGTGATAGGTATGGTAGTGGGGTAAGGGGGATGAGGGTGTGAGAGCGCGGCGGTTGCGGTTGCGATTGCGTTTCTTGCGGACGAGTCGTTTGCGTTTGCCGTTGTTGCGGGTTTCCAGGGCTTGTCGACGTGCGAGCGGCGGCGGGTGATGCTGCTGTGTGCCCTTGCTGAGCTGTTGAAGAACTGGGCAACTGATGCCCATCCTCATCGGTTCCACCACCCGCATCACCACCCGACGTTCGACCGCCCGCCTTGCGCTCCTCCATCATCTCCCTTTCCTGACCCGCCGCCGGATCGTTCGCCTTGGACCGCGATGAGCTCGTTGAAGCAGAGCCGCCGCCGCCGCGATCGGGAGCACGACGGCCGTTATCCGGACTACTGGTGACGAGATCCAAATCAACCAAGCGCCCACCATCAGCTTCCACCTCGTCCCGAAACGCTTGCAATGAATCTCGCCAGGTCCACGTCCTGCGTCTGCGGGTGCGGGTGCGGGTGCCCGGACGATCGTCGAGATCCGAGGTGTTGGAGATTTCCGAGCCGGACGAGTAGGGGTCGTCGATGTCGACGTCGACGAGATCGTTCCCGTCCGCTGTGAGGTTGATATTCGGGCGGGTGAGGTTGTCGTTGGGTGTGTAAATCGGGATATATTCATCTACTACCACACAGCCGCTGCCGTTGCCGTTGCCGTCGCCGCTGGTTGTGTTTGTCCCTGGCGGTACTCGTCTCTCAGCATCGTTGCGCGCCCCTGTTCTTCCGAGTCTCTTCTCACCATGCTCGATACCTCGGATTCCTGCTTTCCCGCCGCCTCCTCCTCCTCCTCCACCGCCGCTTGAACAAACCACAACGCACTTGACCCGCCTCCGCCTATCCAAGACCCACGCATCAATCGCAAACAACTCGTACTGCCCGCCAGGAAGTCGGAGGGTTCGATTGTAGGTAAAATTGGGGATGATGGGGTTTATGGTGAATGATGAGGCGTGGTGGCCGTGGCTGGTGCTGGTGGTGGTGGTCGGGAAAGGGAGGTGCCAATGTCCTCCCGCTGCTGATGGCGGGTGGGCTGCTGATGACGAGTAGGCCGCTAATGGCGAGTAGTGATATTGCTGTTGGTCATGCTCGGTGTGATGCTGCTGGTGATGATGATGGTGCTGGTGGTGGTGATGAGATGGCCGCAACTGCTGACTCGATAACCCAAACGGCGTACTCGCAAGATGCTCAAACACCGCCACCGCCACCGCCTTTCTCCTCCTGGCGTCCGCGTCCGCGTCCGCGTCCGCCGTTTTCGCTGATCCGGTTTCCGAGGGAATCAGGATCCTCAGGAGCGGCTGACCGGGGTCATACGCACTCTGGTCCACCCCGAGCCGCGATACTCGTCGCGTGGTATCATCATCATCATCATCACCGTCGCCAGCCACTGGGTGGTTTGTGGTTGTCGTCGTGGTTGTTGCGTGAGGTGCGTGAGCGTGAGGTGCGTCACGACGTGTCCAGACGGTTGATGGATCGACAAAGAGGTATGGCGCACCGGCGATGGGTGAGCCGAGCATTGACATCCTGCCTTTCCTTCCTTCCTACTTGCGTGCGTGCGTGCGTGCGTGCGTGCGTGCGTTCGATCAACGCCTCTCGTTTTTGTATTTCACGAGCTCGTCTCTCGCTCCTCGCTCTCGCTCTCGCGCTTTGCTCTTTCCTGCCCTTCTCCTTGCTTCCTCGCTCGCTCGCTGGCTTCCTCGCTGTTTTCCCGTTCACTCTCGTTCGCCTGATCAACGGCGATGACTGGCTGCGTTGGTTGGCCGGTTGTCGGTCGGACTCGCTCGCTCGCTCTCTTTCCTTCTTCGCAAGCTTGTTACGCTTCTCTCGTTGTCTCGTTGGCTGATAAAGGGCCGTCCCGCGATCCAATCTTATACCCCAGGGTAAACCGACCAGAAATCCGAAAATCTCTCTAGGATTATGATGATGATGATTTCCCGCGCGAGAAATTGCCCCGGAAAATTGCATTTTTAATGGTATTTCAGAATTTCAGGCCAAATGTCCTGACAGTAATTGAGGTTTCCCCGGTGCATGACAGATCAACCATCGTGCCCAACTGCTTGGCAATTATACGCCCCTTCCTGGAGCCCCTGGAGCGCCTGTCCGTTTCCCGATCATACCACTGTGGAGATTCCCGAGTACTACTCGATAGTCATGTACGTCCCAGTCCCATCCCTGTAATCTATCACTTGAAGGGCGTGTTGATCGCTTCCCGTGCATCCACAGGCGGTGACTTCAAGAATGAGGTTATGTAAGTCTACCTGGGTTGGGTTGCGGCTCCTCAACCTGCGACAACCTGCGGGGAAAGGAGAACGGGCGTCCGGGTTGTCAAACGTGCGGTGCGGTGCGGTGCGGTGCGCATAGAGAGCACGTAGGGAACCAAGCTGCCGATGTAGGGGTTGCGTTTATTGGCAGGAGTTACATTGAACAAAACTACTGGCGAGCGTTTTTGGGGGGGGATTTTTCTGCTCCTCGGTTCCCTCCTTTTTTCCACTTTTACAAATCTTACCACGGACGACATCTCGGAACGTGCGTGTCGACGGCGCGGCCCGGCCACTCTTTGCGCGCATTTTGTGTATTCACTCGGACGTAGCTAAAGGATGGAGGCATAGAGGGCCTGCACAGGAGTGGGAATCGGGGCGTCTTTCGGGGCACCTGTTCGTAGCCTTTTTTTGGCCGTTTGCTTGTGAAGCGGGAAGAGGGGTTTCCGTGGAGGAGCGGTGACGGCTGGCCAGCGGAGAGAAGGATATTGCCAGCGGAGAGAAGGATATTGGTTGTGCGCTGGCGAGATTTTGGGAGATGCGGTTTGGAAAAATCCACACACCATCATCCACCATGTCTCCCGCCAACCAGCAACACCGCGACCGGTTTTCGTCAACGATCCCGATAACGTTAGGAGTGCGAGGATGAGTCAGGGTAGGAGCAAGAGGATGAGGGCTGACATGCCGCGTGGGGAGTTTGATGTGGAATGCGGTAGGCCTACGTTGGAGCGTTGAAGATATGATCAGGCGAGTTGACGGTTTCTCGAATCCAGGTATACATGCTTGTTTATCCGACGAACGGGACGTATCCACTTGCACGCCATTTTAGCACACGCACACGCACACGCACACGCACACGCACACACGCACGCAGAGCTTCTCGAGAAACCTTACGGGTAAGCACGCCACGCTTTGTGATCAGCCTTGGCCCCACAAGCATGCTCACCGTCGACTATCCACGGCGACGACGTTGACGGGTCTATTTATGATGCCTCAGACACGGCCGCAACCGGGAAAAAGCTGGTCGTGAATCCAGCCGAGTTTGGGAGTACGAGCTATGGTGGTCAATTGCTTGAACGGTTCGAACTGTTTGTGTCGGTGCGAGCGGAGCGACATGCGAGGTATGTGATTTACAGCTGGCTGGGTGACGTGGAGTCCCGCGGCGTGCGGCGTAACTGACGAGGGGTACTCTATGACAGGATTTTTCCCTCGCATAAGCGTTTGTTGGGTGGAGCAGGAGGGCCGGATTGCACCTTTTATTCAAGCTCATGATTGACGTTTGGTCGTTTCAGCTTCAGCACGGCCACCGGCACCAGCATCAGCACCAGCACTGCCGTACGACGTCCTCTTCTTATCCTTCCTCGTCCAAGCACTGAATTTGCGAAACCAAACCCGACACAAATCTTGCACGCGGATCGCTCGTGCCGTGAAGGGAAGAATGCGATGTGGAGAGACGACAAGGTGGGAGAGGATGTCTGTTTGGTGGTTGAATATGTGATGGGCGGAGGGCGTGGAGGAGTCAAGGTGAGTCCCGGTTCCAGGGAAGGATACAAGCGGGAAATCAATGACCAAGGTCCGGATTCTTACTCTTACAGGACGTTTGTATATCAGGAACGGACAAACCCTGACAACAAGCAAACAAACCGACGCATCAACCGATTGACCGACAAAGCAAGCCAGAAACAAACCCAACGAACCGAATTAATGCAGCGAAAGGGACGGTGCTACCCTATTTACAAACCGCTCGGACTACTCGTCTCCGTCCCCGCCACACACCATCAGCCGCTGCCCGATGTCCGAACGTAACCAACCCCGACGACACCGAACCGCCCCGCAATGCACGCAAAGAAAAGGAAATCCTGGACAACGGGTCGGTGCTCTTCATGCGGTTTTTCGCGGGCGTCTTGTGATTTGCTCGAGAGGCAAAACGGAGAAATGGAAGGTGGTGCGTCGGTAGCTCGTGGACGGGTTGTCCTCGTTCCCGAGGGTTTCGGTCGTACCGGATCGTCGGCTGCAGGAGGAGCAAGAAGCGAAACGGGAAGAATATGGAGGGTGAGCGGCGGCCTTTGTGGTGTTGGAGATGATTGTAGGGAGAGATGACGGGTACGTCGGGTTGGGAAAGGGTTGGTTGGTGGCTGCAGCTCGAGTCCTCACTGACTCGCCAGGCACACGGCACAGCGTAAAGTGATTGAGTGAGTGAGTGTGCGCGCGGTTCATAGGGATGATGGGCTGATCAAAATCTGTTTGTCGCACTGCAGCCGCCCGGAGGGATTTGGGGATCAGGGTGGATGCTGTATGTGCTGCCCCGGGTCGGTTGGTAGATCCTGTGAGTTGCTGACGGCCGGCGTGTGCGACAATAGCCGCTGAAACGGTGTGTGCCTCGTTGCGGATTCTCAGTGTATGGATACCTGTATGGTGCTGCTGGGTACGTCGGTTGCGTGAATGTGAGTGCGCCAGGCAAATGGTACTCCAGTATTGCAACGTCTGAAGGGGAACGGCGTGACGATCGGGTGGTTTGACCAGAGTTTTCTGTATACTATCTGACTCTGTTGCTCGTTTTCCGTATACTTTTCGTAGATCTCGCTTTCGGGCATCTCACGGCGGTACCCCCGCTGTCCGAAATCCTCCCGGCTGATGCGGCGCGGCGCGATGCAGTTCCGCTTGCCATTCATTCAGTACAATGGATTCCCATCCCGGTCTATAAGATACAAGAGAAATAGCATCGTTGCGGTACAAGTAGATGTATAGATCTATGTGATGCCGGGCAAGTGAGTGTAAGTGTACTGGTGTTTCTCGTGTGCGGTTCTTAGCTGAACTGCGCCATTTGATGTGTTGGTGTGCTCGTGTATAGGCTTTCGGTGAAACTGGCGAATTACGTACCGGCGTACTCGGAATTCAAGTACCAGATTATTGGGGGGGGTGAGCGGCGAGTTAGGGTGGTGGCGTGCAGTGTGGAGAGAAACTGGGAGGTGAGCAACGGGTTGGGACGATGGTGTGCGGTGCACGGTGTGGAGTACCTGGTCGGGGGGTAAGTCGATTAGTTTCTTCCACTTTCTTGCCCATTTGTGACGGAAATGGGATTGCTCGGATGCTGCTGCAACGAATGTATGGTTGGGATAAAGCTGTGTGCGTCAGTGCGCTTCTCCGTCCGGCTGTGCGCTCGGTCTTGTATGAATGCAAAGTTCTGGAGCAGGGTGCGCGAGATCGTAGGGTAGTTTCCCGCTTGCTTGCTTTTCTTGGAACATCGATCTGTTAGAGGTGGGAGGATGCGAGTCTGCTGCCTGCGAAGCAAGCGATGTACGGACTAGGGTGGATATGGTGTGCAGGGTTGTCAGTCGGCGTATACAGCTGCGGGTACGTAGCGATGATGCGGGGCCATTGATATCGGGAAAGCGTCTGTGCTCCTCGTTGCGGGGCGCGTTGCGGGGCGGAACAACGGCGTGGGGTTTTCTTCTTTTCGTTCACATCTGGCGAGTGGAGATGATGGCGTGGGATGGGCTTGTACTCTGGCATGCAACCACGCGCGGTGTAGGTTTCTTTTCCTACCCGCTCGATCCGGAGCTACGGGAGCGGTCGTGTGGATGGCTATCATAGGCGTAAGGCCTTGCCTGAAGATGATCGCCATGGATTCACCCTGAGCCGACGAGATCTCAGTATCATGTCCCGGCAGTTGCCAGGGTGCCGATCTAGATGAGGACTGGAGCATGAGGCTGGTGCGAGAACGACTGAACGAGTCTGACAAAGGAAGGGCAGGGAAAAGGCCACTGGACCTGAAATGATGCGTCTGTCTTTGCATTGATTTCCTTGAAATCAATCGAATGTGGCCATAGCGTTGAATGCTGGCTGGATGGACGCCTTGGCTTTGCAGAAGAACGATGTTTTGCTGCGACAGGTGAATACTGTACCGCACGAGAATATACATCGTCACTGCCATGATTGACATTGTCATTGACAGACGAGCGGGACGCGATCCCCTTTCGTATTATCCCTACAAGAAAGGCGCACTACTCTACCCGATTCGTGAGACACGCTGTATGCCGAGTCTATTCCATCGGAATCAGTCACTTGTGGGCCCTAGTATGAACAAGGTTCCGCGTCGACGGAATTGAAATACTACCGAAATGTGATGATGCTGCAGCCTCGTCGGTCAAACTAGAGTGCTCGGATACGAGGTCTTCAGTAAACGCATCAAGAACGTCAAAAGTGTGAACATGGAACACCACGCATAGATCTCGTTCACAGCCATTTGCCAATCCGGCAATCGTTCTCGAGTCCTACCTAGAACCCCAACGCTGCTTGCTACTTGCCGACACGGCCCGCCGATTTATAGCGAGCACCTCTTCTCCATCATCCCATCCCTGATCCTCCACCTATCGACGCATGTCACTGCATTCCTCTGCGTTGTCTGCCTTTCGACGGAGCGGGTGCCGTTAAACGATGGTCAACCAAGCTCTGTCATATCACACGATTTCACGCGGCCTTTCTCCGAAAGACTGTTACAGTAATGTCTGGCATGGGGCGGAAAGGCGAATTAAGGTGGCGCGTCTGACATCCAAGAGAAAGTTCCGCATACAATGAGGAATAAGGACTTGGCGGATTGGTGGCGCAAAAGATCCAGGGACAACAGACTGCGAGTGTTGCGGTTCACGACCGAGATGAACGCACAGCTGTGGGTCGCTGCGCTTGACTCTTTGTGGAGCGTCAAGGGGTTCAAGCTTGTGCATTCGCCCATTCGGGCCGTTCTGGAAGCAGGGGACAGAACCCCATAACACGCAGCGTGAACGACGTGGATAGTCGGCAACGGAAGCGTTACAATTACGAGCAATGTATTGTATTGTCCATTACTACTGCATCATATCACATCTATGTTAGACGCAACTCTTCCTGCCTTGCGGCATCACCGCCCGCCCGCGAGCTTCCTTTCCCCCTTTCCGAACACCATGCCAATCCCGCGCGACCACGACCATATCGCGATCAACCCGCCAAAACACATCATCGCCCCGGAAAAGATCTGGAACCCGATCCACTGTCCATCACTGGCATCCAGGATCGCACCGCTGATAGTCGGGCCAACGAGTTGTCCAGGGGCAGTGGCGAGCATCGCCAACCCGACAAGAGTGGCAAAGTTGGGGCCGACACCAAAGAGCTGGCCAGTGACGACGGGAATCAGACTGAGCCCGGAGCCACCACACGCGCCGTATGCGACGGAAAAGCAGATGACGCCGGGGAAGGTGGTAGCGAAATGCCAGGCGATCATCTGAAGCAGTCCGGCGAATTCCATGGCGATGACAAAGGTTTGAATGGCGCCAATTTTGTCTGCGATTTGACCTACCAGGGCTCGTCCAAAGAACATTCCGAATCCCATACAGCAGAGCGGCCAGGCAGACGTGAGGCGGGTGATCGAGGACGGGTCGAGCGTCGGGACAATGGTTTGTTGTGTGTACGTTGTAATGTACGCAAAGGGTGGGAGGAACCCACTGCAAGGAGAGGCGCGTCAGTCAGCGGTTAGAACAGTGGAGCGGTGGCGAAGACTTGCAAGGTGGAGATGAGAATGCCCATCCAGAACGACCAAAAAACGCTCGTGCGGAATATCCGCCGAAGTCCACCTTGGATTTCGGTCCCGTTGAGCTGCTCGACTCGTGCTTCCTGTTCCAGCATCACTGATGGGCAGCCGGTACACCCGGCTGCTACAGCCACTTGCTCCCGGTCAACCGGCTGTTTTTCCACATCCAAGGCGTTGCAAGCGTCGTCAACCGATGGCGATGGCGCAACCCTCGTCACAAACCTTTTCGTCCTCCAATCGAATCGGTATGGCGCAACCCTCTGCTCCTTGATGAGCAGCAGCGCCAGCACTCCTACCCCACCCTGCAACCCGGCAAGTACTCCGAGCGTCTTTTGAGACCCGCTGAACCGGGGGATCAACTCCCTGGCAAAGATGACGTTGATCGCGGCGCCGCAACCGGAAACGCCGCCGACGAGTCCAGTGGCGAGGCCGCGATGTGCAAAGAACCATTGTGTCGGGAGGGCGAGGATGAGTGGGATGACGAACGCCTGGCCGAAACCGTAGAGGAGTCCCTGCGAATGGCACACATACGCGTTAGGGGACACCACGAAAGAAACGGTGCGCGCCCGCGCTACTCACCTGCGACAACATTGTCTGCCACAACTTGTTTGAAAAGGTAGCGAGTACCAACGCGGTGACACAGATGACGAGTCCGATCTGCATGACTGGCTGTGTAGATGGGTGGGAGCGGGTTTGCGCGGTTAGTTTCGCACGCACGGGGGGACTTGGTTGTGAGAGCGTACCTTGTACCCGCTATACATGTCGAGCGCAATAACACGAAAAAGGAGGGCAGTCGGTTAGTCATCTTGTATAATGGTAAAGCATTCATGTGATATTCAAGCCTCGTGACCGACCCTCCAAGGCAAGAGAGGCCAACAAAGATGCTAGTGTCCGACGTGTTCAAACATGCGTCGCGTCTCGCAACAGCAGCGAAGGGCGCCCCCTCTGCTAGGAAAAGTGCAACATGACCTGAGCGTAGCGCTATTAAACGCAGCGACCGGAACCTGAGGGCAATCTTGCCGCCACAACACACCCCCGCGGCACATAACGCAATTCTCCATTGACAGCCTTGGCCATCAGGAGAGCGGACAAGAGGGAACCCGATGCCCGGGAAAACGCAAAAGGGGTGGGGGGGAAGAGTGGAAAAGAACCGGGGCGAATGAACTTTGGAACTTACATCTTGTCCGCCAACCTTCCCGTCAAGTTTGCAAACGCCGTACACGACTGTAAACGTTCCGTTGCGACACGACCGAACGCAAGGCGTATAATGAAGAGGCGAGTTGCGGTGTGTTACGAGTGGCGGGGATACAGCCGATTGGTGGCGGAGTGGGTTGGTTGTTCGTTGTTTGGTTGGTCGAAGGTTTGATATCGAATGACGGAGGTGAACAGAAGGTGTGGGCGATGGTGAGGCAAGTGGTGGAGCGGGGATGAGCAGTACGATGCACATGGGAAACAAAACACGAGGAGGGGCGGTTAGTCTCCGCTCCCGCGCTACGGAGAAAAGAAACCGGTACGTACGGATGCGAGGATACCGCCAATCAGGGCGACCGTGCTTTCCGGGTACGAGGTGTATTTGGCGGCGTAGTATGTCTAGCCACAAGCCCGGGAAATCAAGGAGGAGCGTGAGTTTGGAGGACCAGTGATGAGGGACGCGCGCCGAGGGAACGACTGGGAGGGGGAACTGACCGACAGAACCACGTGGGGAGAGGGAACGACGGGGGACAGAGAGGGCAAGGGAATATAAACGTACCTGGTATGAACCTTGTGCCATTCCGAACCTATAAGAGCGACGCGGCGGAACGATCAGTATGTAGTTGCAGTTATTGAGCAGTTGTTGAGCGGTTTGGGGTAGGTGAGCGGAATGAGGGTAGGTTGATGAAGCGGTAGGGAAGCGGACAGCGGGAACGAGGAGGGACAAGTGGTAGGACGTGGTGGGCACATCGGAACGGGGCAAAATTTCGCGGACGTGGACGTACCCCATGATCGTAACTACACCGAGAAGAAATAGAATAAAATAAAATCAGTATTCAGTGGATCAGAAGGCTTGTAACTGGAGATTGTGTCTCGTATTCCCGCCGCCGCCGTGCATTCCCTGCGAGCGAGCGAGGCAGGGTAGGAGCCGAAGAGATGAAGAAACGGAGCGATGCAGCGACGGAGGGAGGGAGCGATGAAGCGATGGAGAGAGGGAGCGACAGTAGGGTAAGAGACCAGAAGGCGGACGTACGACTGAATAACATGCATCCGAGCAATACCAAGCATCCTCGCCAGGTTTCTTTTTCTTGGTCTAGTGAATCTGAAGGGTCCTTTTCTGGTTGCTTTTCTTGCTCCTTTTCTTGCATCTGCATCTGCACCTCCTTCATCTCCTGCTCCTGCTCCTGCGGCTGCGGCTTCTGATACGGCGTTTGTTGCACAACGACGGTCGTCATCGATACTGGAGCGGTCGTCAGCGGGATGATCGTCCCATCGGACACGCAGGAAGAGGAACAACAAGTCGGTGTGGAACTGGCGGCAGTGCCGATGGATAGGAGGGAACAGCAATCCGTTTCTTGGGCTGTTTGGTGTGGCGTTTGGTGGGGAGGCATGGTTGATTGTTTGTTGTTTGTTTGTTGGTTGGTTGGTTTGTGCTTGATTGTGCTGGTGCTGGTGCTGCTTGTTGGCGTTTGCGTGCTGGTTGCTCGCTGGTGACGGTGCTGGTTCCGTCAATGGCTTGTCGATGCGGAAAACAGAAGGTGCTGCGTGTTCTGTTCTATTCATAAAGCGTTAAAGAGATGATAAGTTGGTATGCATGCGAAGCGAATGGACGGAGGGTAGAGACGGAGGGTAGACGGAGGGTAGATGGAGGGAGTAAATGTAACGTACGGGTTTATAAGACTACTGTAAGACTTTTTCGCTGTCGTTACTTGCTTCCTGCCTTTCATTCCGACATCGTTGCATCGTTGAATCGTCCAGGATCATGCGACCTTATACTCTATTCGCTCACTCGTCCTTTGTCCGTCGCTCACGAATCCTTGCCATCCATCCTTGCCATCCACCTTGCCAGCCAACCCAACCAACATTACCAACCATTGGCAACCGTTACCAATATTTCTTACCAATCCCAGCCAAGACCACGTTGAACAGCCAAGCCTTCATTCCGGATCACCTCCCCTCCCCACCTGCTTGTCGTTGTTCGTTTCTTCTTTTCTTTCTTTGAATCATGGCAGCTGGCTGATGGTGGTTGGTGGTCGGACGTTTGGTGGTTAGTGACATGTGACTATAATAACGCCCAGCCCTTCCCCGGGCCGGAGATACCGGAAGCGGGTTGAGCGGGCCGGACCGGAAGAGGCTTTCTTTCGAGGACTTTACAGTAAAAGACGGAGCGCCGGTTGATGTGGATGAGCGAGCTGATGAGCGTGCGTGAGGAAAGGAGGGAGGGAGGGGTTAGACAACGATAATGTATACTACGTGCTTGCCAAGTGTGAGTCTCGAGGCGTTGTTGGTCAGTTTATTCATGAGATGATGTGGTCGAGACAGCTGCTGACACAGGGTGGAGGCACCGATGTAACGCGGTTGGAGTGGTTGCGGCGGTTGCGGCTGGCAATAGGGGGTTTCAAAGTCACCATGTCACGCATAACAGCGATGTAACATTTTCAGATTATTTCTTGAGCGAGCACTTGGGTGTTTCGTCGATCGCATGTCGTCGTGACCACTTGGGTCCAAAACGGTCACTTGTAGCGTTACCTGACCCTCTGAAACCCCGCCGACAAGCGCCTTCTCCCTACCATAGCTGCTTGCAGAGGGTCCGGACAAGACAGGAGAAGTATCTAACATGGTGCCATCTGCCAAAGAGAAACCGGGGGAAGCTGTGTGCTGGTGAAGGACAGCGGACTGGGCGAAGTAGGGTTGGCGGGAGTCTGCCAGAGAGTTCATCTCGTGGACGCTGGCTGTCGAGAGAAGAATAGAGGACAGGGGAGTGGGAGACGTATATACGCGAAGGTTCCCTCAAGGAGGTGACTTGCGCCTGTGAGAGAGGACTCATAATAATTTACAAATCTGATTACGTAATATTCACACGGCGCAGCCTAGAGCTATTATACTAGTTCTTCTTCTTCTGTAAGTAGGAACGTGTAGGACTTGACTGAGCTGCATATATGCTATATGCGGCTGAGGACTAAAGTACTATACGGCTCTCTACAATGCTAGCCAAACAATTTCGGGGCTGCATCGACCTCAACTTTTGCCTTGAACTATCTGGGGAACTGGCTTTTGGACTTCGTTGGGAAAAGGTCAGACGTACGAAAGAGAGGATCGTCACTCAGCTCTCAGTGGCCCAGAGTGCAGCGAATCAGGGTGCGGGGAGCGAAGGGGAGAAGGCACTGCAGGAGCAAAGAGAAAACCAAAACAAATAATTGATCCCTAAGACCAATGAGCATGTTATGGAGCATCACACAAGCTCGAAAGTGCATGAGAAGATGCTGAAAGATACGCTTGCTGCTGACGAGGTGTCGAAGTCCCCGAAGGCTACTGAAACGACTCTTCAGCGTACCCGTGGTATGCTCTATCTTCACCCGCATTCTGGACAGTTCTAGGTTGAATCGCCGACGCTTTTGCAGGGGAATTGTCGTATTCGGATCGTTTTCCTTGTAGGCGGGAACCACTGAACGTGATGGCTTGTACGCCGAGTCAGCTAGCACATACTTTTGGTCACCTAGAGTATCGCTGCGGATGCAGGTAAATCTAGATTAGCAGTGCGCAAGTCAGGCCAGAGCTCGGCACGACTATTCAGTCACGTCCAATCTTAGTCATTTTTGGTTCGGCAGTCAAAGTCATCAGTCAGTCATTAGTCAGGCATGACTATGACTAACTAGTCGGTAATCAGTCAAAAGTGCGACTAGTCAAAAAATGCTACAACTAGTCGCGACTAGTCTAGTCATTTCGCCCTCGAGTAGTCATTCCTGTCAGAGAATAGTCACTCGTGAAGCGACTAGTCATGTGCAACTAGTCACCTTTTTTCGACTAGTCATTAGATACATATATATGTTTATCTCCCCATTACAAGTGATCTAAACATTATCTGCAGGTTCATCAACCAGCGCGACCCGCCCCGGATCATCCGCCGTCAGGTACCCCTGCATCTCCCACATCCGCAGCGCCACCTGTTTCGCCAGCAACCTGGCAGATAGGGACCCTCGTCTCTTCCCCAGCATATAACCGGCGTACGAGAATAGCCTCTCCACGCTTGCCGACGAGCATGCCAAACCCAGCACATCTCGAGCGGCATACGCCAGCGGCCGCATCTCCGGGAACTGAGCCATTCTCTTCCAATAGGCCAGCGGGTGCTCACCCTCAAACGTCGCGTATTGTGCTACCTCGGAACTGTAGCATTCCCAAGGGTTACTAACGTCGTGTCTGATTTCCCGTTCCCCCGCCTTGTACCGTGCTGAGGCAAATTTGTTGGGTCTCTTAGGCCTGTTCATCAGCTGCACTTCATCGTCTTCTCGGGCAGGCGCACGACCCTTCGAAGCCGCTTGATGCACCGACATCCGGTCTGAGATGAATTTTACGGTCCTTTCGTAGTATACTTTGCCGGAATAAGCCTCCGTCAGGAGTTTGAATAACCCCTCATTCCTGACAGTGGGGTCGAAGGCGAATGCAGCCGTCACCCACTTGTTCTTTAGCATCTTCTTTATGTACTTTTGCAATTCGTCGATGGCTTGTTTGCTGGATTGCTTGCGTGTGGTGGAAACGAAGGGTCTGTCGTGCAGCTCCCTTATTTCGTCGACGGCGTGTACGAGATCCGATAGGATGCGATGTGCGTTCGAGCCCACTTCCTGGTACACCTGAGTCAAATCCAAAAATATCTTGAGAGATGGCTGTACGATAGCCAGGGCATTGAACGTCGCCCTCGTGAGAATTGGACAATTGTTTGCCGTCTGTCGGGCAGTGTAGGCTTCAATGGTTTTGCGCAATCTAAGCACCCGGGAGATAGCCGCCTCTTTCGTGTTCCAGCGGGTCACGACGTCCTTCAAGGGCAGCAATCCCTTCGGCGTCTCGGGGTTTTGTACAGCCCTCACCCTCTCGAAGGCATTCATCCGCCTTGGGCTGTCATGCACGAACACACCGAGTTGATGCACCATATCGACAGGTGATAAGAAAGCCCCCGACCGCGGATCCACCAGTGATGCATCCTTTCGAGATTATAGCCGCATGTCAGTACCTCGCGAACTCAACTTTGCGAAAAGAAACTCACCTCTTCGTCTGCCGTTCCGTCTTGGTCTACGTCCTCTGCATCTAGCAACGCTTGTGCTGCGTCTGGATCATCAACAGGCTCACTCTGTAGAGCCGCATCTCTTTCGTTGGGCGCAGTGTCCAATGCGGGGTTCCAAAACGCGGATTCACCGATTATCCGGATCTCTGGAACGTTCTCGGCAGCGTAGACATAGTCGCTAAGACCCAAGTCACCTGCAAAGCGGAGCAACAGATGAGTTTTATGACTAGATAGTATTGGGCGGTGTTACCCACCTCCGCTGGCCAAGTAATCTAGAGCAGCAAGATTGGCGATATGACACATGCATCCGACCAGGTCGGGGCCGTGGAATGCACCAAGGCGGTCCTCCTTGATCAATTGGGAAAGTCGCTCGGAGGCGGTGAGATTGTTGGAGGCGTTATCGGCGGTACCAGGTCCAATCGAGGAAATACGACCGAGAGTTTCGTGGAATAGCTCGAACAGGCTGTTTCCAAGTCGTTCCCCTGAGTGGGATCCCTTCATATGCAACAGTCGCAAGAGCACCTCTTCGTACTCCCACTTGTGATTGATGAAGGTCGCATAAATTCCGATGTAAGAGTTCTTTCGCCCAGCGTCGGTCCAGGAGTCATGAATCCAGTGAAGGGTGCCGTTGACACATCGAAGTCTCTCCAAGACCCTGTCGCTTCCCCGGGAGAAACTGCTGGCCGCCCGAAGGTAATGATCTTTCGGTAGTCCTTCTAGTGATAGCATAACTCGTCGTGCCAGTAGACGACAACCCGCCTCTCTCTCTCCTTCAGCTGTGGAGGAATCTGCTTTCCGACATGATCGGCAGGGAGACTTCACGACGGTACTCAACTATATCCTCCCTGTCATTCCTATCCTCGTACACCCCCGTCTTAGTGATCTTCAGGGTATAACCGCATTTGTTCAGCCACCTTCTCGCTGCACGGTCAGAGATGGTGATCTCCTTAAGGTATCTGCAGCCAGGCAGGATGTCATTGATGACGGCATAAGAGAATCTTGTAGGAGTGATGGAACCCATGACCTGTCGGTGGAGCCATGCGAGAACTTCTTTATGCACCGTCTCCACCTGCAAGATGCTGCAACCAGGACGAAGCCCTCCCCTAGCCTCTGTAGGTAGTCGCTTGAGTCTGAGTGTCAGGGATGGCTTGATGGCAGACACCAGCCTCAAGACAGGGCAAGGCTAAGAACTATGACGAATGTGGAATCGAACCACGTGACTTGTATTAATGATTAGATAATTTAAGTCTGGACATATGATCTTGCTTTAAGGAGCAAAGACGAATACAAGTGGGTGGCAAATACTATTCAGAAGCTCTCCTTATATAGCTATCTGAGCTACTAGGCATCCCTAGGGTCTCCAAGGGCCGTAGGGAGAATCGGTGGCGAATCGGTGGCACATGTGGAGGCGTTTGCAACAGCGTGCTGTCGTAGCACCTGTAGTGCTTGGCTGGGTGTCGCCGCAGCTTGGCGATGGGATGCCCAAAAGATGCACAAAGGTTGCGCATATAATGCACCAAAGATGCGCACATATGCACAAGTGTGAGCAAGAGTTGGTAATGGTCTCGTTGTGTGTCGGTGTGTGTTGGTGTGTGCCTGTGTGCACCAGTGCATGACACCAAGGAGAACATGGAGGCGAAGTGAATCCTGTCACCTTCATGACAACTCCTGTATCAGTATAGCTTCAGCAAATGAGCCGGTTAGTTAACTAAGTAGTATTGGATTTGGTAAAGACTGCATATATTAATAGTCCGACCTGCACATAAATCTACGAGGATCCGTCATCCTGACCTAACACAGCACCTCCTGCCGTTTATGCTCCCTTTCCTGAACAAAGGAGGGGGCCTTTCCCGCTTACACAGCAATACCTATACATAACCTAGAAACGCTCAACCGGGACAACAGGTATAACATAACTGATGTGGGAGCGTTCGCTTACTCCTTCGTATTTTGACCCAGCTTCTCACAATTCTGACCATGAGCCAAGCAGAGACAAGCAGGAATAGACACGAAGGACTACGGGACCTTTGTTGTTCACTCTTCTCACGTTCCACGGGGGAGATGTCCGCGGCGCAAACCGGCGGCGATGATTCGGCAGTACACAAGAGCGCTCCGGCTTCCAGATTGACTGCAAGCGTTCCGAGATCTCTCGTCAGATCAGATTCTTCTTTCAAGCCCAGCGCTTCCGACTCTTTAGGGACACAGCTTACCGACACTCTAGACTCCCAGAAACCGGTACGTGAACCCGATTTTTGGTCCACTGCGACATTACCGAAAGACGGATCGATCACAAGCCCAGTATCAGAGTCAGTAGAAGGCAGTCTGGTGGACAAGCGTATAGAAGAGTCGCCAGAGGCTAAACTGGCCAATAAAATCTACGAGCTCAAGCCAGGTGTCAAATGGGTTGGTGGCTGCGATGAGGGGTGGAAGTGGCCATACTCGCTGAATGGGAATGAACATAATTATCTTGAACACGAACTCTTGGCGCGACCAATCATCACTCAGTGCACACTCGGAAAGGTGAGAGATCCTGAACATTTACGATTCGATATCAGCTTGGTACAACAAGATGACGAGTATGCTGGATTCGGGTCCCTAATCCTCTGGAGTACAGAACTTTCAATCACGATTCTTCTTTCCCTGAAATATTATGGAATGGTCGACAAAGCGAGCGAACTAGCGAAACTTTCCCTCCAAGACAAAAATAACGTCTTAGTGCACCGCGTAACGCCTTCGACAGCCCATGCCATCAATTCGACGCAACGCGGAAATTTGCAAAATATGCTATTGAAGATGACGGAAAGATGCCTTCTATACGCTTTCATCCAGGCGCAAGAAGGTCTGAAGTCGAAAGGTTATAAGACTCCGGCTGGTTTTGTGAAAAGGGAATTGGATGTGATTGTAGAAGATAGTGTTCAGGAAGAGTAGGGTTAGGGGTGTCATCGGACAGAGCATTGGAACTACGTATACAATTAGAGACTAGTCTAGCGAGAAAGGAACGTCCAGATACTGTTCGAGATGCGCAGTACTACGAGTATGCGCTTAGAGAACGAAAGACTTGGCTCTGGCTCTCAAGAGGATAAGAGACAGTTGTTGACAAAGCGACGCGAAGACTGAGGGTGGAACGGTTTCCTGCCATGTCTGGAGCGCCTTGATTGTACCGGGATCCATCATACCTCCAAGAGAAAAGACAAGAGGCGTGAACGGTATGATGTTTGGCGGAAGCCGCTTCTTCTTTTTGTCTGCTTGGAGGGTGAGGAATTTGTTGATCAACGCGTGGCCTCGATCGGCACAGGGTGTCGGGTAAAGTCCTGGCGGAAGGATCGTGGCGGATGAGTCCCGAGTTGCTAACGAGACGACAATGACGTCGTACTCGTGACTTGCGAGACCGGAAGCTTCGGATCCTGTTACTCGGATGTCGTTCCTCCGGTTCGTTTCTCCGATGTGGGGCTCGACAGCGACTCTAACTCCTTCGATCTTGGTGAGAGCCGCGGCGATAGCTCGTTTGATCTGTTCATGCCGGGCGATGTTCCATCGTGTCCGACCAGTACAAACCTCGGCATGTCCGGCAAAGTTGACGATGCCACACTGAGCGCAAATTGATCCAGACCCGGTGTGAAGGGTCCGGACATGAATGGCGGACGATACTTCGAAGTCGGTAAGACGCAACGACTGGTAAAACGGAACAACGGAGAGCCACTTCTTGCCCAACCCAGACGACGATTCGAGAATTGTTTTGATTTGGAGGTCGTCTAGGGTGGAGAAGAGGGCGTCCCGTTGCTTGTTGAACGATTCATTGCATCGGTATCGTTGAGCGGCGATGGTATCCGTGTTGTTCGGGTCGATCAAGAGAGGCATCTGAGCTGGTTCCCCGAGTAGGGCCACCAGGAGATGGTCCGAGGTGTCGCACGCAGCGGTAAAGGCGAGCGGAGCACATGTTTTGTGGGACAATAAACCCAGGCCTCCATGTCGGACAGGTAACGATAGCAGATTATGGTCGATGTAGGAAGTATCGACCCCAGTGACCTGTCGGGCACCTCTGATTCGTAGTGCCCCGTCCCAAAGGGCTTGATCCAACCTTTCCCAGACGTGGACAAGGTCATCCGAGACAAGACAACGTTGTAAGTGTCGTATGTCTTGTTGGATACACTGCCTCAGCAGCAACAATGCGTGTTGATGCGGAAGGTCCACGAGGCGGTTGATTTTCTCCTCAACGGCGGCGACTTTTTCTTGAAGGAATTCCTCCCTGACATGTATTGGTCCAAGGCAAGATCCCAGCATTTTGAGGCCGGTAGTCTTGATATCTTTGACCGAGGTGATGAACGACTTGATGGGATTGAGCTTGAGTGAATAGTCGTTCGCTTCGAAGAACTCGGTTACGATATCGAGAGTGTCGGGCGCTTTGCTAAGGATGTAGACGTCATCCAAGTATGCAAGGATGACGCAATCTACTCCCAGGTAACTCGCTAATTAGAGGTGGGGGGGTAGGGGATGGTAGGATCACCCAAACACGTAGCGATGGGCAAAGAGTCTTTTCAGCGTACGGTAGATTTCATTGTGCCACGCCATCGTCTCGATGCATTTTCTGATTGAACACATTCTGCGACTTGCGATATGCGTTATGCGTCTGCATGCATATCGGTGGAACGAGCCATTCCAAACCGTTGCTAGAATTATCCCTTAGGGGTTAGGGGTAGGGGATGCCATAGGTCTCAACACTAAGTATACAACAGGGTAAAAGCACTGATATTCGGAAAACTATAGTCTACATAAGAGAACGGGAGAGGGGGGTAACTCTATTGTAACACTTGTACTACTGGAGCAGTAAGAGCTGCTGGAGGTAGAGAGGTAGAGGTACTCAGAGTACAAAGCTCTTTGCCTTTGCTCTCAAAAGAATGAGAGAGAGCTGTTGACACAGGGTCGAAAAGGCTGAAGGTGTGACAAGGTGTTGCCAGGTCTTCAGACACTTTGTCGTGCCGTCGTCCATCATTCCTCCCACGGTGAAGACCAGTGGAGTGAAGGGGATGTTGCCGCTCGGAAGCCTCTTTCGTTTATCGGCTGCCTTGGTCGCCAGGAATTTCCGGATGTAGGCATGACCTTTTTCCGCAGGTTTAGTTGGTTGGATATGGGGCGGAATAAAGGTCTCGACCGAATCTTGAGTTGCGAGCGAGACGACAGTGATGTCATACTCATGCCTTGACATCCCCGAGGCTTCGGATCCGGTGACCAGCAGATCATTGCGTCGATTGGTGTTGGCGATATAAGGCTCTACCGCTACCCGAACTCCCTCGACGGTTTCAAGTGTTCGCTTGATAGCGTACTTGACCTGTTCGTGACGAGCCACGAACCAGGGGGTACCCTTCTTGCAAACTTCGGCGTGTCCGGCAGTATTGATGATACTGCAGAGCGAACACACAGCCGAACCCGGGTTTAGCGTTATGTACAGGAGTAGGGTAGGGGGTTGTTTGGGAGACAGAACCTGAGAAAGCACACCGATGCTCACGAAATCCGACTCCTTTGCGTGTTAGAAAACCCTGTGATAGCTCGCAGGTACGTTGCATTTTTTGATACACAATCTTTTTATTTACGAACCCAGCGACGACAACTTTCCTGCTGTAACAAAATAGCCCGCTCACCAAAGCCTCCAGAAGCCCTCAGGTGGGTAGAGGTTTTGTAACAAAACATTGAGCCAACCCAATTTGTGACTTCGTTTGATCAGGATCCGTTAATCTATTCAGTTGTGTGTGTAGGTTTTGTTACAAAACATGTCTCGTTCTAGGACTTTTGATTGCACGGGGCGCGAGCTGCTTCCGCGCGAGCAGCGTCGCCCAGCTGTGTGTGCGGGTTTTGTTGCAAAACATGCCTCGCACCAGCGTGTTTTTTTGATCCGGACGCACTTTTCTGTTTTTTCGGACAAGTCCGTTGGAAGCTGTGGAAGCACCGCTCCCTGTGGTGAGCGGGTTTTGGTACAGAACATCGACACTGCTGGCAGCTTGTTCACTACTAGCCAATTTGCGATTTCCCATGGGTAGTAATGCTAGTGGCCTGATGCCAACCCACCGCGTTGTACAACACTATTATATGGCAAACACCCCATATAGGCTGAGCATGTGGACGCGCTGGCCCAACGCCCCTTCACACATCTTTCAACCCTGCAGCGTTGTCCAGCTGTGTGTGTAGGTTTTGTTACAAAACATGTCTCGTTCTAGGACTTTTGATTGCACGGGGCGCGAGCTGCTTCCGCGCGAGCAGCGTCGCCCAGCTGTGTGTGCGGGTTTTGTTGCAAAACATGCCTCGCACCAGCGTGTTTTTTTGATCCGGACGCACTTTTCTGTTTTTTCGGACAAGTCCGTTGGAAGCTGTGGAAGCACCGCTCCCTGTGGTGAGCGGGTTTTGGTACAGAACATCGACACTGCTGGCAGCTTGTTCACTACTAGCCAATTTGCGATTTCCCATGGGTATCGAGTTGTAAGCAATGTTAGTGGCCTGATGCCAACCCACCGCGTTGTACAACACTATTGTATGGCAAACACCACATATAGACTGAGCATGGGGACACGCTGGCCGAACGCCTCTTCACACCTCTTTCAACTCTGATAGGCTGAGCAGACCTGCAGCCGTGACTTCCCTGAGCCCTGGCATCTGGATTTGAGTTTGGCACCCGCTCATCTCCCCTTGCTCCGTTTTCATATGTCGGCTGTACCCCTTTTGTGTAAGCGATCTCCATTTCATCCTGGCATTCGATCTTGTATCATCGGCTGTCCGAGTCCCTCCTGATGCAATGATATGACCTTTTACCACCGTACCGTCAGCCCTAAGAACACTTAGAACAGCACCTCCCGATAAGATTACAGCATAAAGAACAGCATAGCCGACCATATGTTCCCGCTTCTTCGTATCATGTATTACTGTGGGATAAGTGGGCTCTGACCTCCTGATGATCGCTCGCTTCAATAGCTCAAACGTAGACCTTCCATCCAAGAAGATAGACATATTGCAATCTTGGTTTACTAAAGGCGGTGAAAGCAATTTCCTGCTATCTTAAGGCACACTGTTCTTAGCTGTACTCTTCTTCTGTCTAAGTGAGTCCATTGGTCTTTTGACCAAGCTCTATACCGCCTGTTATTGTTTCACCCGTCAATTGTTTCCGCAAGGGCGCGACATAAAGGTCCATTTTATGAAACATAAACAACGACAAACGGCCACATAGTGATGATGATGGTAACAGGAGTGATTGAAGTTGTATCCAACTTTGCTTAACATCTCTATAAATCACGATTCCCCTCGGGCATGAGGCAAACAGCCCAAACGTCCTCTCAAGGGCTTGACCAGCAACACATCGCACCCGTCGAGCACTCTATCGATCAATTCCAGCAACCTCCCGAACCTTCTATCAAAGCGACTACACCTCCTCTCACCAACAAGCCTGTGAAGAACCCCGTTGTCGCCAAAACGGTTTGTTACCTGCCAGCTCCTAACTTAGCCAACGCCAAGAAGTACAGACGAACGTCTCTGGAAGCTCGCGCCTACGCCTTCATTCGCAAGAAATTGCTCCGTCAAGAAGACGTAGATTTGGACCGGCTGCGTGCATACGATGAACCATACATCAACAAGAAGCTAGAGGATTACAAGGTAGATAAGGTGTTTCCAAAAGCACAGCGAGGCTTAGGGGTGTCATCGGATAGAGCATTGGATCTACGTATACAATTAGAGACTAGTCTAGTGAGAAAGGAACGTCCAGATACTGTTCGAGATGCGCAGTACTATGAGTATGCGCTTAGAGGACGAAAGACTTGGCTCTGGCTCTCAAGAGGATAAGAGACAGCTGTTGACAGAGCGACGCGAAGACTGTGGATGGAACGGTTTCCTGCCATGTCTGAAGTGCCTTGATCGTACCTGGATCCATCATACCTCCAAGAGAAAAGACAAGCGGCGTGAAGGGTATGTTGTTTGCTGGGAGCCGCTTCTTCTTTCTGTCTGCTTGGAAGATGAGGAACTTGTTGATCAAAGCGTGTCCTCGTTCCGCACATTTCGTAGGGTATAGTCCAGGCGGGAGGATGGTAGCGATGGAGTCCCGAGTAGCCAACGAGACGACAACGACGTCGTACTCATGACTGGCCAATCCGGAGGCTTCAGAGCCCGTGACTCGGATGTCGTTCCTGCGGTTTGTCTCACCGATGTGAGGTTCGACCGCGACGCGGACTCCTTCGATTCTGCCGAGAGCGGCTGCGATAGCCCGTTTGATTTGCTCGTGGCGGGCGATGTTCCATCGTGTTCGACCGGTGCATACTTCGGCATGTCCGGCAAAGTTGACGATGCCACACTGAGGGCAGATCGAGCCTGAGCCAGTGTGCAAGGTCCGAACGTGAATAGCCGATGACACCTCGAAATCGGTAAGGCGCAACGATTGGTAAAACGGAATAACGGAAAGCCACTTCTTGCCCAACCCAGACGACGATTCGAGAATTGTTTTAATTTGTAAGTCGTCTAGGGTGGAGAAGAGGGCGTCCCGTTGCTTGTTGAACGATTCATTACACCGGTATCGTTGAGGGGCGATCGTGTCGGCGTTGCTCGGGTCGATCAGAAGAGGCATCTGAGCTGGTTCGCCGAGTAAAGCTACTAGCAGATGATCCGAGGTGTCGGCGGCGGCTGAGAATGCGAGCGGAGCACATGTCTTGTGAGACAAGAGACCCAAACCGCCATGTCGTACCGGCAATGAGAGAAGGTTGTGGTCGATGTAGGAAGTATCGACTCCAGCAACGTCTCGGGCACCTCTGATTCGGAGTGCTCCGTCCCAAAGCGCCCGATCCAACCTTTCCCAGACGTGGACGAGGTCATCCGAGACAAGACAACGTTGTAAGTGTCGTATGTCTTGTTGGATACACTGCCTCAGCAGCAACAATGCGTGTTGATGCGGAAGGTCCACGAGGCGGTTAATTTTCTCCTCGACGGCGGCGACTTTTTCTTGGAGGAATTCCTCCCTGACATGTACCGGTCCGAGGCAAGCTCCCAGCATTTTCAAACCGGTTGTCTTGACATCTTCGACCGAGGTGATGAACGACTTTGTGGGATTTAGTTTTAGTGAATAGTCGTTTTCATCGAAGAACTCGGTGACGATGTCGAGAGTGTCGGGCGCTTTGCTAAGGATGTAGACGTCATCCAAGTACGCTAGGATGACGCAGTCAACGCCCAGGTAGCCTGATAGACGGTCGAGGATGGGCCGAATACCGATAGAGAAAAGCAAAGGACCCAGTGGGTCACCTTGCCTCACTCCTTGGCTAGAGGAAATCACTTGAGGATCTTCCTGAATACCACCGAAGATGAGGTCGGACGGCCCATTGTAGGCCCATTTGGCGAGGCGATAAAGACCTGGAGCGAATCGTTTGATGGAAGTACCCAGTTCAGCTCGGTCCAGCGTATTGAATGCGTTGGAGAAGTCTAACGACACGATGTGCGTAAAGTCCTCCCCAACGATGGTTCCTTCGACGGCACGTTGAACTGCTCGGATAATCGGCTCTACTCCACCGCGAGTACCCACCCCGAATTGACAAGGGGATAGGCAATCTGGTTTAAAGGAGTGTCGGACGATGGCCTTGGTGCAAAGCCGGTACACGAGTTCCCCGATGGCAATGGGTCGTACGCCGTTATCCGGCTTGTCGAGTGCAATAAGCCGAGAAGAACAGAGAAACTTTCTTCCCGGTGCGTTACCAGCCAGAAACATGTTGACGAGGATGCTGAGCATGTGTTTCACTGACTCTGACCGCAAGGCGATTTTGAGCAGCGGTACAGTCCACCCGGAGACTCCAGGAGCGGTGTCGTGCTTGAATGTCCGAAAAGACTCGAGGACTGCTTCGGTTGACGGCGCGGAGTGAGCCATAGGGCCTGTACTGTTGCCAAACGGGACTCTGGAACCAGTTGGATGTTTTGACTTGAGGGTTTCCAAGAGTTCGTCTGAAGCAACAGCGAAAGACCCGTTACCTTGACCAAGAATTCGAGCGGCGTTGCCGAGTCGTCCAAGTTCAACTTGTTTCGCGGCGGAAGGACTTGAACGAAAGCCCATTTCCGGTTGTCGAGCTTTTTCGGGAGCACTGACGTTGGGATACTTGGCCAGCCGCTTGGTAGAGTCAGCGGGCTGTCCAGGTGCCAGACCAATCTTCGGTAGGCATAGAAAGTCGAAGATGGCGCGTTCGGAAGACGGTTCAGCGATGAACCTATCTGCCACTTTACCAGCAGCGTCGGCGAAGGCTTTAGCAACGCCAGGCGGCAACGGTTTGTAGGTGCATGGAAGAGTAGCGAGCGACACGAAAGCTTCTTCCATGTCGGCGAAACCAAAGACAGCGGTGAGGCGTTCCGGGGCAGGTCGCGCTTCACGCAAAGGCCGAGGAGCTGCAGGTCTACCAGCTCGAGCAGGTGGCACAGGTCGAAACGCAGTCGGAGAAGGAGATACCGGAGGAGGAGGCGGTAACACGGGGCGACGAGGCGGTGAAGGTGGTACCGGGCGTCTAGGCGACGCAGGTAATCGAGGCTGAGGTCCAGGGCCGGGAGATAACTCGTAAACCTCCGGTGATTCCACTGGGGAACATTCACGAGGCTCCGGTGATTCGGAACTGTCGACTCGTCTACGCTGTCGTCTCTCGCCAATGTTGTTGTGTCGAGGTAATTCTTCGTCGGAATCCGAAACAAGATCCACCGGCTCCTCGGATGCAGCAGGGGGTAAAGCCTCGTCTTCTTCGTTGTCGGAAACGGCGGATCCCCTTGCATTGCACTTTGGGTTGCGAGCGTAGTGCCGATTCAGGTTGGCAGTAGCAACGACCGTCCCACAAGGGCACACCGAGAGGTCCGTACCCGTAAAGTCGCTCACGCAAAACGTGTTCGACGGGTACTTTCGCACATGCTCGAGGAGATCCTTGAACTGCTTGTTGCAATTCGGACACTTGCCGGGTCCCGATCGAGGAGCTCTCTTGGGCGGCGGCATCTTTGACGCTGAACAACAACGACACAAACACAACACGAACAGTGGCGATCAGTACAGTGGACTACACGTACGAGCCAAAATCAAACTTACGTAGACAGCCGAGAACAAGAGTCACCAAGAATGAGCCGCGATGAAAGTACACAAGTCAAAATCTACGCACCAAACCAGGAAAAACATAAGTCTGGTTTTCTTGTGGCCCGGCCACGAGAAACTTACCGACGGAAGACAAGAAAAATAACGCAAGTCCAAGTTGACACGACGACAATGACCGGCGGGTGTCTGAGAAAAAAAGAAAAGAAGAAGAACGAAAGACTAAGCTCCGTTTTCTCGTGGCCCAGCCAGAAGAAAAACATACTCGACAACAAAGGAAAAGTCGGCGGCGGAGGTCTTCGAGGAAAGAAAGAGAGGATTGATCCGAGTTAGAGACGAATTTTCTTCTGGCTGGGCCAGGAAAAAAATTTACTTGGCGAAATAAAAACCGAGTTTGAGCACGATAATCTTTGAACAAAAGTAAGAAAGAAAACAAGTTAAAGACCCATTTTCTTGTGGCCGGGCCAGGAAAAAGACGCACTTGGCAGAACTTTGTAACACAAAGGAAAGAAAGGTGAGAAAGAGGAAGAAGAATATGAGCAACGCAACTACTTAGGGACGGACCAGAGAAGACTTTACTTACGAGAATTTCGGCTTAGTTAGCGATCCGGAGACAAGATGAATTCCAGTGAGCCGTACCTTTCTGTATTGCAAATACAATGTAATCAGTTATAGTCCCCCACATAGTCAACAGAGTAGACGTACGACGCTGAACAACAACGACACAAACACAACACGAACAGTGGCGATGAAAGGCAAAGCGAAGGGTGGGCAGAAGGGGATCTCACTCGACAGCTAGGTCTATATACCTTTGGTCTTGACCATCGGGAGCAGGTGAAAATTCTACAAGCGCTCGCTTCGCTTACTGCGCTTTGTGAACCCGAGCTGATGCGTCTTTGGGCTGCTCTGTTCTTTCAAGGCCGCCGAAGTGATTTCCGATTGAGTGGATGAGGAGAGCGGCTACTGTGTTGTGGTCTGGCCACGATGAAATCCAGTTTTTGTTTCATTCCGTCAGAAGAATTACAAGTACAAATTTCTTGTGGCCGGGCCAGAAGATAACCCATCTCTTTGCTTGATATTTTCAGAAGAATTACAAGTACAATTTAGTCCTGGCCCGGCCAGAAGAAAACCCATCTTTCTGTTTGATATCGATAGAAATATTACAAGTACAATTTATTCCTGGCCGGGCCAGAAGAAAATGCGGCGGCCATGTCCCCTTGCCGACAAGCGGCAAAAGGATTCTGTTCGAGGGAAGTCGAACCCACGTCGAGACACAGTAGGAACACTGCATTACCACTATACCACACGGCCATTGATGTGGACTGAAACTCGGCAATGTAGTTTACTGCAGGGATGTGCAAGCGAACAACAGGATCCCTCGGCAGTCATTGCCTTCGGGAGCGACTGATAATGGTAACACGCCGCGTTTGATATCTGTTCAAGTAGCTACGTGCAGTCTGCAGTATAGATAAAACTGGCAACAAGTCGCAGTAATATATCGAATAAATGAGTGGTGATTCTATAGAGTACAAGTATAAGTTACAGTTTTAAGATCAGCTAATCGAGGCATTCTCTGCCGCTGCTGCCTCTGCAGCCAAGGTCGCCATCACTAGGTCATCACTGCCCATCGAGTCACCCCACTGGTCGGTGTCGTCATCTTTCTGCTTTTCCATCGAAGGTTGAGTGGAAGCGAGAGGCGGAGACTCAGTATCCATGTGCGTCGGAGCGCCCAGCTGAGACTCCGCATCGGAGGCCGCCAGAGGCTGAGGATTTACTTCAGCGAGAGCAGCCGGCTGAGAGTCCACCTGTGTGGGAGAGAGACCCTGAGGTTCCACCCGAGTGACTCCTGAGCCTTCTTCACTTCCGTCGGTATCCGTGACGCGACATTCTCCATCATCTTTTGGCTCCTCTTCCTCCAAGTCGGTCAACGGATCTTCGTCGTCCCTGTTGGACACGTTTTGACGGGGAGGCGGATTGTCGGAATCACTACTCTCCGAAGGCGGATAGAGTCGGTCGTCGAGTTCATCCGCGGTGAAGGAGTCTTTCCAGTCTTTGGGCGATCCCTTGTGATGCATTTGATGCGTCAAACGACTGAGGAGTAACGCAGCCATGGGAGCGGTCCATATCAGAGTTTTGAGGACTCGGACGAGTTCTCCTTCCTCGAGCAGTCGACAAGTGACCGGGGCGATATACGAGAAGACGGGACTGATAAGGAAACGCATAAAAGACTGCAAGGCGTCGAATCCGGCTTCGTCACAAGCTGTAGGGAGATGAAGATTAATCTAGGCGATACCAACTTGATACCGGTCAGGACTCACTGAAGTGTTCCATGAATCGAAAGCCTTGGCATATCACCACCCAGTAAACGATGATCTCATCAGGATCCCTCGAGTGACTGCTGGGTCGTTTCAACATAGCTTCGAACACACTGCTGGGGCGCGAATGTCCGGTGGCGAACCCGCCAGGAAGGTAAAAGTAGCCTTCATCGGAGATACTGGTCCTGATGTTGTACCAGCTGTACTTTTGTCCGACGGGCAAGACGCTATAAACTGGCAGTTATCAGTATCGAATTCATCGTGTTGGATCATTCTCCACTTACAGCAAGTCTCCAGGATGCTGAATGAACTTGAATGTCGTCTCGACGGTGTTCGAAGATCCTTCAGCCGCGATGTGCAGCACAATCAGACGTTCACCTGAGTAGAAACATGTCAGGTTTTAGGTTGAAGCGGTGTAGGCAAAGGAGCTTAACGTACCAGATAGAAGTACCGACCACATTAAAGCTCCACCTGGCGCAGAGGCTTCACTTCTGAACGAACCGGCGAAACCGATACATCTCTTCGGACCAAATATTGACAGAGCCCGTTGGCCAAGCCAATCAGCTTGACCGACATGATGAACCATCCATCGAAGGGCTACAGAGGCCCGAGGGCCTGGCTCCAAAGCGCTAGGCGTATCATTCTTCCAAGGCAGATATTGGCCTTTGCTTTGAGCCAGACCCAGTCGAGATCTCAATTCCACAGGTATCACTATGTTCATCCAGAGGTCAGTACCTAGATTTCTTTTGGACAGACAAGGGATAACTTACGTTGATCGTCACCGTAGACGACAGGGAGAGTGCGCTTGATATCGCCCAATGCTTGCTGGTACGACACATTTTCTTCGTCGGGCACGGGCAGACGTTCCTCCAGCGACCGATAAAAATCGACCAAGGCCGGCAGCTCGTTCGTTACTTCGGAGTCGACGAAGATTGTGTCGTCCAGAAATGTCTCTTCCAAGGCCGGTATCGAATCCTGGTGCGGGTCTTCGGTCTTGGCGATGAGTCCAAGAACATCTAAATGGATAAAATTGTCAGCTTAGCAGGATAATGGATTTTCAATACACTCACTTTTCAAATTACACCGGGGTCTACGCGGGAGTAAGGTGCCCACTTTGAATTCGTCATACGGGTGGAGAGAAATAGACAGCACATTGGAGATCAAGGCAGCCTCTCCACTCTGCCTGTTCGAAGCAATGGTGAGCAGTCTTATCGCTTTGACTGGCGGCCTTTGGACTCACAATATTCGGTTGACATGTCCGGAATCCTTTTTGAGAAACTTGATGCCTACATCATCGTAAGATTGGAAACCTTGGTTGACTAGATGACTGAGGGCTTTCCATTTTCGTTCTCGAAGGGCGCCATTACTCATGGGCGGAATGATGATCCAGGAAAGATTGTAACCGGGTTCTTGACGCTGTAAAGGATCCCAGAAACCCACAAGACGTGACACTCTGAGTTCTCCAGTCGATTTGTCGTCTAGACGAAACTGCCCGAGTTCAGCGTGTCCGTGGACGAAAGCCGAGTCCATCCAAGGTTTGAATTGAATAAAGTGCGGTCCAGCTTGTGGCCTGGGAATCGTGTAGCGGTAAAGGCTATCGACTGCTTTAGGTATCCGTTTGTCGTTTCGAAGCTCAGCCTTCTTGCCAATATGGTCAAAAGTAGCAGATCTATTTGAATACAAGCCAACCGTCAGTTTACGTTTGACCTCGACCGGTTGCTCTACTCACTCTGGTTGATCTTCGAGAACTTCATCGTTGTTCAGATCGTCTTCGCCTACGTCTTTCTCGATGCCTCCATCATCCTCCTCGTCTCCGTCTTCGTCTTCGATGATTTCTTTGGATAGCGGAGTCGCTTTCTTCTGCTTTTTGACCAAAGCTACAGATTAGAGAAGACAGGAACGATCAGCATACAGATGTAACCGAGAATTGAGGAGTGATAACTCACCATCACCAGCCGTGACACTACTTGTCTTCCTCTTCTTTACCGACTTCTCCATACAGCAGATTTCGAGCTCTTTCTTCAACATCTCCAGGTCTTGATTGGTGACATGTTTGACGACGCCCTGCTTGTTCGAGTTGGCAGCCCTTCGATTTTCCCGCATTTTGAAGAGGAGATCTCGGACTTCGTGTGGGTTGTAGTTGAGAATCTCCGCCCACTGGCAAATCATCTTCAACTCTTTCGCCGCACTAGTGTGCTTGGAACCGAGCTCAAGGAATTCGGCCCACGGTAGTTGTTCTTTGAAGAACGCGGCGGTGACTGCTTGGGCGTTGCGGTTACGCTTTTCAGGGGGCTCCCCACGATAGAATCGCTTGTAGGTTTCGTTAAAGTCGAAGTCGTAACCCCGCTCCTCGACAAGCTGAATCAAAGCAGATCGCATGCTGTCCCGCATTTTGGTCTGCTTGGACACCGTG
>JASBWU010000028.1:0-214156 GCA_030039245.1 Naganishia vaughanmartiniae | reverse complement strand
ATAGCATGTGAGAGGTACGGCTCAAAACCTTCGTGATGTAGGGAACATAACATCAGCAGCTCAGTAAGCCGTCTCTAAGATCTCGCTCGCGGCCGTCAAAGTGTGGAACCTGAGAAGGGAGAGAGCTACACGGTGTCTGACACGAACGATGTTGGGGCTATGCTACGTCGTCATCACCGTCGCTCTGCCACCTGCATGCTGTCGTACCACAACGACGGCTGCTAGAATACTGGACGCTATGTCTAGGGTACCACACCACTGCTCCCTTGTATCATAGGCAAACATTTATGAATATAAATATCCACTTCAACGAACCGCACCGCTACACCTCTTCTACATCTCACTATCCATTAACGCTATCGCATTGATTGAATCCTTGTCAGCTGCAAGAAACATGGTAAATTAGGAATCGCTCTGCAGGCACATGGTTGAATGGAATGCATTGTCGTTAACTTACTAAGCGCTATCATCACCGTATAGAGTCGACGAGTCTCAAGGAAAGCCAAAGCCACCACACCGGATGATGACGAGGATATGGAACCCCCTGTCGACGTTCATCATATGATGCAGGAGCTTCAAGCTCTCAAAATCAACGTCGCCGAATCGCAGGACAATATGGCAGCTTTGATTGACGACAAGATAGAGCAGGTCGAGAACATGTTAATTGCGCAACTGAACGACGAGCTCAACGACGCACTTACACGACCCGCAACGGTGGAATTGTTACGGGAAAGCTTGCACCTGGAACCTTATGACGAAAACGCTATTGGAGCGAATGTAGCAAGAAATAGAAGGCGGGTTGGGGAACCGGTCAGCGTTGAACTTCAAGTCAGTATTCCAGGTACTACATATGCTTTACTTGAACTTACATATATCCCAATTCCAGCAACTCGTTCATCATCACTATCACCGCCTACTGAAGAAACCTCGCGCAAAACCCTTCCACTGGCCCGAATTGCCCAAGGTATCAGACGAGGTCGGCAGCGTGCATCATTGGCCCAGACCATCCGGACACACAGAAGCACAACCCGTCACGATTGCGGTCAGTGACGTTGCTGCGGATGACAAGATCGTTAAAGATGCATTCAAGAAGAGGATAGATATCAAATGGCCTACCGCGAACGCATCTACGGCAACGCAAGCCAGGGCCAGGGCTCATCGCAGCCACAGTAGCGGCTCCCAACGTTCCCCTTCTACGGCTTCCGACGATCAAGGACAGGAGAGACAGGACAGCGTGGGCCGCACAATTGAAGCTTGGAGACCGGACTGGTTGAATGATGGTGCCATATCGTAAGTATTTGATGAATTGCCGCTACGTAGACACCAGTAGCTCACGGTCATATTGTTGGCCACAGATCTACCCTCTTCCGTGAACAGGTTATCGAACTGTGTCAAGCAACTGTGGCATTAGTTCCAGAAATTAGGCAGCACTCGGTGGCCGCCATCACGGCTGAAGTTGATACCTACTGGGCAAATTCCAAACTGGCATACCAGCAACAGATGCTTGAGAACAAGCGCGTCTCCCTGCAGAAATCTAGAAGAAGGGATCGTCGACGCCAGCGGGCAGAAAGAGTAAGCGTTGGAAGCTTGGTCATACCGAACTACCTACCGATCATCAATACTGCTCTTTCACACTGTAGGCATTGAGTGACCGGTACGACAAGATCAGCCGATCGCCCCTGAAGTACATTGCGGACTTCTCACGTTTGAAAATGGCGATCACCGGTGCCGACTCTTGGAGGCCTGAATTACTGTCGGACGACGAAGAGGGCCTTTTCACAAAAAGTTCCCAATTAGACGAGCGCGAACTTTACTACCGAGAATCCACAAATGCACCTACTCAGTATGATAAAGCCAAAATCTGGGAATCAAGGGAAGCTTTCTGGATGACAGACGAGGTATGTATTAGCTTCGAATATTCAAGCACGCGAAGCATAGAACCGCATATTATTGACGATTTTTCGACCTTTCAGTGCCGACTTGCCGGTATTCTACTCGACGAGTTCGTCCGCAAGCAAAAGCCTAATGTGACACCGGTGTTCCACGTGCCGTACGACGCGACCCAAAAGGACATCCGACTGTCAACCCAATGGCCCACTATCCGGGAACAGGACGATCAGGGACGACCGAAAAGCGGATCGCCTGGTTCGAAAAGTGGTCCAGAAGGTTTCGTCATCTATCGATTTATGGTGGATCATCAAAAGGTTGAGCGCTTACCCGGATATCAATCATGGCAGGAGAAGCTCTATCCCGATCCAGCGAGCGATGATGCTTTGCCCGAAAACCCCATTACCGGCTTGCCGGTTCCAACGATCACGCTCCAGGAAGCTTGCGCTCGCCCCGAATTCGTTAAAATGGGACTGTGGGCAGAGGCCAAAGCGCAGCATCGACAGTTCCGCATCAAAAGGGATCCGGAAGAGGTACTGGAAGAAAGATACCGTAAGCTGATAGCGCCACCAGCTCAAGAAGAGGATGAAGAACAGGAACATACGGAATTCTGAATCAACGATGTTCATATCGCCGGTCAGATTGAGTCCAGGAAATGTTGATGTTGTATACTAGCGATGAATGTCGGATGGAATGGCGGAATATTCTATACATGCGTGATCCCCTTGATCGCCAATAAATGGCCGCTGTCATCATTGCCGGCTTGTGTGAGAAGTGGCTTGATAATCACTGGCCGCATGCAGTCGATTCTGTGATCTGAAAAGGGGAGCACTTGAGTTTGGGCAATGTGAAGACGCCACAGCCAGATGTTGGCGTATGGTCTGGTAGACATATCGAGAGGTAGCATTTCAGCTGCCAATAACACTCACCGAAGGTCATAGTGCTTACATGAGTTCTTTGAATCGGTATGGGTCGTGTCCTTCGAATGGAGCAAGCATATATAGCTTGATGAAACGCTTGGTATCCTTGACCTTTCCTGGCGCAACTGCATTCACTTCGAAGACGCTTTCAATGACACCGACAGGTGCCCTTCTGGAGCGACATCCAAAGACCTCGCCGTCTGTTCTCCACTCAAAGAATGCACCTCGTAACCGCAGCACTGCGTCTCCCTGTAAATCTCGGATTGGTTGGGCGTGTCCCGGAGTTCTGAAATGGCGCCTGCCGATTCGGAATGCGGTGAGGAACAGGGCGTGCTCGCTGAGAATAGAATCCTTATTGCGTCCCTTTGAGCCATTCATGCGGATCTTCTGGGTGGTCGAAGAGTCTGAGTTCCAGGCGAGGGCGATTACCTTTTGCTCTTCGGTTGAGATCGGGGCGACCATCTTTGCTTGAACCGTAATCCATACTCCGTCCAGTAATTGCGCGGTGCTCGCTTCCTCCGCCGTGTCTGTCTGCCAAGATGCGGCATCTTTCTGCTCCTCGGTGGTGTTTACCGTTTTGATCGCACGTTTGAAAGCCATGTACGATTGTTCTGCCAGATGTTGTTCAGGCAAATCTGAGTCGGAAACTGAGCACGCGCCCCATTGGCCAAGCGAGCCAAGACGGAGGTACTTGTTGTACGCAATTAATGGCGTGTCTTGAGAATGTCCGTTGTTGTTGGCGCCTTTAAGCACCTTATTCGCGCGTTCGAATCCAAAAAGCCACCACGAGTATACTGGGCCATAACGTTCTATATCGTCTGCCAAATGAGACAGCCAATGCACGTTGCAACAACGCACGATTGTTGGCCGCTCATTGTACACCGTGTCCTGCAGATTTTGAACGTAGATGCGGAGAAGCTGGATTTGCTGGGAGCTAATCGTCGGTCGGAGAGCGGTGTCGCTTATCTGGACCACTTGCAAAAGCAGGAGTAGCTCTGATTCGGCGAGGGCGGCATTATACTCGGTGGGACTCGTTGTTCTCGTGACCTCGTTCCTGGTCCAGAGCTCGATGAGAACGAAAGCCGCATAGTGAAGCACAAAGGTCTTCCACTGAGCTGCGGAAGCAGCACCCGATCTCCCCGTAAAGAACGTCGCTGCGGTAATACCATCGACCTCAGGCGGCAAAATTACCTGATATAATGCGATCTCAGGCGTCAGCTGGGCTCGGCGCATGTGATCACTGATAATATCATGGCGTACAGACTAACCTCTTGCATTAACACATGTATTAGCTCCCTTTGCGAAGGGTTCAACATCGGCGCGGACTTCTTGACTTTCATTGGGATCTTGAGAGGTGGGTCCTTCTTAACGGGATTTGTTGTTCCTTGTTTTGAAGGCGGCGTGACGTTTGACTTATCGACGACTCTAGCCCGATCGTTTGAGGTGTTGGGTATCGTCGTCGCAGTGCGGGTCGCCGTCGGTACCGGTATGCTCTCCACGTTGGCTTCTCCCTCATCGTCCACAGAGGATTCGCTATCGACGTCCTCGTCATCCTTTGCATTCAATAGAGCCGCAACTCCAGATCCAACGGATTGCTTTGTTGATGTACTTTTAGTCCCCACAGGCACCGCCTTCACCACCTGGTGATGATACTTGTCACCAACGAACATGATGTGCTGAAAGAATACCTTGATAACGCCGATGCAAATCATGTGCATGGGATCGTGAGTCGATGCCGATTCTTTGTCGAACAAAGGTACGAGGTCGAAAGCAGAGGGATGTCCCTTTGTTTTCATGTTTTTCTTCTCGATGTCAACCAGGAGATTAAGGCGATCGGTCCACGTGAGCGGTTCGGAAGTACCAAGATCTCGTTCATCCACTTCCGTCTTCCAGATCGCAAGGCACTTCTTTCTCTGCGCATAGACCTTTCCTGTTCGTTCGAAATCCTTTCTGACTTTCCAAACCGGCTCTATTATATCACACACAATAGGTCTAGAAGTCCGTCCCCGCTTTCCTCATATCTCAGGCGTTGCTTACTAGTAGGTCTCAACAAATCTCTCTTGACCAGGGTGCACCGTATGCAGAACTCCTCCATTTTGTTGAAACTCGGTCCTCCCGTAATAGCAACTCGAGCGGGAGCGTCGCAACACAAAGAACCTACGGCTACATAGATAAGCCGACCTTCTGGATGGCGAGGAGTACTTACCGTGAAGCCTGAAATACGGGCATGGCGGAGCTCGAGGCAGAGTGGAAGCAAGTACTGATACAGGTGGTTGCCTCTGATTTCGCGTGGCCCTGGGAGCACAATGTATGTCGGGGTATCAGCTAACATAAATGGATACTTTCTCATCATGGAAAGGCTAAAGACCACTACGATCGAATCCCACTTACCGGGCGTAATTCCCAGCAACAGAGCCAGAGACATAGCTGCACGGAGTTTGAGAGGCAGATTTGTGACGTGCGCGATAATGGGTCCCACGGACTGTTTTCGAGCATGATTGCCACGCGAGGGCTGGTACCAATCAATACCGATGTTCAAGCGTAACATCAATATACCGCTGTCGGAGACCGGTCGTCCCGTGAGCGATTGTACAGGCCAGCCGCTGCCTGAATAGGCATCTCGATAGATCTTCATGCCAGGAAAGCGCTTTTTGTCGAACTCGTCCTGTCGCATACGGGTAGACTCCGTTTCTTCGCAAAGACGCTCCGTGCCGGGGATTTGCAGAAATCGAAAGACGGCGTTTTGCAGCGGCATGCGAGGAAATGGTACGAGTCCGACATTGTCCTGCCCGTCCGGTGGCATCTCGCATTTGTCGCAAGTGGACCCGACCTTGAAATCCGAGGTCTTGTGGAACTGGTGGAAGACATGCTGACAATCCACATTAGTACAAGCCGCATGCACAACTAAAACGTCTTGCTGATTAGGAGAGAGATGGCGTTCGGCACTACGCAGCGTTTTGACCGGATGGGGAACCGTGTTGGACGCCAGAAAACGCTTCAGTTGCGCTCGATCGGTCGGCAGCGGATTGCCGGGTGTTGGTAGCATGGATTGTTGACGTCCAAGCAACAACCCATACTCGAACATGTTCCATGCTTGAGCCATATTGAATTGTATAGCCGCATGAGAGACGTTCCACTGACCCACCAGCGCAAGGTTCGTGCCGTACATTACCTGTTCAAACATGCTGAGGGCCTGCTTTTCGCGTGGTTCGAAAGGTCGCTGAATTGTCAAACTGGTGTCGATATCCTCCGTACAGGCAACAAAGTCGAGGACAAAGTCGGTCCAAATAGCAGATATTATAGGGCGGAGAAGGCTGAGATTCGGACTATGGGCGGGTACAATGCATGTGGCGATTCTGGGAGCGGGCTCATCTTCGCTATCGGTGACTTCGATGTCAAAGGGATCGGGAGACGGAGATGTGGATCGCGGGCGAGACGGTGACCGAAGAGGGGTGCAGTTCCTGGAGACATGCCGGGTTGACTCTGTGAGCCACGTCATAGTGTCCGGAGAATACTGCTGTCCGGATTCGTTCCGGTCGTCGCTCGGCGCTGGGTCCCCTAGGTCGATCATCATGGAGGAGGGGTGATGAACATTGCTTCTTCCCGTCGCTAGTGCCTGTACCTCATTCTCCTCTGTGATGCGGGATTGGGTTCTGAAATGGGTACAGTATTGCTCGAAACGGATAATACCGGGCGATTCCCCGTTGTCTCTCCAGCACGTCGGGCACTGGCACAGGCCATATGTTCTTCGGTTCTGCAGCACAGCGAGATGCTTCAGTATAGCGAATTTAATACCGGACAAAGGCACCTGCTCGAACTCACGAACTTGCCGGGCCATCTTTTCTGCTCTCTATAGTGGACCGGGTCTGGAGCTTCCTCCCAGAATTTGGGCAATATGGCAAGCTGAGAACGTTGTGGCGGCATGGGCGATCGGATCTCGGTGGCTCTTTCCAGGTCACGGAACGGTGCGGATTGCGGGTTCACGTCGAGGATCCTTTTGGAGGCGTGGCGTTTCAAGCTGTCCCGTATCGTACCGACTGTCTTGTTTTCATCAGTCCCAGACAGAAATCATCAGGCCACCCTGCTCACGGTCTTTATTGTCTTGAGTACGCTTTTCGATTGGGCTTCCGAACTCTGAATGACTAAGCAATCAAACATGACGAATAAGGCATGACCTGCAACGAAAGGACGTCAGCAAAGGCACAATTATAAGGATGAGACGCTCGGAGTGAGATATGACCAGGCTCACAGTTGCTCATAACACTTATCTCTCCAACCAATCATAATGACCATCCGACGAAACCAGAAGCCCTCCGTGCCTCACTGCCTAAGTGCATCACCTTCGGAAGACGAAGCAGATACTGGACGGTCCTACGTGGAAGAGACGTATCTTCCACCTCCTGCTGAGCTGGTCGTCGGAGGCTGTGTCGGACGGGTGAGTGATGTCGTTGTCGAGAGGGGTAGTTGCTGTGAGCCGGGGCGATTCCTGTAGCTGATCGATCGAGTCTCCGGCCATTAGGTTCCCGAGCCGGCCAGCCCAATTCCCAATCCCTTCGCGATTCCGGGAGTTGAAAAAGGGGGTCTTGACGAGCAAAATATCAAATCAGCCCTTTATCTTGCCGCAAAGGATGACGCGATCATTCAAAAAGATGGGCACATCGGTCCCGGAAAATCACACCTCAGCGGTTTCGACAGACTTGTACTCACCCAATTCTGTCATGACAATGCCCTCGCTCGCCGAGTCCTTGCGCTACCACCCATCGCAACCATTACCATCCCGGAAATACCGCTAGCAGCATCACCACCCATTGTCCCCGGTGGCCCCGGCCCTTCCTCCGAACACACACCTCCTCCCATCAATCCCGGCTCCAAATCTGCTTCTCCTGCTCCTCCTGCTCCTCAGGTTGTTCTGGCGGAGGGCGATTGGGAGCCAGCAACGGTTCCGGTCAGTCAGGTGATGTGCACCTCAGTGCTTCGAAAAAATCCAGTGTTCGAGGATGGTTTATCCCAACTTGGCGATTGGGAGGATGAGGTCTGGGCGCAAAATTTCGATCGAGCGGAACTCAGGCACGATTCCCAACAATTTCGCGAATTCGAGAAAAGGTCGACTCACATTCAAGCTCACCACATGTGCAAAAAATGGGAAAGGCGCCTTGCCATGGCATCCGAAACCGTCGGGCCTAATAAGGAGAATACCACATCAGGACCGGTCGCATCGACTACCAACGCCGTCAAAAAGCGAAAGGGGAAAGAAAGTGCGGAGGGGAGAAAAGCCAAGCAGACTCACGACGATGTAGGACCTAGTGATTGGGCCAAGCGTGCCAGGATGTAAAACTCGCCCAAAAGTAGAGGAAGTTCCAGGCTTCGAAACTGTATTAGTCCTGCTGTGATATTGTACATTACAAAATCGTTCGTCTCTTACTCTGAACAAATCGATTGAGCGCTTCGATTCCTGAAATATCGCTCAGGCTACGTCGAGATGAAATGGTCATGGCCGCATAGGGCGAACCGAGCTCACCAGTTATCGCCGTGTCTACGCCATGTTCGGGGGAGGGGACGTGCTGTGGCGTCCTTGTCGCAATGGCAATCCTATTTGGGTGGCGACAGTTGTCGAAGCCACATAGCGAGAAGACGGACGATCTCATGTCGTTGATACGGAGGTCTGTCTGAACGACATTGTACGTAGCTGTGTAGAGAAAACGCTACGATATGCATCGAACAAGATCTCGGACCGAAGTCGTCGATGAATGCTACATGGGATCTCGGGATGTAGCCTTGCCGAAGCTCAATCGATTATGCCACACCGCGTCTGAGACTGACCTACACAAAACACCATACAAGAAAAGACAAGCCCTACGTGCGGATGCTTCTTTGTAGGCGAGATTCGTGCTACATGGCAATTCGACATCGCATAGGCGCGCGTGTCGCACAAATCCTGCCCCGGTTCTGACACCCTGTGTGATGAATCGATGAGCCGGCCGCCGGATAGACGCGTTGGCCTGGATTCACGTTTAGACAGCTGTCCAGGCGCTCTTGCACATATTGCACATTAGATTTCGAAGAACGAGTTGCCGAACATGAGCTCGAGGCCTCGTTTCCAGTCTAAAAATCCCTTGAACGGCCTTATCAACACACCAAACTCTAGTAACATAAAAGAAAACGATGAAGAAAAAAGCGGCAAAACAGCAATCCGTGGTCTCCACCATCACGGCTGATGACATCCGCTATGCATTGTCCTCGCAGCACCCGGACGGCCTCCCACCGTGGACCATTCCATTCATCGCTGCCACGGGAATATTCGAACAGCTGGAAATCGAGGATGCACGGGAAGAAGAGCGAAGACGAAAAGAAGAAGAAATGCGTGGGCTCGTGAGCTGGAAATGGTGTACGCTGAGATAAAAGGTATAGTTCGACAACAATTAGTCATCGATGGTGGGGAATGGCAAACGCGGGAAGAAGACTCGACATTCCGCATCCTTCACTGCCGGTTCCCCGGTATCACGTTGTCCCTTCGAACGACGGAAATACGCAACGTTGATTTCCGAAACCACGATTTCAGGGACGTTGATTCGTACGCGGGTCATGCGGATATCTTTGGCTATGCCTTGATGAAATCGATAAGGGAACGAAGGCGCGGGCGGGTGGGTGAAAATACCCTTTGCTCAGGCGGTTTAAATCGAAGGGTGCGTGCTCGATACCGAGACGTCCACTCGACATAGCGACTCGGATGACGAGCTGTATTCCGATCCTGAAGAGGCAGTGAAGGAAAAGCCGCCACCGGGACTGGCGTACAAGGCAGACCCTCTTCATGCGGTCCTGCGGTACGCTGAGAATATCGAGTACCTAGGTATCAAGCCGGACTGGACACATCATATATATTTCATACACCGCCAAGATAGACCAATGACGAAAACAACATTGCTGCGTTTGAAAGAGGCAGTCATTCCGCCGCCCAACTTCTGGGGCATCGGCATAATCGCGCCAAACCTCGAAAGCTTGTCCTTTGCGATTCTAGACGACAAGTCTCGCAGTGAAGCGGAAAGCGACGCAAGGGATTTGACATCGCTCATCCCAACCATTGCCGAATCACCGTCTACCATCGAATCCCTCGTCCACCTGAACGAAATTTCATTCGAATGCAATCTGGAAGACAGTATCACCGCACTTGAGGAATGGCTCCCGCACCTCGTCCACGTTCGAAAGTTTTCTATCCGAGGTGCACCGGGCATCACGCTGCACTGCGACGATGCTGACCGGCCTGTCAAACCAGCACACAAGGAAATCCTTCAATCGCTCGTGGATCATCCCGGATGGCTATCGAAGCTTGAGCAAATCAACTTGACGCACTGCGCCCACCCGGATGAAACGGTCGTTGCGTTTGTTACGCAGAGGAAACGCCGGGAGGGTGTGCAAGGGGGCTTGAAGAGCGTGGCGCTGAAGCGTTGTGCGCCGCTTTCGGATGAAGTATACGAGCGGATGAAGAACGAGTTGGAGGTATTTAGTGCGCCCTCGATGTCGTCACTAAAGGGCTGATAGGGACGCCGCGTTCCACCCACCACGGGTTAGGGACTAGGATGGTACGCGGGTTGCGAGAAACCTTAAAGCTCCAGTGTAGGAGTATCTAGTTTGCGGAAGTTGTACATGTTCTATGCCGCCGCGTGAAATTCACAGTCGTATCATGGAAAGATGACAATCAATTTCCTGATACACGTCATGGTTCCTATACAGTGGTTGACTGACAGTCGGGGCTGACTGGAATGCCAAAAAGAAACCTGCGCTGAATGCGACTGGTATGGATAGGTAGGTGCGGCTTTTTTAGGTTGCACAGATTGTATGATATAGGGCAAAAAGAGGTAGGAGGTCTTCATCATTTCCCACGACTCGTGTTAGAGGAGGGAGATGTCAGGAATCAGGAATGATTACAGTGAGAGACCATATTAGGACGTAAATGACCGGTAAAACTAAATTGGTGCGTCCGATTCTCTTTCCTTCTGCTTTGTCGACGTCATGCCAGGGCCACCACCTTCTTCTTGAACTGGCATAGTTTCTGTCCCTCGTCCCTCCCCTACCCACTCCTTGTCTTCCATATAACAACAATGTCACTCTCCATCCCCGGCGAAGCTCAACTCGCGTACAATACCGTCCTCAAGGGCGATCCCAAGGTAGAATGGGCAATATTGTACGTCCTGTCCCTTCCCAAGGCGGAAAAATGTGTTGCAAGGCACTGACAATGCACCGTCTTTTGCAGCTCACTCGCGTCTGCGGGTAGTGAGCTCAAGCTTCAAGCTACTGGTTCAGGTCTTGATGATTTGGAAGAAGAATTCATGGATGGCAGGTAGGTTTGGCGGTTGGCCTTTTACTCGAGGATGCAGGGCTGAAGCATACGTGTTCGTAGGATCCAGTATGCGTTTGCTAGAGTCGAAGACCCGAACGTAAGTCACGTTTAGGAGCCAACTATTGCAAGACTCTAATCGGAAACCACCTCCTCGATGCAGTCAAACCTCGAAAAATTCGTCCAGATCAATTGGTGCGGAGAAGGCGTTCCCGAACGTCAAAAGGGACACTTTAGTACGTTCCTGTCTCCCATCGTCATCCCCTCACGCTAACATCCACCTCACGCAGACACCTACGCATCCCAAATCTCTTCATTCCTCAAGAACTCGCACATTGTCATTCAAGCGCGAAACGAGGCTGACATCACACCTCAACACATCCATAAACGAATGAACGAGTCCAGTGGATCAAAGTACACTTCTGCGCCTTCTCCCGCGTCCGTTCAGGCGAATACACCAGCTCCAAAGCCTTACATAGCACCGAGTAGCTCGTTCACTAAACCTGCTGTATCTTCCGGAAACACACCTTCCTTCCAACGATCGACAGCGCCTCCCGCCATCTCTCGACCGTCAGCTGCAACAGCGCCTCCCGTATCCGCGCACACAGCAGCTCCCGAACCTATGAAAGCGTCGACTCCAGCACCCGCCTCGGCTAGCGTACCAGCGGAAGACCGAATCGCACCCGTCGGAACTTCGTATCAACCCGTCAGCCTGCCCAAACCCAAGAAATTGGGCAACCGATGGGGTCCTGGTGCTGTTCCTGTTGGAGGAGGAAGCGACGATGATGATCACGATCGATCCGGAGCCAGTGGTGTGCCGAAGCCTTCCGCTTTTGCGAGTGCTCGGAGTGCGTTTGGCGGTGGTGCTGCGCAAAAGTCGTTTGGTGGTGGTGCAACCACTTTTGGTGGTGCTATTCCGGCAGCGGGTGGAAAAAAGTTGACGTGGAGTGAGAGGCAGGCCGAGGCTAAGCGACAGCGAGAGGAGGAAGAAAATGCGGCACAGGAAGGTTTGTCTTCTTTCTACAGCCTGGGTTTCGACCCGTCGCCGATACTTACTCTCTTCCACATGTCTCAGCAATGACGCGTGCAGCATCAGCTGCTCCTGCAAGGGCATACGGCGGCACTCCTTCTGGCGCTGTCAATTCCGCACACACGTCAGCCGTAAGCCCAGAGGAGGAAGAAGCTGCTTCAGCCCCGCCTCCGCTTCCACCTGCCGCGCCGTTGCCTCCACGTGTCGCTGGTGATGTGGATGAAGACGACGCGGAAAAGAAACAGGACAATCAAGACGATTGGGATGATGTGAGTTTTGACTTCTGACGCTTGTCATCGGAGAGAAGGACTGGTTGGTGTCTTGCCGACAAAACAGCTTAATTATCTTTCTTTCTTTCTCGAATTGCTTATGCGTGTGTTTGCTTGTTGTGTGCGTAGGCGCCTCCCGCTCCACCCGCTCCTGCGCCTTTCCGGCCCATTGTCGCACCTGCACCTGCAGCAAAGGAAGAAGAGGAAGAAGAGGCAAGTTATAACATTGTCTGAAGTATACAGAACCAGAACGCTAATGCACTCAGATGCGCGAACAGGCTCCTCCTCCCCCTCCTCCTCCGCCGCCGATGCCTGAACAAGAAGAAGACGTGAATTTTTTCTCCCTTCACACCTTCTTCCGGATCGCGTTACTTACCCTCCTATCGCACAGCCCGCAATCGCACAACTGCACAAAATGCAAGCCAACCTCCGCCTTGATGAATCTGGAATCCCCGCGACAGCTCCTGCGCCGCCTGTCCCGACGGCTACGAGACCTGTTGTTGCTACTCGAGCGGAAGAGCAAGGTCCAAAGGCAAAGGCCGAGTATGATTATCAGGTGCGTTTCTTTCTGCAACACAAAGTAGTGTGAGAGATTAGGGACTGATGGTCTCTTTTTTCGCCATTTTTTAGGCAGCCGAGGATGTGAGTACCGTTCATGTTCATTGATTTCGGAGGAACCGGACTGATGAGTGTTACGTGTACAGAACGAAGTCTCGTTTGCGGAGAATGATATCCTGACGCAAATCGAGCAAACGGACGAAGGTGCGCTTCGAGACTCTATGCAAGGATCTCCGTCCGATGCTGATCAACCATTTTTGACGTAGCTTGGTGGACCGGCACAAACCCGCAAGGCCAGCGCGGCTTGTTCCCGGCAAACTACGTTACTTTACTGGAAGGTGATGCTGGAGCCGTAGAGCCAGAACAAGAGGAAGAGGAAGCTCCTCCTGCCGCGCCTCCTGCACCTCCCATGCCTCCTAGGGACGAGCCTGCTGTTGCCAGCAAGGGTAAATGGGCGGTCGCGCAATACGAGTGAGCATTCTTTGCTACTAAACGATGCTGTAGGACTCGTGCTGACGGTTATATACATCGGATAGTTATGACGCCGCAGAGGATAACGAGATTTCTTTGAGGGAAGGCGAACAAGTGCTTGAGATCGAGGAGACGGACGAGGCTTGGTGGACCGGAACAGCGGCCAATGGTCAACGTGGTCTGTTCCCTGGTACGTATCGCGCTTCTCTTACTACCGCTCTCGAGACGCTGACATCGCTTTGCTTCAAACAGCCAACTACGTAGAGTTGCAGGAGTAGTTGAAGGGAATAAATTAAACGGTTGTACAGGAAAAGCGAGAATGAATACATAGTCAAGAATGCAAGGAACAAAACATGAATATTTTGTCAGCACATAGGTTACCCTGGGCATTCGTCATCACGATACGGCACATGAAGGAGGAAAAGCTCCCGATCGTCCGACTTGGGTTTCAAGCTCGAGGTTGATGCAGAACGTTCAAGTCCATATCATACTACGCATGGCGACCGCAGTGAAGCGGTTCATGAGCGTTGACTACACCTACGCCTACAGAGAACCTCGCCATGACATACACGCAATACTCCCGGCTCGAAGTCATTTCCACAGTCGTCGTCTACCTCGTCTTTCTCGGCGCTGTGGGTGAGTTTTCTCGTTCGCGTTACCTGACTATCCGTATCGCGCACGGAGCTTTGAAACGGTCTCACTGACCTGTCAATTGTATTGTGCTCTAGCCGGGATTTTCTACCTGACGCGACAGGCTGGTGCGGTGACGGAACAGCAACAAGCGGCATTGAAGGAAAAGGGAATGTACGTGTGCAACCCACACTAGGCTTGATTTTCGTCCCGAAGCTGTCCTGGATAGGAAAACAGACACTAACCGTGCCTCCCACTTGTTCTTCGTCGGCAATACAGTACACTCAGCCGATCTGGGCTTGTTGTCCAGACATCACGCGTAGCACCAACAAGGGAACAAGCAATCGCCTCGACACAACGGTACGCGTTCCGCTCTCCCCTTCCGCCCCCCCCGCCCTCCCACCCTCTACACACCGCTTTACTATCCTGCCGCTGATCCATCTCCCCTTTTCTACATTGCTCCGCAAACAGCGCTTTCGAGAATTCTGCGCAAAAAGTTGCAGCGCACAGGGATGCATTCCAATTCGGCACCGGCACGGTCGGAGAAGGGAATACGATGTCTTTGGCGGACTTGCCAGAGGTGCTAGCTGAACGACGACAGGCGCAGAATGTTAATTCCTCGTCTGAAGCGAGTGTCGGTGGTGTCCAAGCTGCCAAAAGCGGTGCGACGATGGTTGGTGAGCAAGGGAGGGATGCGGCTTCAGCGGCGGATATAACGTCGTCTCCACGAAAACTAGACGAGTAGGTTTGCTTTTACTCGATTTTCTCATGTTTCCTCGAACACTGATTCTGTTGTTGGCAGGACAAGCAGAAAACATTCGTTTTTTAGGAGAGAGAAGAAGGTCGCGGTATCATGAGAGACCTGTAACTCGTAGACACTTGTCAGAACATCGCCATTCTTGTACTTGTATTCCCGTAATCGCCGATTCTATTCAGCATGAGATAGACCATCTCCCCAAGACCCACAGATACAATTTTGTTTTCTACTAAGGCTGATAAGATTTTGGTAGTTTTGTTCGTTCGACTTCAAGGTAATGCGAGGGAATACAAGGAAAATACAAAAAGATTCGCGATGTCTGATGTTAGGTGGACAGGGGAGAGCATAGTTTTGAAAGTCGCTTTCCCTTTTAACAGGTCATGATAGACGTAACGGCGGCATGGATCCAGCACTGGCGGTACGATTACGGACGAGTCCGCCGTTCCTCGACGTCTTGTGCTGCTGCTGTTGATCTTGCCTTTTCGACTTTTTCGAGTCTCTGGTGGCATTTCGCTTGTCTGTCCGATGGAGAGCTTTGCCATTCCATACGCCGTCCTGATTTGTTGCTTCAAGAATAGGTGAAACGGGATAGCCTGTACTAGCGTCCATGGCGAGTGTGCTGGCGATGGATGGACTCGCAAACGTTGGTCGCAGGATTGCACCGCTGGCAGGACCATGTGAGAACCCCTGGCTATTCAACGACGGGTTGCTGCCATCTGCGGCGAAAAGACCAGTGGATGACGTGAATGGGGCATTCAAGTTGCGACTCCGACGGAACGTTGTGATTGGTACTTTTTCCCATCGTCGTAGATTCCGCAAATGCCGTGATCCATAAATCTCCTCATCTTGGTCCGTCTCGTGTCCATGATGATGCAATGCGCTCGTATCCAAAACATCGTCGATGGAGATGGGTTCTGCCATGTCCTCGTGATCCGAGGATGTGTCTTCCCGATCGAACGATTCTCGTTGACTGAGTCGAAGTGGTGATCCGCGAGCACTGTCACTGACATGTCCTCGGCCTGCAGGGACTGATGAATACCGAAGTCGGCGTCCATTCGTGCTTGGACTCGCACCCAGCGCTTGTCGTTTGACGTTGCTGCCCTTGGTTCCCGTTTGACTACCTCCACGTGCTCGACCTCTTGGTCCACCTCGACGCATGAACGGGCTAGGCGTGACTTTGCCTGTCCCGTCAATCACAGCAACACGATCCGGATGATCATGCTCGGGAAGGAAAGCACCCATAATAGGAAATCCGGGTGCAGCTGGAGGTGGAGTGGATTGAGTGGTAACAAGAGTCGGAATGGCGTCTGCTGGATGAGGCGAGATTTCAGTGTTGGTATTTGGAGTCGTCGCCGTGGATGATGAGGAAACTTCGGGATTGGTGTCCATAAAGAGCGTTTGAAGCGCGTGAACCGACGCATCGACCGATAGTCCATCGGTCGGGCTCAGTTCCAAGATTGTCGGTTCTTCGTTCCCTGTCATACTGAGATTGGAAACACCACCGAGCAACTGTTGCTGTTCTTCAGCTCGAGCTCGTTCCAATAGATTTCTAGCATCCGCCAATGGAACCCCTAGATCCCTTGCAAGCGCAGCTTCATCGACCGTCGTGACTCCAAACGCGGCAGCATTGTTGGCTTCGACACCACTGACAGCCATTCCAGAGAATGACATGAGGTTGGGTGGACTAGGCATGTCCTCGTCGGGGAGACTGTCTGTCGTATCACCATCGTACGTATCGCCCTCCTCAAAGACGTTTTCGTCCCATTCCTCGAGTGCACCTTCATCAACGAGCAAGACAGGACCTTCGCCATTCGTCGTACTGCCCGTTCCACTTCCCTTCCGGGACCGCCGTTTTTCCTTTTCACGAGAGACAGATGTCGAACTACGACTGTTGCTGCCGCCCTCTCCAGAGATTCTTGGCTGTGCAAAGACGAGGTTCCCAGACCAATCTTCCATCAAGACGAGCGGCATCTCCGAGTCGCCCAATCCAAACGCTGCATCAAACGCATCGTCCTCGTCGAGCATGTCTGTATCGGAAGTTCCATTGCCGGAGTCATCAGAGGCTTCGGAACCGGCATCCATATCGTCGTCGGAATCATGCCAGTCGTCCAGGGCTTGAAAGAGAATTCCCTGTTACACTCGAATCGATCAGCACGACGGCCACACAAGAGCCGAAAAACACGACCATGCTCACCTCGTCTTCATCATCCTCGCTCCAATCAGCAGGTGCAGGAACAGCAGCCAATCCAAGAAAGATATCTTCCACATTTTTCGGATCGATACCCTCGGGCAAGGGAACATCGTTGGTTGTATCCGGAGCGGCGATAATACCCGGGTGACCATGGCCAAGAGCTGTTGCACTCGGCTCGAGGTCATCATCATCGGAAGACGAGCCATCCAATTCGTCTAGGTCATGCTGCAGTGGGTGAGGAGGAAGAAGCGGATATGAGAAGAGCTCCTCTCCGACGTCGAGCTTGTGTATGAGAGGGGAAGACTTACTCGGTGTCGGTTTCTCCTTGAATGTTTCCTGCATCGTCGTCTGGTGCTTTTACGTTTCGCCGAGCTCTCCCTGTTTGCGCCACCACCAAAAAGCTTTTCATGTTGATACTGGTGAGCAGCATAGGATTGCCGATGTCGTTGTTCTCGGTGCAGGTCCTTTTCCTTTTCACGTTGTCTCTCCCTACGTACAGAGATCATTTGTCAGCATGGAAGAAGCGCGAATAATAAACAACCTCGGCTTACCGTTTCAACTTTTCCTCCTGTCGTTCTACATAGACATCTTCATCGTCATCATCATCGTCGTCACTGTGAATGATCATTCTTTCCTTGCCCTTCCATGTCGATCGTGCGACAACTGCATCTTCATCCGAATCCTTGTCCTCTTTGTATTCATCTGGCAAGCTACTCAGATCATCGTCATCTTGTTGATCGGCAACCGCAGAATCAGAAGCGACGGAATTTTGTAAAGCGGTGAATCCGTTTGGCGATGTTCCCGAGGGACCCGCGAGAGCGTTCGTGCTTTTTTGAGTGATTGTATGTCGCATTTTCGTCGCTGTGTTTGTGTTTGTGCTGTCTTCTTTTTTTCTTCTTTTGTTGTAACGGTTGGAAGGATAGTGGTTTGACGTGATCCGCTAACTATAGGACCCGACGTCCACTCGGGACTTGGTTTAAAAGGGTTGTGTTTTGCTGCAAGCAGGTGTTGATGCTGTGAATCTTTTTCTGTTGACTCGTAAAGGAATTGCGAGGTTGCTGTATGAGTGAATTGTGGCTGGTGGAGAGAGTGGTACGTTTGTGATTGATCATTACTCGGTGTATCGCTAGAGAGAACTGCCGAGCGTGCAAGTAGATTGTCGATGAAGTTTAAAGTGATGGATTGTCGTAAGAAAGGTGTCGCTAACGCATCAAGACTGGAATGTTGCACAGTAGTGGTTCAAGGAAGACAAGTGGGTCTGTAATGTTGGCGAATGTCTACCAGCAGAGGAAGAGTATACCAAGAAGTTTATAATATGGTCAGCGAACGAAGGATAGCAAACCTAGGATAGGCTAGCCCCGACCAGCGCCCTGAAAAAGTTTGAGCAGCAAGGTGCGACCAGAACGGCGCCCCATTTAGGCAAAATAGCTTACCTAATCACACTACAAGGCGTCATCCTCGCTAAAAGCTAAGCTAATATCGCACTAACCCTCTACCCTACCTAATCCTGCACTACCCCAGTCTCAAGTCTTGAATTTCAAGGCTTGCCATCTGGCAGAATGTGATCCGGTCCTACAGGCTGTTGACTCGGTGGGGTGGACGAGTCATCGAGAGTCGCGGCAAGCTACCGGTAGCTTCAACTATGATCCTTCCACGACTAAAAGTGCACCTCTGACGTAAAAAGAAAATATGCCATCGATAAATCAATAGGTATACACATGTTAAACAGCTACAACCAAAACCTCTTTGGCCACCTTCAACCCATCCTTGACCATTGCCCGCCCTTCATCTCCAATCTCTTCCAACATGTCGCCATTGACGACCTTTTTCATCTCGCCACCTCTCAAGAAAAAGTTCATACCCTGCGCCAAACTCGTATGAGCCAGAGCCTTTTGGAACGTCGCACGAACGAGGTCTCGGGCGTCCTCCGTCGCTTGAGTGGATACAGGTTTACCGGATTTCGAGGTCTTGCTTGCCGGGAGTTTGAATAGCGGTGATTCGGTACGCACGCCAAGGAAGATATAGGTGATCGTTGTTCGGAAGAACGTTTTGGTTTTTGGTTGCAACGCAGTGAAATCGACGGGCTAGCAAAAGGCAGATCATCTAATCAGCACCATGTGACGTATGCGCGAATGACAGCAACAGCGCATACCTTGAAAATCGTCAAATCCACAGCGCCTTTCGCGATCAACCATCCGCACATCTTGGCCAGATTCGCAATTCTCGTCTTGGACACCTTGTTATCCGATCCGAATCCCATTGTGCCTGAATGCCCACCAGAGTTGATTACTGCCGCACCACCGACATCTGTCTCCCCCATTTCCCGTAAAAAGTCCCACATGGCGTACTGGAATGTGAATCGGTGCGAAAAAGATGATTCGCAGAGGTTTTGCAGGATTAGGGTGTAGTAGGGATTGTAGCGGGTTTCCTGTAAGGCAGTATATGCTAAGCACGATGCACAAATGTTCTACTGGAAGAAGACTTACGACGCCACAGCAGTGCAGAGCGACACGAACAAAGTCACGCTGTTGAGTCTCGTTGAATTTGAGTGCAGATAAACGGTCGCAAGCATGCACGTAGTCCTATCATCACACAAAACAGATCAGCTGGCGATTCGGATTCGTTCAGGCCGCACACTTACATCACTAGTCATCATGATTATAAAGATACTCCGCCTGATGTCCGTATTCATCCCTTGTTTCTTGGCGAGCTTTATCAGTTCCTCGTGGTTATCCATACCGAGTAAATTGAGCTCGTCATCATCATCGTTATCGACAATCGGCACGATCTTTGTCACAGAGGTTTCCTTGGACTTGAGCGCTTCCTGCTCACGTTGCCTGTCGACCAACGGGTTCCCCGCCCACGCAGCACCGACGAGCCACCATTTTCCCTTAGTCTCGGCGTTCAACAGGTCGTCGAGGGATACGCGTATTGGCTCGTGCGCGAGAACTACACGGCAGAAAGGCGATTAGTGACTGTACCGATACATTCTAGTGGGAGGAATACTTGCTATGCTTCTTCTTTGTTAAACCGCCCAAGAACCGCTTCATCTTCTGAGTTGCCTCGGCCGCGATCTCACCTCCAGGGATAGCCCGCATCTTATTATTCTTGACGTTAACAAGCGTCTCCACCATAAACTTGGATCTCGTTCTACCCATGCAAAATACATCAGTGACAGTACCACTCCACGTCTCTCGACCACCAAAGTTGACCCACGTCATCTTTGATTCTTGTCCTGCAGTCTTTTGTTGAACGAGCTGTACGATATCCTTCAAGGACGTCGGATCGTCGGTCCTGAGCTGCGACCCCGAGGCTACCCATACGCAAATCAGCCCAGTCTTCCCATCGTCGCGGAACAAAAGGCGCAACGTACCTCGCAAAACCTTTAACAAGCCTTCCACGGGAAACTCGACACCGGTCACCTCCTGCCCCTGCGGCACGATATTCTCGATAAACCCTCGAATCAGGTCGTATATCAGCCGACAGGAGATGACTTGGAAGTTGTAAAGTTCCGCGAGAAGGGTGAGCATGTTGAGCGGTTGTTTACCCGCTTGTTCCTCCTCTGCCGCAGTGCCTTGCAATTGGTCGACGAGTGATTTGTACTTGAGCACCAAAGTCTGTACTACGTGTGCGCCTATTGTCGAGTTGGTGAGTATCGTTATCAGCCTTCCCCGTCACTGATAACGCCCAACTTGCACGACGCGGGACATACCGAATTCCAGGCCCTTGACTTTGTACAGGGCCGCCAGCAAGGCCGCGTACAGAATCACAAACGAATCCAACAGATTCGCACGATCGGAGACGAGGTTGATCACGAGCTCTGTTACTGTCGATGTTACCGCTACATGGAACGCATTACAGGACAGGTAAAGTATGAGTAAATGGGGGCGATGGCGTGGGAAGAAAGACAAAGGACGTACAATTTCTGCTGTGATCCCTATACAGCGCTTCAACCTCTCCAACAATCGACTCGATATTCGCCTCACTCAACCTACAACATTCAAAAGAAAAGCAATCAGCATCACTCCTCTCCGACCCAGACCCCGAACCTCGAAGCCAAGAAGCGCAACGGGCAAGAAAATCGCAAAACCACAAACTTGTTGAGCAGCCCCTGCATCTTACGCTCCAACTTGACCTGTTCCTGCGTCTTTTCGACTTTTTTCGTCCCCGTTTCCGCCTCGGCTGATGCTAGCAGGGCACGCATATGCGGTGGCACGTATTTTGCTTTGTCTGCCTCGGCTAATGGAAATGACGTCGTGTTTGATGCCGGATGGGTTGTTGTTGTTGGTGGCGCTGGTTCGGCTTTTCGGGAAGAAGAAGTTGGAACGTCGTGTATGACGGCGTTCAGATCGGTATTCGCCTTTGTCAGCGCTGCCGTCGAGCCTTCTATATCATCATCGTTATCAGACTCGGAAGTATAGAACGCTTCCAGTTCTTCTTCGTCCTCTGCCTCTTCCGGCATATCAGCGTCCTACAAGTCATCCGAGGTCAGTTGACCCGCGTAAAGGTTTCAAAGATTTAGCTTACCTCTTCCGGATGTTCGTCCATATCCAAATCCTCCATCGCATCATCATCATCATCAAACATCTCCTCATCATCGTCAAGCTCTTCACCGTCCGCATCGGCTTCATCACCGTACGGAACGATCGTATCCGCGAAATTCAGGAGATCTATCCGCCATCAGCACCAGCAGCCGACCATATTAAAGATCAGTACAACGGCTATATTACTGACAGGAAACCGAGAAAGACGAAACGAGCAAAAAAAAGGGCGACATACCATCCAACCCATCATCTTCCAACCCCTCTTCCTCCCCTCCACCTTTACCGCTTTTACCCTTGCCCTTTCGAAGCTGATACTCCAACCAAGCAATCTCCGCATCCTCATCCAACTCGGCCTGCGATTTCTTCCTCCCAGAGCCGGAAGAGGCGTATTTGGAACCCATGATCGAAGGATCTACCGCTTTTTCTGGGTCGGGTTTTGTTTGTTTGGCAGGGGTGGTGGTTTTACGTTTCTTAGCGGGTTCGTCGTCCTTGTCATCATCATCGTCGGAGGAGGAAGGCGCCGATTTGTTCTGTGACGCTAATAGTCGTGCGAGTGGTGTGATGGCGTTTGAAGATACTTTTGTACGAAATCCCGAACCCTTCTCGATCGTCACTTTCGGGACCTTTGGCTGCTTTTTTCTCTCCTCCTTGGTCTGCTCTTCCTCATCGTGCGGCGTAAGAGGCGAAGCATCGCGTTTCCGTTTCTGTAATGGCGGACGTTGAACCTCTCGCGAGGAATTCCTAGAAGTGCCACCACCGGCGAATGTTCTATCCCTCGAATCATGGTGATAGCTTCCTCTTCCTCTGGCATTGCCTCTCATACCTCCCCTAGTAGGCTCCTGGGTATCACGAAACGGTTTCGTCGAGCGCGGGACTCCTAGTTCATCGGATAAGAGACCGGGAAGACGTGGTCCTGCTCCGCCTGGACGGGTTGAACCTCTTGCTCCGCCTCCGCCACGACCTCGACCTCGTGATGTGCCGCGTGAAGCGCCTCGAGGGTTTGATTGGCCTCGGGTGTGGAATGCCATGATTGTTGTTGTTGGTATTTCGACTCGAGATGAGATTGCCTACGGGACGTATGTCTTTCATTGAACAAGGTCCTCTTTCCCAACTTTTGGCTCGGGCATCGGTGAATAGTTCTCGGCCGCCGAAAGTGGAGGCTGGTGGTGGTGGTGGTGTGATCGACGACGTGGGTTATCTCTCCCCCCCTTGCCTTTTCGCGAGATAACAGCCAAGCGGGGCCACCATTCTCTTATTTTTTGCCGTCAACCAATCCCTGAGCGGCCAGATACATAGGCTCCCTCCTAGGTTCGGTTAGGTTATAACGGAAAATAAAGGTATTGACAGGTATAAAGACGGGTTTCAGACAGGATACCTTTTACTTGTTCTCTTCTACGCCCGATCGATCAATCTTTTGGACATACCGACAACGAGGCAGGAGGATTCGGCCGAAAAAGAAGACACTTGTTTCTGCAAGATGCCAGCTCGTGATCCAACAGCCACGCCAATGGGCCACTTGTCTCTCCCTTCACCGCGCCATCACCACCACCACCACCAACAGCAACAACACCATGCAGAATCAGGTTTCGCGGGAGGTATAGGAGCAGCAAGGCGCATGTCTACCGCCTCGGAACCACGACCGGTAGTTCCCTTTTCTGCCTCCAAATCCTCGGATCAGCCACAGCAGCAGCAGGGAGGAGGCCGTGATCCGGAAACAGGAAGGAGTCAGTCAATCAGTACTCCTTCCACTTCCTCTGTCACCGGGAACGCAGGGAGGAGAAAGTCGTTATGGCAGAGTATTTCTTCCGGGATCACTAGCGCAAACAATGGCCAAGGGAATGGCAAGAGCGATAGTAATGGACCGACAAGGAGGACGAGTGAGGATGAAGAGCATGCTGGTTCTTCTGGTGTGTTTAGTCAGGGGAGTGGAGTGCAGCAGGCCGCGGGTGGTAGTGGTTGGGTTTCGGGTCGAGATGATGAGAGTCTGCATAGCGAGGATGCATTGTACGTTTCGCTTTCTTCCTCTATACTTTCCCTCTGTACCGCTACCCACTCACTCACGCACGGACGCATGCACGCACTAACCTACCGCCCTTCATATCGCTCGCTTTCAGATACGTAGCACCGACAGACTCCGCAGCAATCCGCAACGCATCAATGGGCCTCGCCGCCTCACTCTCCTACAGTTCCTCGCATTCTAGGGATCCACTACACTCCAACACCTCCCCTCACCTGGACGAGAACACAGAGGAAGAATCATCCCCAGAGTCAGGAGGAGGCCTTCAAACGATCAAAGAATCATCAAGATCCAGCTCCGCTGCAAACCTCATGACTCCCCGCGCACATCCAGCCGCACCGCTCGCCGGGCTACCAGACGACGAATCCGACGAGGTAGACGAGAACGCCTACAATGCAGAGGCGGACGACTCGAGTCCGAAACACGGGTCACTTGGGTCCGTATCGAACGTGCCTTCCGGGTTAAGCGTCATGTTATCCCGATCAAGCGCATCACCTGGTGCGAGCCCGAACAGGCGGTCCACGGTTGGAGCAGGAAAGGCCGGAGTAGGGGCGGTAGGGATAGATCAGTTGGCGAGTGGAGCGTCTGGGGCGGTTGGCGCGTTGTTGGGACCGACTTTGGACGCACAGAAGGACGGAGAAGGTGGGTCGGTTTCTCCCGCATCAGGTAAGTCTTCCCGGTGTGTTCAACTCGTCGTAATTCCGCGTTTGACGCCTTCCTGCCTCGTGCATGTGTCGTGTGTTGTGTGAAGAAACGGACAAGGGAATCGGATCATCGGTTGCTTCTTCCGCTACTATCCGACCGACAACTGCCAAGAACGGGATAACCAGGACTGCCTCCCCTCCCTCGTACGCTCCCGGCGCTCAACAACAAGCGACAACAACAACGACGGAACGTACGCCTCTGTTACAAGCGGAACGTAATGGCGGACACTTGCATAATCCCTCTACACCACACGGCGCGGGCAACGGGAACGGAAAACCTTCCGCGTGCTCGTCCGACTTGGCAGATAATCCTAAACGACGCACACCCCACAAATCGTTCCGTAATACTCGGGAAACAGTCCATTCCGCCCTCGCTTCGCTGCGTAAAGCGACACTGAAAGATGTTGCGCGTGAAGTCGTGGTGGAGCCGGTCAAGCTTTTACCAGCGACGGTGCTCGGGTGTCTTTTAAATGTTTTGGATGGCGTGAGTTATGGAATGATCATGTACGTCCGGGCCGCGCTGATCTATCGCCGTGCGAGGATGAAAGCTAATGTGTTTGTAATGATTGCTTGTGCGGTAGGTTCCCCGCAAGTCCAGTGTTTGATAATTTCGGGTCTTTAGGAGTTTCAATGTTCTTCGTTTCGTGAGTCTTGCTTCTTGTCTGCACTCCTTCAGCCGCAGCTGAATACTAAAACTCGTTTCATTGGCGTAGGTGTATTGTTTCGCAGCTGACGTATACCCTCGGTGGGAGTATCTTCAAGTGAGTCGACGCAGAGCATGAAAAAAGAGCAAGCGGCGTGAAGCTGATTATATGGAGGGTTCTGTTGCGAAGGGGTGGTAATGGATCGATGATGATAGAGGCCGTCGTAAGTGCTCTTCAGCATCAATTACCTTGTGCTTTCCGCAACCCAACTGACATGCGATGTGACCGTCTGTTTGTGATCCGTCCAGCCATTCTTTCATATTCTGACGAATATAATCACGGATGAGGTGGGGGATGATGTGAGTTGCCGCTGTCCGCTCAACACCTTTTTAATGTTAACATACGGTTGAACAATCTTCTCTGCTCCGTAGCCTTCAGCAATCATCTCCACCACCATGGTATCGTACGCTTTCAGCGCCGTCTTAACAGGTACGTCATGACTCACAGGCATGTGTTTCAGATGTGGTGCTTAGGCAAGTGGTACAGGTCTCGTTTTCCTGTTACTGGGATACTTCCGACTTGGAGCGTTGATTGGGTATTTCCCACGTCATATCCTTGTTGGGTAAGTTGTGGCTTTATCCGCTTGGGATTGGTTCCGAAACTGATGTTTTTCAAACCGATTCTAGGTGTATCGGAGGAGTCGGCGTGTTCTTGCTTGAAACTGGGTGCGTGCGTTACTCTATCGCAGGCGGGAATGCGTGACTGACATCGTGCTTCCGTAGTCTCGAGGTAGCACGTGGATTAAAGGAAGAAGGATTCGAATACAATCTGAACACGCTCAAAGTCTTTTTCGCCGACGGACATGCGATCGCATTATGGACTATTCCTCTCGCCCTTGCCATCCTCCTTCGAATGATTACGCACAAATTCCACCACCAACTCATTTTCCCGAGTTACTTTTTCGTGATACCTTGCGTCTTCTACATTGTCGTGCTTATCGGCGGTTGGAAGATCGATCATCTGCGACAGACGGGTTGGATTTTCGATGTTGGTGGTGTTTCGCAACCATGGTACACCTTTTATACCCTGTTCGGTGAGTGTTCCAGCGGTTCTCAGGAGGCGAAACAGTGCCAACCATCTTTTTGCACGTAGATTTGCGCAAGTTCAATTGGAAAGCGTTCTGGGCGTGTATACCAACTCAAATGGCATTAGTCTTCTTTGGCATCCTGCACGTTCCCTTGAACGCAAGTCACGATTTTCAGCCATACGTCTCCGCATGCGCTGACATTCCAACTTCATGCACAGGTTCCCGCACTAGGTGTATCATTGCAGGAAGATAATGTCGATCTCGACAGGGAGCTTGTTGCGCATGGCATCTCCAATATGGGTGCAGGTTTACTCGGAACAGTACCGAATTACCTGTGTTACGTCAATACCGTCTTATGTCAGTATTCATGAGACTCTCTCCGACTGCCGAAGCTGACAACTTTTACACCCATAGTCTATCGTGTCGGCGGCGGGTCAAGATTGTCAGGATTGATGCTTGCTGGCGCTACTGCTGTAATCATGTCCATTGGTCCAAGTGTGGTGGCATACCTCCGTAAGTTCTTGCCGTACGTTTTCAAAGTCATCACAATTAACACTCTTGCGTTATCAGCCGTCATGGTGGTTGGAGCTTTAATCTTTGTTTTAGGCATCGATTTGGTGAAAGAGGTAAGTCTTGCGGCGTCGGCCGTCAGAGCTCGAGCCGTGGCTGACATCAACGTGTTCAGGCCGTTTGGGATACAAGGCATCGCGTCAATAGAATGGAGTATATCACTATTTGGGCAATCACCATCGGAATGACAGTGTGAGTCTCGAGACCCGGTATTGACCTTGTTGCATACTAAACATTCCTCTGTTACAGTTTCGACTTTGTAATTGGGCTCTTGCTCGGTATCATACTCGCTTCCATGTTTTTTGTCATTCAAAACTCTCGTCGGAAGCCTATCCGTGCCGTTTTCAGCGGGGCGAGCGCGAAAAGCACGGTCCGACGACCTCATCCTCAGAGAGAATTCTTGCAGGCTGTGGGCAAACAGACACTTGTTATGAAGCTTCAGGGGTTTTGTAAGTGAAGCGTCTGATATTTGGAGCCTCTAGCTTACCGTGGCGACCTTTTATTTCAGTGTTCTTTGGTACCATCACCAAGGTAGAAGAGGAGATCCGAAAGCTACTAGATCTCGCCGCGTGGGAGAGCAACCCTATTCGGTTCCTCAGTAAGTGCTCTGATTCACACCTCACACAGCCGCAGCTGCTAACTCTGCTTCAATGTGTCTCAGTTGTCGACTTTGCTCTGGTTCCGGGACTTGATTTCTCTGCAGCTGAAGCATTCGTCAGGCTGCAGCGATTGCTGTCTCAAAAAGATGTCTTGCTCATTCTTTGCGGAGCCAATCCCGAAGGTCTTGTTGGTCGTGCGTTGCAAGCCGTCGACCTCTGGGCAGATCAAGAGGGAACAAGAGTTGAAGTGTTTGACGGTTTGAACTCTGCACTGGAATGGTGCGAGAATGCCTATCTGTAAGTACGGTTGTCTGCGCGCACGTAGTGCTATCGCTAATCCTCTTCAACGTTGTAGCACTGCATACTACTCATCCACGGCAATGGCACGAAGGGAAAACCCTACCACACACGGTGTCGATTTCCCTAACGTCGCCAAGCCACCCTTCGCCATGTCAGACGCCTTTCACAACAGTCCGCGAAGAACGCATGTTACAGCCGCCGGAGTTTCAAACCTCCCCGACGGTGTGGCGCATTCGCCAAATCATCTGGCACCAGTATCAGCGGATCATAAGTCAGGATCATCAAAGGCCAACCAGGGTCACTCGGGTGGTTCTTCACTCACGCTGAAACAGCCGCTTCCGATCCTACTCCAAACCTTTTCAGACTACTTTGACGACCCGTCGCAAAATGCACACGACTTCTTCTACAACATCGTGCCGTATCTATCACCCATGCACACAAAGGCCGGGGAAACGATCTGGGAACGGGATGAGATGGCGGATGCGATGTACCTCATCGAATCGGGTTGTCTGCGTGCAACGTACGAATACGAGGATCATTGCGAGTTGATCCAGGAGACGATGGTCGCGGGGACTGTGGCGGGCGAGTTGACAATGTTGAGTGCGAGCAAGAGGAATGCTACGGTCGTTGCTGAGCGGGATAGTAAACTGTGGAAGTTGGATCAAAACGGGTTGGAGAAGATGGAGAAGGAACGGCCGGATGTTGCGAGGCGGTTTGTCAAGATTGTTCTCAAGGGTGAGTCTGGACATGGTACCGTGCCTTTGCTCGATGTTGACGCTGATTGCTTGCCGGGTTCAATAGTCGCCAACGAGGAGGCCGATGTATTATTCAACCATCTGGTTGCCGTCCTCTCGTGAGCGGCTTCATCAGCTGCCCAATCATAAACTATCATCACCACCCAATACACGTCAAAGCCAACAGGCGGCTTCATCAACTATCCATCTACCCGTTCTCACGATCAAATTTCATACACGTGTATTACCTACCATTTCCATAGATTGTTAGTCCCGTCTCGTTTGGGCCGGACATTATGTATGTTGTATCGCTAGCATGAAGTCTTGATTCTTTGTCGTGTATCGAATGACCACGTTGTTCCGTTTGACATCTGCACATTTATTGTTGGCTCCCGTTTAAACTTTCGCTGTATGGGCGGCAGTCGGGTTACCTTCACACCGCAGAGTGGGCCTGTCAAGCTGGCTATCGATACCTCATTCCCGAAGTAATTCGTACGCGCTAAGATGCGGTTTCACCTTCGCAATCGTCCCGACGTTGGGGAGCTGGTCAAAGATCAAAGAGCCCAATCATCCGTTTCAAGGGGGACGGTAGCTGGGACGGTGGAGCGTAAGGCACAGGAGAAATGTACGAAATGTATAGTTTAAAGAACAAACAGCAGTGGAGGCACCCGAACGATAACCGGACCGCGAACAACGGCGCATCCCTCATCCCTCATTTCGACTCGTCGTTCATTTTCGAAGTGCGACACCGTGCGAGTCTCTAATCCTCTTCGGCCGTCCATACTGTCAACCTCCGCCGTCATCATGCTCACACAAATAATCACTCAATTGTCAAGGGTCGACAAGTTATATGTCGCGTTAATCACGGAGTCCTGGGATGGGAGTGGAACGAAGAGGAAGAGGACTGGTTGAGGATCGCCGTTATCGATAGGGGCTGATCACGCATGTAATCGGGTGAGTGTTCAGCATGGTTCCACCGAACTTTGACTTGCGCTCACCAATAACCGTTATGTTGTGGTCAGGGTTGAGTGCTCGTTGAATCACCGGTCGACTTCGTCGTCACACCGTCATCTGCCGTTTGCTTTATTACAAGTTCACCTCCACCTTAGGGCTTGGTCAGGCGTCTCTGTTCGGCTTCAACCGTTTCACTTTCTCGATGACAGGTTCCAATCTAGACGAGCTTTGCAGGAATGATGGTCTCCGTTCCCCGACGTCACGAGTATCTCTCTCTGTCGTTTGTCTTATCCGCGTTGCATCGACTCAATTCTCGATGTTTGCTCAGTTGCTCCGCCAGTGCTATCCAACCAGGATACACTTGAACCGCATGCCCCTGTCTCTCTACGCCTGCGATTCGAACATCAAGGCGGTGATTTCTCCAACTGGTTCAAGGGGTACTTATAATCCTGTGCGAAAAACTAAAACGAAGGCTATTGACCACCAGACGTACAGGAAGAAAATGGAGCAAGTTACCGGTCAACGGCATATGATATTTAACGAGTCGCTGACAATCGGACACTTTACAAGATAGCATACACGAAATATAAGGAAAATCTTCAAATTGTATTCAAGTGTATCAAGAACCAATATCCATCATCAAGTACGGTAACCATCTTCCAAGCTCCACAAGTTGTCGGCATTCTCGAGGTCGACATCAGACATTGACTCGTACCCTGGATCGGGTCCACCTTCTGCACGATTGTCTGTATGAGGTACGACGTTCACATCGGAAAGCGCAGCAAGAATGTTGAAATGGTCGTTTACCGCGTTTTCGTCCGTCCGCGCATCAAGGTCTGCAGGGGGAGCATTCCCATTCATAGACCCGTTGTCATCATCGACCACCTGGCTTTCGTGTGCGTTGGAGAATACCGGGAAAGCATCCGTCGTTGCCGGTGGAGGCACGTTCAATGGTAAGTTCGTTGTCAAGGCTTCTAGATTTTGCTGGTTCGCGATGGACGATGGTTGTTCTGGGCCGACAGGTCTTCTCTGGCGAGGGGGAAGACCGCGCACCTGCCGCTCACCCTGCTCAGGAGGAAAAGGGTCAGTCTGTGTGTTCTTCTGGCCGATCTTTCCGTTTATGAAAACCACTTACCAGCGTTTGAGCTTGTTGAAGCGCAACGTTTGCAGGCATATTCTCGTTCATTGTCATCGGCTCGCCCGCGGCGTTGTCGGCTACTTGCTGCCGAACCGGGACCTCGGTGGTGGAAGAGGCCGGCCACGCAGTACCGAGAGGACGATATAACTGACCATAAATCTGAGCTTCAGCCGCTAGTTGTTCCCCCAAGATGTCCATGACCACTTTCGTCGATGCTTTCTCGTATTCCCATGGCAGGTATGTCTTTCCTTTCGGTGCAGGGACATTTGCGGTCACGCTTTGCTCGTTGGCGATGTCAGAACTTGCTGGCGCACTTGCAGTAGACGTGGTCAGCAGTGAAATTGCTGGTTCCGTTATCTTGGCCTTGGGCTTCGTTGGCTTCCAGCGGCTCTGAACGGGAACCGACGTCATACGACCATCACTGTTGATTCGTCTTCGCAAGACTGGAGAAGTTTCTGTGGGATTGCCTACCGTGACAACTGGAGTGGCACTGTCAGTAACTGAATTGGCACTGTCGGTTGCTTCTTTGGTCAACGACTCTAGAAGTTCTTCCGTCTGCACCTTGTTCATTTCCCAAGGCTTCTCTTCCTCTATGGCCGATAGTTGAGCGGTGACTTGTAGCGAAAATGGTTGAGCAGTGTTTCGTAGCGAGGCGGCGGGACCGACTGCGGGTAGAGACGGGGCCAAGAGTTGGCTTGCCGGTGACCCTTCGACAATGTTCAGGTGGTCCAGCTTTCGAACTTTCTTCGGGACCGTAGTTATGCTGAAGCATGACTCAGTCGTGTCCGTACGCGCTTGTGGACTTGGTGATGCCTTGCCCTCGCAGTTGAACTCTACGCCTGAATTGCCGGTCCATGTCGATACGCGTGCAGGTAGCGGGGCAGGAAGCTTGAACATTGGGAAATTGGTCACGGATAGCAAGTGTTGTGGCGCTGAGAAAACCGAAAGCTTGGGAACAGGTGGGATGAACGGCGGATAATGGAGAACAGTTGAAGGTCGCGCAGTTGATTCGCTGGGTCGCGCATCGTTGCTGCTGGCGTGACCAGGCTGCTCCGGCTCTTGCAAACTTGAATCCATTTCGATATCGGTTCGATCCATGAAGGGACCGTCAGATGCAGAGGTTTCTCCCATCATGTCGTCGATACCCGTGTTCGCGTTCTCCATCTCCAACGTCGCATCCTCCAACTCCAACTTCAACATCACGTTCTCAACCTTCAACGTCGTATCCTCCGCCTCCCCAACCATTGTCGCATCCATCGCATCTTCAGCTTCTCTGTTCACTGCGTCTGTCCCCACCGTCACTCCCTCCTTTTTCACGTCCATCATTTCATGAGACGCCAGGTGCACTTCCTCTATTACGATCCTTTCGCTCTCAATCTCCGTCAGAGCGGAGAAGAGCTCGCCCAGAAGAAAAGGTGCGTGCTCGTCCTCGATATCCATTGCAGTCGAGAGCTCCGGATGAGTCTCGGCAACCTCTAAATCCTCGACGTCCATCGGGCTTTGAAGTTCGGCGAGATTAACAGCTTGAGGTACGTTTTCCGTCAAAGCGAGTTGCGTTTCCATTGAAAAGACGAGAGAGGTCGATCGGACTGGAAGAACAGGAGCTTCGAGCGTCTCCCCGACTCTCTCAACGACAATCAGATCTGTAGGTGCTATGGCTTGATCGACGGATGCAGCAGAACGTGCAGACTGCTCGACGTCCATTGCGGTCACTATACTTTCGTTCTTAATCTCCGTCAGAACGGAGGGGAGCTCGCTTAGAAGAAAAGGTGCAGGCCCATCATCGACATGCATTGCAGTCAAGAGCGCGGTCTGAAGCTGGGCGACAAAAGCAGCAGATAGCGGTGCGTCCTTCACCAAATTAGGCACCGTTTCCATCGCAACCACGGGAGAAGCAGGAGCTTCAGGCGTTTCTGCTTTTCTCTCGACAACGACTGGGTCTGGAATTACGATGGCTTGCCCGACGGTTGCCAGATCATCCTTCCCTTCATCGTGCGGAATGATGGTGACAGACGGCTCTGGACTGAACGCTACCCTTCGAAATGAGGCTTTGATTTGCTTAGACGGAGTATGCAGTTGTTGTTGAGAAGGCATTGAACGAGCTGGAGCAGGAATTGCTCTCCTTTCGAAGTTGACGGTTGAATCGGAAGGTGCGACCGACTTCATTGTTGGTGGTGCTTGCCGTAATCGCGCAGAAACCTCCACCGCATCCTTTTCCTCCTCCTGCGAGGCCTGAGTGGTGTTCGAGACCGGGCTTACAGCCGTTGTTTGACCAGATGCGTAAGTTTCAGGCGCAGGTCTGCTCTCGACGCCTTGAATCGCCGATTCCGAAACAGATAGTCCGACATTGCACGGAGACGGCTTGCACGAGACACTTGAAATGCAGGCTTCCTGCTGAACGGGAAGCATGATCTCGGTGTCTTCAGTCGCCATTCGCACAAGCATCTGAACGGCGGGAGGTTCAGACGTAACTGCATCGCCTGCCTCGGGGTGAACACCAGGCGTATCGAAGACTGAATCAACTGCAAGTCCGGGTTGGAGACCGTCCGCTGCGTCGTTCACATGATCGAACGTTGCTGCGGTATGGTCAAGAGGTTGTTGCGGCGCAGACACCTCCACATCCTCCTCATGCAAGTTTTGAGCGTTATTCAAAACCTCGTTTGTGACCGTTGTTCCACCCGATGCGTCAGGTTGAGGCTGAAGTACGATTTCGACATTGTCAGTCGCCGATTCCGGTACAGGTGGTTCGGAACTGCACGGCGCCGTGTTATAAGAGACAGTTGCCACCGAGGTGTCCCGCTGAACTAGAGCCACGACGATCTCGGTGTCCTCAGCCGCCGCTTGCGGAACGACCTGGGCGGAAGGATCCGCTTCGACTGCATCAAGTTGTACCGAAGGTGAATGAGTGTCCAAGACCGACGATGTAACGAGATCGGGCCGAAGGAGACTGACAATTGCGTCATTCACGACGTCGGACGTCGACGAGACATGAAGCGAACGTCCTTCAGGTTCGGAGTCAGTGGCAGGTTCGATGGGTACGGGTGGAGATGGCGTTGCGATCGTTGGCCTCACTCTGTCCTCGCTTCGGGAAAGAATCATGCTCGGGGACGAAGACCGAGACCTGCGCAATGATGGAGCACGCTCGACGAGTCGCCCTCGTTGTTCATCGAATACCGAGCGGATGCCGTTGGCAAGGCCTGACGTCGACTCCGGGATCAACTGGGTTGGTGTGACAGGTCGGGATAAAATCACTTCGAGGTTCTCTGGTGAAGGTGATCGTGACACAAGCCCGTATCTGCCTCGCCTCCTTGGCTCGACGTCACCAAGTCTCGCATGCGGTGTAACGAACTGCTGATAGTGGGAGTTTGAGCTTTGACGTCGGTGCCTGTCGTCCTCTAGGTCGTCAAGATCAGGCAGGTCACCGGGAAACCGTGGCGGACCAGGAGGTGAAACGAAGGATTTCTAGGAAATGGAGAAGACAAGTTAGTCATGTGCCCTCTTGATCATCTCGCAACTCAGCTACTCACCTCAATCTTGCTGCGGCAAACGTATAGAACAAAGAACCAACACAAGTGGTAGAGCAAGGTGGAAACCCGATGTCCCGCGTTCACCAACCATCGCCACATGCCCTCACCAACACTCCGCCAGTCCACCGACCTCAACCACGCCTGTGTTCGACCCCACAATTGGCATACAGTTTGAGCAGTCCGGATTGCAAGAGGGCTTTCAGGTACCGGACAGTAAGGTTGAGCCTTTAGGACACGCCAGAATGGAGTTGGTTGCGGGACGGAAACGGCAGTCTAGTAAGTCGCAAGCTTGTTAGTATGCTTGATTGCGAGATGGAGAAGAAGGACAACGTACCGAACGTGAATCGGTTAATTGAGAGAAATGACCTCTAGACACGTCACGCAGCGCCTTGTGCAGGGACCGTTGCTTGACCTGTCGAACCGCTTCATTCGCCGTCTCCAACAACGCCTCTGCCTCTTGTTTCGTCTTGGCAGTTTCCGCCTCTCGTGCGTCGAGCTCGGTTTCCCTTTCGTTGGCACGGTCGTCTCTCTCTTGGCTACGGGTTTCCGTCAACCGAAAAACCTTCATCTTGCGCTTGAAGTCGTTGAGTGTGATGCCGACCGATTGAACATTACCTCGGAGTATCTTGTTGTTGATATCGGTCTCGGCATTTTGACGCTTTTGTTCCGAGATCAACCGGTTCCATTCTTCTACAATATCTGTGACACAAAAAGATGGAGAATGAGTAGGGAAAGAGAGGGTTTGACGCGACGGAATGACTTACGACCTAGCATCGGTGGATCATTGTACGGGTTCCAATTCTTTGGCAACCAATTGATCCCGAAGTCTAGTGCAAGGCCTTTGAACGGCCCGAAGACCCTGTTGATGACTGGACTCGACTGCGAACTGAGAACGATACGACGTCTCTTTTCCGCATCGTCCATGAAGCTGCCAACGGGACTTGCGTGTTCATCCATGTACGGCTCCTCCGTGGATTCCATGCGACCTTGGTGCGGCTCCGACCCGTTGAAAGCTTTAGAATCATCGGTGTTGGTTTTGGTTGCTTTCGGTATGTCGATAAAGGCGTCCGCGAGGTCTCCCACGACGGGTGAGAAACCGCGATCTTGAGTATCGACGGAAGGTTGCTCCAGGTTGTCGTGCAGTTGAGGCAGGTGCTTGAGATCATGTGATCCATCGGTCACCTCTTGAACAACCTCGAGGTTCTGGAGATTGACAGAGAGTTGCTCCGGGTTGTAATGACAGGCTGAAGGAAGGTCGCTGATGTTGGGGGAAACATCAATTACCTCTCTTTCATGGAGAATGTCGGAATACTGGAAGTCGACGTAAAGTCGCTTATGGTTGTCGTAGGTTTGCGGAAAGTCACCGACACCAGTGACCTGTCGGACAACGTGTTGCACTGGAGGCAACGGCGACGAAGACGAGACAGCCGAGTGTGTAGGTTGAGCTTGACCGGTAGTAGCATCGTACGAGGTCGCAGAGTACAAGGACCCGGTAGGAGTAGGTCCGCTGTGATGGGAGACTTGTTGTCAGTACGGCGCGATTTGCCGAGTAGAGATCAAGTAGAGATGAAACGTACGCAGTGTAGAATTGACCAGCTTTCGCAATTCCCATCGTACCTGAGCCAGCAGCCTCAGAATCACTGGCGACGCGAGATCAGAGTCAGCGATCAATACTGGAAGGTCGTATGTGAGCGAAGCGGCAGAAATGCTCACAACGCATTGTCGGTAGCATCATCGGACACCGTAGCAGTAACAGGAGGTACAAGCGTAGACGTTGCAGAAGTAGAAGCAGAAGCAGAAGCAAAGACCGGTGTATCGTTGAAGTAAAAGGCAATGTTTTTGTGGTTTTCTTTGGGATAGCCGTAAGTAGCAGCGATTACGGTTGAAAGCAAGCAGTTGGCAGGAACTAGCAAAAGCCAGGACGGCTTGCTGATCCCCTTCTTTGTGGTTATCATGTTGGGTATGATATGCTGAAGTATTACTGGTATGTTTGAAGTTTGTATGCATCAAAACAGACAGAAAAAACGAAAGAAAACGAGCAAACAGGATTCGATATACATAATATAGTAAGGACCGGCTCTGGCTCTGGCTCCTCTTGGCTCCAGCTTATCTCCAAACGCGACGCGAACCTATCACTTTACCACTCAAGTGACCTCTTCATTTACCCTTCTTTAACAGAATGGCTGACCAAGTATGTGCCGAGCTTGGATTAAAACGTGTACAAAGGAGGTTTGGTACTCGACTCAGCCCCTGCTTTTCCGCCATTGGCGCTTGAGTTCCAAGATGCAGATCCTCCACAAAACGCGAATCTCAACCTCGTGGAAATCTCGTATTATCTGCCAATATGGTTATTTCCCTCGACCTGGCGAAGATAAGGGTCGTCCTCGATACTTCGGCACTGCGAAAACAGACACCACGAGGGGGTGAAGAACGAAAGGAAACGAAACGAGGAAAAAGCACGGACGCAACAAACCCAGCAGCGAGCGAAAGGTTCGGTCGGCGGGTGATGAATTTGGTCCTGGTAGAACTCAGCGAAGCCTCAGATAGTGAGGGAAACAGTCTACCCTATGATATGATCGCTTGCAGGTTTACGGTGCGGTCTCTGTCCCGTACGGCGATGCGCGTACGGCGATGCCCCCGCCACTTCCGAACGATATGCGTCGTTTCATCGAAAGGAGAAACGTAGACGACGGGTACCAGAGATGAAGGAGCGGGAAGAGGTATCGCAAGGATCCCTGTTAATCGTGAATAACTCTCTTTGCCATCGTCGTTGTGTGCGACAACGGAAGGACACCGCAACGCAAGCAACAGACTCGCAAGATGTACAAACATACCCAAAATAACCCATGAAATCTACCGACACAATCTATCGCTCAATGTCTCACGAACATGCGATCGTCCCCTATCGGATCTTCTCCTCGTTCGCCACTGCGCCACCCTCGCGCATATGAAACCAGAAGGAAAACGCGCCGGCAGTTTGATACCACATCGATATACTCCAGTTTCGAGCGCTTAGTATTGTACATTAGTTGCGTACATCAGTTGCACGTCAATTTACGAACACTCTCAGAGTAGGGTCGAGCTGTCTGTGCTCCGTGCAAGATTGTGTATCACCTCGAGCGTTGCTGTGATTTGAGGAGGCATTGTTGGTTGCATTGAGAACACCCAACTTCAGGCAGAAATCGTGCTCATCGGATTGTACCCTGACCCATGATAGTAGTATACTCTGCATACGGTACCAATCACTATCTATCTATCTACAGCCCACTCGAGCAATTCCCTTATCGTGTCTTGATAATACCAGCAGCAACGAGCTACACAAGACCAAAGCACGATCAGGCACTTGCTGATTGAATGAGGAAAGAAGGGAGACTCACCTTTTGGATTTTTGCTTTTACAACAGGGTTCTTCATGTACTCTTGCAGCGCTCGAGGATCAGACTGAGCGGTCTGCAACATCGATTGCATTGCCGGGTCGGACTGTAGCGTACGGTATACGGGTTAGCTTCTTTCCCTTGCAAAGTAGGAAGGCTGTTCAAAGCAGCGACGACATACCATGATCTTGGCAACCTCTGGATCCTGCATAGCCCTCGCCAACGTCTGCTCATCCGTCTCCGTCGACCGCTGAGCATAAGTCTCCATCATGCATTTCTGCATCTGCTGTTCAATCTCTCTCGTGTGCTTCTTCTCGGTATCAGCCTCCATGGCTTCCTGACAGGCATTCAAAGCCTTGGCGTAATCCTTCATGCCGAATAGGACCATGCTCTTCCTGATGTACGCCTTGATGAATGTCGGGTCGATACGGATCGCTTCTTCTGCGTCTTTGAGTGCTTCTGGGAAAGCGGCGAGCTTGGTGTACGCGGCAGCTCTGTTGTTGTACGCTCGAGGATCGGATCTGCACGTTAAAGAGAGGATTAGTAACGACTTGCCACTGCGCGAGACGACTTCCCGCTACTCACGGCAATCGCTTAATGGCTTCCGTATAGTGCTTGACGGCTTCCGCAAACGTTCCCGCCTTGAAGTGGACATTACCCTCCTCTCGCTCCTTTTCAGCCAACTCCGGGTTGATGTAAGCCTGCTTCTCTGCTTCCGCTTTTGCCTTCTCAGCCTATAAACAAAGAACGCAATCAGACTTGAACACCTACCAACCAATAGCAACCCGCTCGACACGCCCACTTACGGCTCGAAGTTTGGTCAAGATATCGGCGGTTCGGTGTTCCGTCAAGGACTTGGAGTAGTACTTGATAGCATTCGCGAGATCGGCTTGCTTCTCGTATGCAGATCCAATACGACCAAGTGCCCTGTCAGAGTATATGATCAGCACGTGGACACTAAGGTGACCTTGAAAAAACACGTACTTGGCGATAACCTTGTAATCTGCTCGCAACGATCGACCTTCCTCGACAGCTTTTTCGCAGGTCTCGATCGACTTGGGATAATCACCCTTTTCAAAGTAAACGGCTATCACACGGAGAGCACCAGTAAGCTCACGATGTTTGACGTATGAATGCGAGGCTTCACAACTCACCTGCCAAGTTGGTCAAAAAGGTTACATCCTGAGGCCATGTCTCCCACGCTTCCGTGAAAGCCTGAATAGCAGCATCAAAGTCCCTCGACTTGTATGCCTCGGCACCACGAGCCTTGGCAGCAAGCGCCTGTTTCTTCTCCTCTGCATCTGCAGCAGGCTCCGGTGCTGCCTCCTTTGCGGGTGTGGGAGCGGTCTTTTTCGGTTCCGGTGCTCGGGGCGTGGGTTTCGGTTCCGGGACATCGTCTTCCACTTTGGCGGCTTTCGAGGTTGACGAGGACGTGGGTTCGACGCCTTCCATTGGTGTAGCTGCGGGCTCTTTGATACCAGATCCCTCGGGCATCTCAGTCGAGCCTTCAGGTCGCTCAAACGCTTGCTATAAAGCAATTCAAACTGAGAGTCAGCCAACGATCAACCGCATTGTCTGAGAAGCCGACGTACCATGTCAATTCCCATAGCAACGCCAATTACATCCAACATCCGCTTATCCTGCAACATGGACGCGAAATCTACATTGCCACCCTGTGCCAGCCCTTGAACTTTGGCAACGAAGCCGGGGTCACGCATGTGCGCGGCCGTCTTGGGGTTGCTCGCCAGTTTACCAAGCAGGTTCGGGTCCTTGAAGAATGCGCCGAGTCCGGCATCGTCCCCACCTGGTGGACCACGAGAGTCAAGGGCACGCTTGACATCGTCCAGTCCCTTTTTGAGCGGGGCATTGTTCGGGTCGATCTTGAGACCCTCCTCGCTGAGCACGGAAAAAGGTACAACGTTAGTGCGATTTTTTGGCCAAGGCTGTGGAAAAAGGACACTCACTAGGCGAATACGGCGTCCTCTAGATCACCCAACCCATGTAAGGCAGCACCTTTTCTTGCATGACCTTTGACAAACGACGAATCGATTTGGATGCACTGCGGCACACACGTCACCCAAATGAATCAGTATACATACTCCATCCAGCGGACAGACCACCTGTAAAACTCTGGACGTACCCTTTCAGCGTCCTCTAAAGCACCAGCATAATCCTTCAACGAAGTCTTTGTAGCTGACCTGTTTGAATACAAGACATGGTTGGACGGGTCCAGTTCGATAGCCTATACGAGTAGCCAGTCACCACGCAGGGTCAGCTGTGCCACCAACGATACAACCCGTTCAAGCGGGTCGTACAGACGTACCTTTGAGTATAGTTCATTGGCCTTTACGAAATCCTTGGCTGAGAAAGCAGCGTTTGCTTCTGCTTTGAGTGCTGCGGCCTACATGCCACCAAGTAGGAGAGCAGGAAGGGAAGAGAAAAAACAGAGTCAGAGTTTGATTCGTCATCATACGAGTGGGAGGAACGTCGATGGAGACACGACACTCACGTCTGACATTCTTCAGATGGTTTATCTCAGTAGAGTAGAAGTAGGTCGCTGTATCTGTGATGATACTATAGAGTAGCGAAGGGACAAGTAATGACTATGCAACTTCTGGCCATATACGTATATTATTCCTGGCTGACAAGGGGCAAGTTGCGACGATGGTTGGCCTATTGGCTTTAATTAGCTTCCGATATTGTTACGGCAGCAGCTGACGGCCGCCGGACTACAATCCAGATATTGCTAGAGCTTTCCTTGCTTTCCTTCCTGGCCGAGCCCTTTGGTCCACTTCGTTGTCAGTTCCGCCCAGTTGTACAAAGTCCCTTTCCATTCTCATCATCACTCTTCAGACTGTACACCTACGTTTCTTTGCAATGTACGCAACAAGGTAGAGCCATATCGAAGCGTATCTTAACCTCGCTCCAATACTGATGACAAAGCGGGCCGAGGCTGCACCGATTCTCTCCAAGACCCTCCAAGGACCGTTGACTGACCCGACATATTTATTTTATTCGTCTCATGTTCTACTTTCACAACTTGCTGCTGCTGCCACTGCTGCATCGTCCATTCGCGCTGCTGCGTCAAGCGACCAACAAACACTAGCCATGCGATCAGCCTAGCGCATCAACGGCACAGACGCAATGTAAATGAATGCTTTACAACGAGCTGGAAGAGATGAAGAAGCTCTTGTCGACTGTAACGAAACAAAGAATCAGTGGGCGCTCGCATTTCGACACGGAGGTTGGGCGTAAGATACGTACTGGAGGAATCGACGGGGGCAGGAGGCTGCCTCGAGTCCTGAGGAACCTGGCTCTGGTCCTGGGTAAAGCCAGCGCTACCATCAACGGTAGAGTTGGCGCTATCACAGAAAGAGGAATAAGCTCTTTGGCAACACAATCTAACCTCTTGAATCCAAGGACTTACATGGAGATCTCGTAAGAAGCAGTCTTGGCAGGGCTTTGACCGTTAACGAGTCGCTTCCAAGCTTCGTTGCATTCGTGCACGACTTCAACAGCGTACTTCTTTCCCTTGGCTTCACCGTTGAACGCAAAGACGTTCTACAAAAGGAATTCTCCAGTCAGACAGTGTCTAGAGCGAGACATGCACACCGCGCGCAACGACTCACCTCGGGCTTTCCATCGGGGATTTTGTAGATTCGGAACCACTCTTCAGTAGCTCGCAGGTATCCAGGCAAATGCCTCTCAACATCCTCGATATCGTTCAATCGGGAAGCCAAAGGATCATTCACGTCGACGACGATGACCTTCCAGTCGGTTTCACCTTCATCGAGCAAGGCCATGACACCGAGGACTTTGACCTGCTTGACTTCTCCGACTTTACCGACTCGTTCACCGATTTCGCAGACGTCCAGGGGGTCGTTGTCACCGTTCGCCTTGGTTTCCGGGTGAGCGACGGAAGGGTCTTCCCAGGTTTGTGGGAAGGCACCGTAGTTCCAGATCTAGTGGCATGGGAAGGGTGAGCATGAGGGTGGGCGGATGTGAGAGGAGAAAAACTCACGTAACCGTGGTGAGGGAAACAGTTTCGGACGAATCGGAGCTTGCCCTTCTTGATGTCTGTTCCCGACGCCTGTATCAGCGAATGGTACTAGTGGAGAGTACGGCGGCAACTAACCTTGCTTGATAGGGTTGAAAGCCTCCTCCTTGCAGATTTCCATCTTGGCGTTGGTCCATCGGGGAACTTCAACGATCACTGACATACCACAAAAGCGGAATCAGCACTCGTGCACACTTTTATCTCTCCACAAACGTCGATGCGCAGTGCACAAGTCATCAATCAACGCGCAAAAAAAGTCGTTCAGGTAACGAAAGTCTCCGCCAATGGTTGAAAGCGTAATTTCAAGCCATATTCGGTAGGAACAATTGGATAATTATTAAAAGAAAATTTGTTCATCGTTCACTTTTCGCCGTTGATTGATGACCTCGAGGCACACTGCGGATGTTGCGAGCGGGACAAGTGTTAGGCGAGGAGGACATGGGTGTACTTACTGTTCAAAATGGTCTTGCTCTCATCGGCGAACAAGGGGATGTCGCTGCGTGATGGTGAGGTTAGCGATGTCTTGAAGAGGCTTACGAAAGTGCGATGCTTACTGGAAGGGGGAGACGACCTTGCCATCCTTTTCAATGTAGACTCGGTGTTCTATCCGCCGTGAAGACATGAAACGATCAGTAAGCCGCACTGGCAGAAAGGCAGTCTTGTAAGATGGATTTACCCAAGGTGTTGGGAGCCTAGATAGCAGGACAATCAGTTCTCGATATTCGTCAAACCCAGATATCGATATAAGCTCCGAAAGAAGCAGAGACACTCACACCAACGATTCGAGTAGTGTAAGCCATGGTGCGCAAAGAGTATCTGAGCGAACTTGTAGGAGCACGAAGAAGCGACTTGGACGTTGCGAGCACAATCGTCATGTATCTCTGTCGAACGTTGGAGGGAGGGGAAGGGACAGAGAGGTGACAGCTGGGCCGGCTGGTGGCTGGTGGACGATATCGTTGGTTGGGGAGAGTAACGTTCGAACGGTGGAGTGCTTTGGCCCGTCGGATCCAAAATCATTCGCCGAAAAGCGCGGACGGACTTCATGTCCGCGTCTGATGGCTGATGGACAATCCATTTTATTCCTAATTTCCAACTCCCGCTTCCTTCCAGCTCCGTCTCGTCTGCATAACCTGGTCTCCGCAAGCGACGTAAAGGTGGCCGACAATCCTCAACCACTTAGTGCGATTTCGTGGATGGGTCAAGGAACTGCTGGTCAAAGCTCGCCGCCTGACATAGCTGCACACAGTAAACACATAAACACAAAACAATGTTCATTTCGAGCTTCATGCTTTCCACAACTACATTATTATTTAACATCTTGCTCTGTGTATTGTCGCAAGTATTATAAACATCCCGCGGTTTTTCTTTTGCTTCATTCTCGCCAAGTGGAAGTCGTCCCGTCTCGAGTAATCGCAAACGTTCTACTTTGCCGGAGGGATTCGGAAACCCTGCATCATGGTCGTACTGTTCCCCGTAGCGGTCGCGTTGGCTTCGACGACTTGAATCAACGGGCAACTAGGAGGCACCAGGTATTGTCCGTATTCTCCAGCGGTGTGGAGGATGACACCGTTGGACCATCCGAAACCGATTACTACGGTGTATTCACCACCTCCTCCCTGGAAAACGTAGCTGCTGTTTCAGCGGCCTGCGCTTGATTCATAAACATAGGGCGTTACTTACAGCAGCATCCGGGTCGACGAGACTGAACTTTTCAAAGATATGGCCTGCAAAAAATAGTCCATCAGCACCAGGTCTATACAAAAAGTCCAGCACGCGAATACTTGCCAGTGTCGTTCGAGTTTGGCAAGCTCTGTAGCAGATTAGGAATGGATCCGCCAGTCGAGTACCTATCGCGCGAAGCCAAAGGGATAAGCTTTGGATCGAGTCAAGGGATGAGAGGCGGGGAGGACTTACCAACTGCAGAATGAAGACTGCATGTATCGGTTGGCAAGTTCGATAGCGAGCGCTACGAGGAAGACAAGCGCCATCAATACCACATCTTCCTGGTCAGGGCAGTAGTCGAACTCACCTTGCCACCAAGGTTTCCCCTTCTGAATAGTCGTCAAATCCGCACGGAAAGTCTCAGTGTTCCTGCTCACCAGGCTCGCGTTCTGCGCCGGCAACTGCGTCTGGTTGAGCCCGAACTGACCAGCCGGAACGAGGGAAAAGTTGGTGGCGACGACTTGATCGAGGACGGTACCATTCGGGTAAAGTCGTCCAATCGCTTCGAGCGCCTTGATGGCCGTGTAAGCGTGAGGAGGCCAGGCGTTGATATCCCAGTTCAAACCGGTGTCTAAGAGTGTTGCAGCAGTCGGAAGTCCAGCGTAGGTGCCTGCAATGTATCGCAAACCTTGGAAAACGTTCAGCGCGGCCGTCTCGTTCTTTGCAATCTCAGGAGGCGTAATGTTGTGCCATAGCGGGAAAGTTCCACCTGCGTGGTAAATGGGTGAACGGGCGCCTGCGGTCGTGTTGAAATCGTAAAACCAAGATTTAACGGGGTCCCAACAGAGGTCGAGGATCGCTGCGTTCATCTCCGTGGCGATCATACGGTGGGCGGCGATTTTGCTGGTCATGTTCTGGGACGAAGACATGGTGCTGTTCATCATCATTGTCGAGTTTCCGGAAGAACCGCTCATGGACGAGTTCATGTACACCTCGTACAAGTTTGCCAGCTACACTCAGGTCGCATCAGCTTTCCATACACCTTCACCGAGAACTCTCGATGACGACTCACAATAACATGATCAGCGTAAAGCAACGCATTCAAATCAACAGGCACAATCGCCTTGACATTCAATTTCCTCAAATTCCCATACGCGTCCGACTTGTTGAAACTAATCTCCTTGCTCCACCTGCCTGAATAATCCCACCCGGACTCTGCACCGGATGCGAGTTCCGAGTACAAGGATTCACGTTGCGACGTATTCAACGCGGGTTCGGCGCCAAACACTGTTTTATAGTCTTCCACGTATCCCTACACCGCACACCACGACACACCGTATATCAGCTCTGCCATCGAACACTTTCAACGCGCGCCACATGGAAAACCCCGGGGAACTCACCTCGGGCCTCGGCGCGGTATTATTCACCGCAAAGTGGGCAACGGAATGCGTCTTGTTCGTGTACGGACTCTTGACGCTGATCGTCCTATTCACGCGCCACCATTCCAGCTCGGCATCAAGCAGCGGCAGAGCACGTTCGAGGACGGTCGTGTTCCCCGTCGCGAGGACATAGGCGTTTACCATTAATGTGAATACGGGTGGTTGCGATCTGGTCACGAGCGAAGCGAGCGTGAGTAACGGGAAAGAGGAAAGGCGATAATGGAACGTACCGGTTCAAATAATACTTTCTCCCGCCATTTGGTACAAACCCATACCCATCAATTAAATCCATGAAATTGTTCAACAGGTCGTTGGCGTAGTTGTACAGTTCGGATTTCAGAAGACCTTCCATGATCCAGAATGAATCCCAGTAGTAGACCTCTGCGAAAAAGGATGGAACAGGGAGTACGTGTAAGTGAAAACTCGTGGATGGAAAGACGCAGGTGGGAGGGAAAAGGTAAGAAAGAAAGGCACTTACCCCTGTAACGACCACCTGGAACGACAACACTGTTATTCAACGGAATCACCGACGAATCGCATTTCACGCCATCGCATACAACCGACTGGTTCGTCTCTCTGCCCAATCCGAACGCATTCACAGAAAGGTCAGCCTCACTCTCGCAATCCTGTACGCGGAAGACGGAGGGTAAAACCGAAAGCCCACTACTCACCGAATCAACAGTGTCCAATAACCATGAACGACCGATGCGAAACCCTTGTATACGACATCATCGACGTCTTCCAGGAACGCCGGACTAGCCGTGAAATTCTCAATCTGAGCAGTCACAAGCTCCAACCCTTCCCCCTGGAAATACCCTTCAACAAACGTGACGACATCACCGACCGTGATATTCTCCTTTTGGGTGAGCTGGGAAAACGCGAAATACGTCTCGTTCAGGGAATACTTTGTTGGTTTATCCGGGAACGTTTTCGAGTCTCCGTAGATGCCGCTCAGTTGGACGAGCTGGAGTAGTTCTCCTGGGCAATAGGTAGCGTTCTGGCCTTCGGCACAGAGGTATTGCTGGCGAGGGAGGATACCTTCATTGACGGTACTGTTCAATGCGGCGGTAGGACTCGGGATACTTGTGCTCGCCGCTACTACGGAGCTGCTACCAGTGTTGACTGTGGTAGTCGGTGCGTAGGTGGTTTGAGCGGTGAGTTGGGATGGGTAGATGGTTAGTGTGGTTTCAACTACTGGACCGAGGAGTGTTGATGCTGCTGCAGAGGATGCCGGACGTCCAGTCGAGCTTGATCGGACTGGTGTAGCGAGCGAGACCGACGCAGAGGATACGGCCGTTGCAGAGCTCTGCGCTGAAGCGAGAGTGAAGAGTGAGGAGGCTGCCCAGATGGCGTACCCGACTCGGTTGTTGGTAGTGTCCAGTTTCATCTTGTTTGGTTGAACAGTCGTTGACTACAGGAAAACAAAGAGGAGGGGCTGTGCAAATGAATGAATTATATACTACACTCCAGCTAAAGTCTGCAACGAATTAGGTATGACGCCGCAAACGTGTGGAGGAACCGTAAATCGTAGAAAACTGATCAAACACAGGCACACACTCCCGCTATACCCAATTTCCAGTACATCAGGCGGATCCAAATCCAGTAATTTACTGTAATATTTCTCCATCGAGTGGTGCCCAAGTGCATTACCCCAGTCTTCAACTTGTACCGTAGCTCATAGCTTCTATTGCCCCGTTCGCTTACGGGTGACTGAAGAGTGGAGCCGCTGGGGTGCTCGCTGGGGTGCCCTTGACGAAGGCTAGTCTTGTACAGGAGTCAGTGGTGCAAGCAAGGATGACTGCGTCTGACTAGCTGTCTGACCACAGTACCCTCTTGGACAGCTCCCTGGACCCTCGACCAGACTAGCTACAAGACTCCTCCGCAGCTCTGCATCCTCATGCTCATCCTTGGTGCCCAGAGATGCCAGGGAACAGGTAGAGACGAACAATCGGAGAAGGTTCTGTACAGCAACGGGAGTTATAGAGCGTCATCCAGTGAGCACCTTGAAGCACCTTGAGCTAAATTCTTGAGCTGCACCTTGGCACACTTCAACAAAAAATAATTCAATTAAGTAGCTCGAGTAATCGAGTAAACGAGTAAGAGTAAGTGTCATGACGTCAGCGGCGTTCACGGAACAAACTACTCGAGTACGTCCCAAAATCAGGTGATACCAACCGGACGAGTGCGAACCGAGACAAGGGTCCCCCAGCTGGTCCCCCCCCCCTCCCCCCTGTCGTAACTTGTCGTTCTGTACAGCTCCTGCCCACCAAATAAGAGTTCAGAGTGAGTCTGAGTGAGTCCAGTCAAGCCAACAAGCCAGTAGTCTTTCATCAAATTGCAACAAGGAAACCCAGACCAGCAGCTAGACCAGCCAACTAGCCCTTAGATAATCCTCTTCTCAAGCTTCTCGAGCGCCAAGAGCTGAGCAATTGCCTAAAGTCTCAAATTCTTACAAGTTAGCGGAAAATAAAAATACGTGAGCCGATAACATGCAACGTGTGCGCCGTGCTGCGTGCTGCTGACTCTAGGATGATAATCCAAAGTAAAAGAAATCAGCAGGACAGAGTTACAACATAAGCAGGATCGAATGAGGTCAGGTGTGCAAGAAAAGCCGTACACGAGGCCACGAGATTTCCATGACATGACAAGTGGTTACGAACTGTTTCGACGCAGGCTCGCTGCTGTGGCAGTGCTAGACGTAAGCATTTAACACACGTAGATATCGGAGGTACCAGCTGCTGCGTGGCTACGGCACATCACGGTATACATGTCGTGGCATAGTGCTAATAAAGGTTTGAGACGTGCTGTGGGCAGTGAGCGAGATTGAATGTCGTCGGCAGAGGCGTCCTGGGTACATTCTACACCCCGCCGCCGAATGTTACATTCCAACCACTTGTAGGACTTTCTACTTTCCGCTTTTCACACTACAACCAGCTCCATCTTCGTCCTCTCCGAACCCTCGCCCTCCTCACGTCCCACACACGCGCACACGTGTGGCCTACAACTCCTGCTTGCCAACCTGCTTGACCGCTTCCGTCGCGGTATCCACAACCGAATGAACACTCTTCGTCGCCTCCCCTACCACATCACGCACCTTCTCCGCGGCTTCATACGCTGCTTCAGCGGCTTGATCGAATTTCCGGGCGACAAACGTCGACAGGATGTTCCGCTTGATGGTGATTTCGTCCATCTTTGCGGGTGCGAGGGAGGGGGAGGAGGAAAGCTTGGTGAACCTCGCGGTTTCCTTGGCGAGCCACTCTTCACCCTTCTCCAATACCCGCTCCATAGCCTTGACATAATACTCGGCGGCACTCAACGCCGCTGTCGTTCCGGGGACTTTTCCACCTGCTTGTTTCGCCTGGAAAGACAAGTTGGCGACGTATGTTCGCGCTTTGGAGAGGACGGCGGGTCGCTCGGTCGCTGGTGAGGAGAAGAAATCCGAGGCGAGTTTATCCAACGCGAGGGCTCGGCCTGCAGTGGCTAGGAGTGTGCCAGAGGGGGAACGGTGTGTTCCACAGTGTTCGTTCAGGAACTGTCACGTCACAACCCGTCATACAGCGTCAGTTACGCAGCACAGGGAGAGGAGAAAGAGAAGAGCGGGCAACGAGCCGGCGCCGCGCGGGGGACTTACGGTAACGAAACCCTCCTCGTTTCTTGCGCCAGAGTAAGGGATCGGCTCGGACCCATCTTTCGGGAAGAACTTGATAGTCGGGTACGAATTGACACCGTTCTCTTGCGCGAGCGCACGGTTGATGTCGCTATCCGCGTCCGGAACTTCTGCTACCACGCACTGCGGGAGGAAACGAAAATTAGTTAGTGGGTTAGGTGGAAATGGAGAAAGGGAGGGAGTGCTTACGTCGGATTCGGATTTGAAGGCTTTTGCTACTGCTTCGTATGGCTTTGTCAACGATTTACAGTGTCCACACCTAGCAGCACCCAACGCGTGAACCAAGGATCAGCACCCATGGCACCCAAACCCCTGTGAAGCGACTCACCAAGGAGCCTTGAAAGCAACCAAAACATTCTTCCCGCTATCCACGACCTCCTTCACAAAGTTTCCAGCACCAAGTTGCTTCACTTCAGATGGTGCTGCGGACTTGATGTTGGATCGGACACCGGATTTCTGGGTGACGAATGCGGCCAAGTCGGCGACTTCTCGTCCTCCGTCGTAGTCTTCGGGGTTCTTGAGGTCGTTGGCGTTGAACCACTTAAGAGCTGGCAACGAATTGATGAGAGGAACGTTAGGAAGGGGTGGAGAAGGGTTGATGGAGGGAGGGAGGGACAGGCTTACTAGGGAATCCTTGAATACCGTACCGCTTGCCCATCTCCTTTTCGATATCCGCGTCAATCTTGGCAATGATGATCTTATCCTTGTTGAACGCATCGGCAAGTTCTTCCCAGACGCTGCAAACACCCCAAGTTATCAGATTTATCAGAACGCCAAACCACGCACAAAGGTCGGGTAGGAGTGACCTACGGAACCAGTTTCTTGCACTGCATCAACGAACCTGATCAGCTCATCACCTCTACGCGGAATATCAGGATACAGAGACTCACATGACCACACCAAGACGCATAAAACTCTACCAACGCAGGCTTACCCTGTCCGATAATCTGATCAAAGTTGTCGGTTGTAAGAGTAACGACATTTGATGCTCGTACGCATGCCAGGAAGGCGATAGCGAAGAATGTGAGCGTGGATAACACGCTTGATGTCTTCATGTTTGCTGTGTTGTTAACTGAAAATGCAAAGGGGATGCAGCATTGATGTCAGGATGGGTGATGATGAAGCGTTTGATGGCGTGTTGCATGTTGGGAAGGTTGCTTCCAGGTGTAACGTCGATCGCTCATTATTCGTCATATTGGGCACTTAGGCGCGATTTCTGACGTAAGCTCAGGTTCTGAAACTACGACTGCGCCTACCGCCCTGTTGCCCCTGTAGCCCCTGTTGCTTCTAACGTTGTGTCAAGTAGCTCTCCCTGGTCGTAAAGGTACCCTGCAACGAGCACTACAGCCAGCGCCCCTTCCTACCAAGCAGAGACGAAGACACGTCCCGGTTGGTTCACTCGGACACCTTTTCCGATTTCCGACGATTCCTCTCCCCGCCGCAATACATCGACTCTGGAAAACGTCGAGCAGATCTCGAATACCAAGAACGCTCGGAACGGCAGACATATATAGATGTCATAGGGTACATAAGTGATTAAATGGAGTTGCTGGATCTGTTCGACGAGTCAGGATACGTAAGCGCCAAACAGATACAGGAGAAGTTGGAAATAACAGGAACGGAACATAACCCGGTTCGAGAGTCGGCACGACGGCGTTTTCGGTGGTAGTAGACACAGGATGAGCTAGATACCTCATGATTCATATGATATCAAGGACAAAGATTGACCGTTTCTTTCAACAAGGTCATGTATTATGAGAACATCGGTGTCTTCATTCCCAACGAAAATACTTGAGGGGACATTAGTCTTGACTCGCTCGTTGCTGTAATGGCCTTGAAATTTGACCATTGCTGAGATTACCTTTGCTCTTGCCTTTGTCTTATAAATACTTTGTACTTGTATAGTTTCTTTATTGTTAGTTAGTTAGTTAGGATCGAATCTGGGTTAGGAAAGGTTATTCAATACGTTAGAACAGATAAGTGGAAAGCCAGATCTGCTGTTAGTAGCTTCGAAGATAGTTTATTGCTTATGTTGTACCCATATCCATCGTTATCAATACTTATGCTGTATGCAGAAGATATGTGCACAGAGTTACACAGTTGTGCACAAGTTGACACAAGACGGATCTGTAAGTGCAATAACTCAGCGATACACAGATGGGCACAAGTTTGCACAAGGGTCGCCTAGGTAATGTGACCTTACCCATTTCCCCTTGGAGACGCTTGGGAAAGTCGCCACAATCACGGTGGCGACACAGGTATATATTGATACGTTTCCCCATGTAGTAGTTTCCGCCACCATGATTATTAGATTCACGATTGACCTCATCAACCAAGCCCGAGCAACCGTCCTTGACTATTATCCCATACTTAGTGATCTGGTTAGACTCGCTTAAACTAGTGGTCTCGCTCATTACCTATAGTATCTTCTGTTATCAGCTACTATACTTACAATCGTAAAAGCATAATACTTTTGACTTGAGCCAACCAAAGATCTTGTACTGTATCATAACTTCATAAGGTATATTATATTCTATATACTATATCTACCTTTGATACATTGATACTAGCACTCTTACAATTGCACCACATTCATCATTCGTCGCTCATGCCCCCCATGTTCATTTCCGGCACTTTGGTACGGAGATATTCGGCACATTCTATGCAGAATGCCTTTAAGGTATGCCACTCAGTCGTCATAACAAGGTTCAAAGCGCTTCATCACGATGGCGTCCCTTTGTCAAAATTTTCACCTGGAGCTTCACTAGCGAGAAGCGGTGCACACGGCAGGCTATATATAAGTAAATACAAACGGAGGTCTGGTTCTTTTGCCTGATGATTTGCCCTTTTCTTCAAGAAACGCGGACCAGCTCAGCAATATACTGAGAATCGTATCTGTGGCTCTCATTTTCCCGCTAGTTTCTTTCAGCCTTCATCTTTAGGATCAACCACACCCCTCATTCCACATTATACTAGTAGATTTTTACGTCACTCCCGCGTTCAGCAGCAATGGTCCAGAAGAAAATCTCCCTCGGCGGGATAATTCGCTCGGCATCCACCGCAGGAGGATCGGAGGGGGTGCCCAGCGTCAGCGATCCAGGGACGCTCCTAGAATCACATGATCCTGTCACCGTAGACCAGCAGCAATCGTGGAAGGATGTTCGATCTATCACACAATCTGAAGCGAAAGCGTAAGCAGACATGACAAGAATTCCTCGCTTATCTACTGATCGCTCCATATTCACAACAATCAGAGAATCGTATGACAACTCCTCGCAGCTCAAAAAACTGCTCAACGTTCCACCGAGCTTCCAAATCTCACAACCCAGTGAAAAAGGTAAGACGCAGCGGTATTTGATCTTTGCTGACCTCTCTGACAGCTCCTGTTTGTCCAAATACACAATTTAGTGGATAATTTGATCGCTGGCTCGTATGGCGGAAGTGCGTCCATCGCCTGGACGAACAAAGTCAATGCAGAAAGTAAGTCGGTATGACAATATGACACGATATGACATGTATGCTCTCTGCGACTGACGGTGCATGAGACTTCATCCAGGAAACTCACTCGTGGACGGAAGCTTGGTCGAGCCATCACAACTACAAGCCTTGACAACAAATGCAAAACAGGATGCATCTCCGACACTTTGGTCGATTCGTGACTGCCTTGATATTCTACCTCGCCAGTCGGTCAAGATTACAAGGTTGTTCGAGGCCAAATCACTTATCTTTAAAAGGAAGCGCAAGGGAGGCGATGACTCAGTCCGGCTGGAGCTTAACCTTTTCGATTTGCTGATTGACGTCTCGGATGACGAAAAGTGTTGGTGGTGGCAACCTCGCGGTGAGGGGCAGGCGGGATTTCAGGTGTGGACAGGCCCGCCAGACGGGAATACACGGCTCACCGTCGTGGTCGTAGCAGATTCTGACTCGGAGGAGGCCTTCAGCTTGAGGTACGGAGCTCACGACAAGGTGGGCAGTATTGGGGTCCACTACGTACGCAGCAAGAAACATTCTATCTTTCTGAAAGACTGGGCGGTCGCCGAACGAGATGATGAACTCATGAAAAAACGCTGAGTATCGGTGTAAGAGTACTAGTCACGTTGTATGTATATAGTATTATAGATAGTATAATATATAATATGATTATATCTTTTCAATACATAACTAGATCTTCGGTCGGTTTAGTCAAAGGTATTATGCTAATGCAACTATAGTATCGTAGAATATAAATATAACAACTAGATGCAATGAGATAGATCACTATGATCAGAATTACTAATTCCGTAGTCACGTAACTAGTAGTCAAGCTTCACCAACCTTCATCGACATCACCACATCTTTTATCGGACGCGATCAAAGATCTTCATCACCAACACCGGTACCATCAACAAGATAGTTGATCGTCAACAAGTCAGTTGACCCTTTCCTTTGCACTGCAAGGAACCTAAAGTGCTCCGTCACAGTCCAGTAGGACCTGGGGTGACCTTCACCTATTGCCTAGTAGGACCTAGGATGGCTGATACAACAATCGACGTCGGCCAACGCCATTGTCCCCTTCACCAAGACTATCGATAAAGACATCGATCCGAACCATAACCATCACCACCAAGTCAAGTAGTACTTCATCAAGATGCCACCCAGACCCACTCGATCAGCACTTTCCGGATCTAACAACAACCCTGTTAGAAGTGCTTCACCTGTTACACCTACTCCTTCCCCTGCGCCCCCTTTAACGTCGAACATGCCTCCTCTCGTAGTGCTGAGACTTTGACCCCTACACCTTCGACTCCCGCTTAACGACCTGTTCCTGTCCCTGCTGCTGAAGTTCGTGAAGAATCTATTCTTCCTGAACCGCGAGTGGTTACGTGCAAGGGCCTCACCGTTTTAGCAATACTAACACCTTATTACGATTATAGGATCTCGCCTTTCCTATTCTCTATTTCGACTCGCCAAGTTCGATCCCCCGATATACTATCTTTTTGTCACTTGTTGTACAATAGATAGTCGCAATAGTATTCAGATAAGTTGAATCTCCGATAGCTAGTTCCGCCATCGCTAGTTGATCTCTTGATTGTAGTAATTAGAAGTATACGTGGTATTACAAGGTTATTCTCTTTTCGCGGAAGCAGTGCCACCAATGTGCACAACTCGCACAAGTTGACAGTACGTTCCTCTTAGAGATTCTGCCTTTAGTTCGCGCCTTTGGTACAAGAGTTGCACAAACGCGACTGTGCACTCGACTGTGCATTGCACTGTGCATGAGCTGTGCAACCCTAAGCGCGTCCTCAAGGAGCCCTTAGGGAAGAGCCATTCGCCATAGTGGCGAATGCAGTATATATAGAAGCCTTTTCAGTTGTAATAGTTTTGCCACCATGCTTTATTTGATTCACGATTGACCTCACCTACTTCACCCAAGCTTTCGTCCTTGGCTATCATATACCACACTAAGTGATCAAGGTAGATTCGCTAGCTATAGTGATCTATCTCATTGCATCTAGTTGTTATAGTTATATACTACGATACTATAGTCGCATCAGCATAATACCTTTGACTAAACCCACCGAAGATCTAGTTCTGCATTGAAAAGGTATATCATATTATATATTATACTACCTATATAGATACAACGCAGCTAGCACTCTTACATTACGGTCGACGAACTCGCTCGTTGGAATGAGATTCTCGCTGGATTGCAACGTCGAGTTGAAGGATTACAGACGTCACATGTTGAACAACGACAAGAACGCCACCCGACCTCGTTAGGGAGGGGTGGGGAGTGTGTTGAAGTAAGGAGCTGTTGCAGCTGGTGTTGCGAAGTGTCGATCGAACTGTCTACCGTCGGTCGCAATAGCTGCTGTCGCAATGAGCACCCAATGACGAATGACCACCACAGTGTGCGTACCACAGCACCCGAAGACAAGCCCGGGTAAGCGTGTCTGAGCTCGGTCACCCTGAGCCATGTCACCTCCGGCTCTCTTCGTAATAATTAGAGCACGCGATTGCTTGAACGCGTCGAGCATTATTCAAAAGATTGTTTCATTGTTTCAATTGTTTCAAAAAGTCGCCCAGGGGGTCGTTGTGTTGACGGGTTGTTCTTGTAGTGATTGCTTGCGATATAAAGCCGTCGTCATAAAGCGACTGTGTCTGCGACGAGGAACACTGGTAGTTCAGGTCCGTGGTACAATACGACTTACGCAAGACGGCAGTCGACTTGCAAGGCATCCCGACGTTCTCTATTCTCGACACCTTCCTTTGCGTCCAACCTTCATCATCATCCGCAGTCATCACTTACGACAACCGACGTACCAGTAACGAAACGCAACTTTCGAATCCACCATCACTTATCAGCCCACTATGGTTAACCCTAATGGACGAAACGGATCGGGCGCTTTCACGATCAGCTCACCGTCGTCCTCGCCCTCTACGCCAAACTTTGAGCAGCACCTGCAGTCTCGAGCTAATGATTCCCTTGCATATGATGACGAGGTAAGTGATTCTAGTATATGGGATGGTTATTTGATCGAAGTTGGGAATATGGACGATGAAACGGTTGACCTAAATTCTAGCTGGAATAAAGGGAGTTTCAGGGGGAAAATGGAGGAGCTTGAAACGCGAATCTTTGCGACGTGGTGGGCTGATCCTCCAAATCTATTGATTGATTGATTGATTGCACAGGTTGATAGTCTTGCACCAGACTATTACTACGAACCTCATCTCCCTCCTGCACCAATCCAACACTCGCCATCTTTACACTCTATATCTCCTTCGCTCCAATCGAACCCTGCATTCAGCCGGTCTAGCACTTCAAACTCATTAGCCTACGACTCTTCGCGTTACGACTCGGAAGTTGTTCCACCGCTACCACCGCTCGCTGCTCCGCAACCTCGAGCTGGAAAAGGATCACTCGCTTCGTTGCACGCAGCCGCAGGTCTAGGACTCGATTATCAAGTCTCGCAGCAACCATCATTTGGCGTGAATGATCTCGAGAACCAGCATCGTGATAATACATTGAACTCAAATCACCTTCAAGTTGGTGGTGCGGATTCTTCACTCAAGGAACGACAAGCATATCGGTCTGCAACACCAGTTGTCAACGGTGAATCACGGTTCGGATCACCTTCCCCGTCTCCCGAAAAACGACAGCAGCATGGAATATACCCGCCCTCGAGCGTCTTGAAAAACAGCCAAAGTACATCACAATTCTCAAACTACGAAAAGCCGGCTTCTATCCGTTCCATTCGTCCTTCTGGAACAGCACCAAACCTCCACAGCCTAGGATTCAGTGACGTCAAACAACAAACGAAACCTCCAATGTCACGGCGACGCAAACAGTTCATCACGCTCGGTATCACACTCGGCATTATCGCTATCATCGCCATTGTCGTTCCTGTCGCATTTGTCGTCAACAAGAACACGACCGCAGCGGCAGCTGCCAGCTCGGCCGCAGCCACAGCGACATCAACGAAAAAAGTCACTGGAGGAGGTACCGTCTTCCCTGGTTCTGGTAGCGGCGCGAATGTCAGCGAAGGCATTGACCTATCGGTTTACTACTCGTCCACCAACCCTCTAAACCCGCTGGCATCACCTACATCCATGTCGATTCAATCAGGCACTTCGGGTTCGACCATCAACTCGTACGTTAATGGTTCTGCCGTGGCGTTCACGTACACCAATACCTTTGATGGGTACTACTACTATGATCCGACAAATCCGTTTTCAAAGGGAGGAAAGGCACAAAGCTGGTCTCCTGCAATTGAGGAGGAATGGGTATGGGGTCGAGATATCGTACGAGGTGTGAATCTCGGAGGGTGGCTGGTTCCTGAGCCTTTCATCGGTACGTGCGTCTTGTCGATCTTCTTCTGTGCTTTTCTAAACATCTTCTGCTCCATCTAGTACCGGCTCTCTTTGAACCATTCCCCAAAACCGTCGACGAATACACACTGGCTCAAGCCATGCGGGAAAAGGGCGGAGCGGTCTACCTCGAATCGATGATGAGGAACCACTACGAAACATTCATCACCGAACAAGACTTTGCGCAAATCGCACAGGCCGGATTCAATTACTTGCGGATTCCTATTGGGTACTGGGCGGTAGAGACGATGGATGATGAACCATATCTTGAAGGCGTTGCTTGGCACTACTTTGTGCGTGCGATTGGATGGGCTCGGAAGTATGGACTTAGGATTGATCTTGGTAAGTCGTCGGCTTCTTGCCGTGTCGAAACTATGTTGATCGATCCTACCTGTATTTTTCAGACTTGCACGCTCTGCCAGGAAGTCAGAACGGCTGGAATCACAGCGGAAAATCCGGTCTCGTTAATTGGATGTACGGAATCATGGGTATCGCCAACGCGCAACGAACTCTCGACATTCATCGAACTTTTGCCGAATTCCTCTCCCAGCCGCAGTATTCGTCTGTCGTCACCATGCTCAGTCTCGTCAACGAAGTTCAAGCAGAGGTCGTTGGGCTCAATGCACTGCAGACGTTCTATTTCCAAGCTTACAACACGATTAGAGGTGTCACGGGTATAGGCGCCGGTAAAGGCCCTATCATTGTGGCGCACGACGGCATGTTCGGTGTCGGCCAATTCAATGGAACCTTCCCCGGTGCGGACCGATTCGCATTGGATCAACATCCCTATCTGGCCTTTACCACGCCGAATACCGATTCCTGGGATGCACAATGGAAAAAGGCGTGTTCCTGGGGTGGCGGCACGAACGAGTCTCAACGTGACACTGGTATCGTCATCGGCGGCGAATGGTCAGCTGCCATCAATGATTGTGGCTACTGGTTGAAAGGTGTTGGTAGCACCCCGGCATTCGAGGGTATTGGTTCGTGCGACGCCTATGATCAATGGTGGACATGGGACGACGCTACAAAGCAGAATGTGAAGACGATGGCGCTTTCTACCATGGATGCTTTGCAGAATTACATGTTCTGGACCTGGAAGGTGAGTCACAATCTTCTCTGTCGTTTGTGTAAAGACGCTGACTTGATTACTGGCACAGATCGGAAATTCTACGAAGCTCGGATATGCCTCAAGTCCGTCCTGGCACTACAAGCTCGGCTGGGAGCAGGGCTGGTTCCCGAGCGACCCGAGAGAAGCTACGGGCCAATGCGCAGCTCTTGGCGTAGGAGGTTATCAATTCGAAGGCCAGATGCCTGCAAGTGCAACTGGAGGAGTGAGTCACTTGGTTCTGTGCAAGTCATGGCCTCCCGCTAAACGTTATGCCATACAGGGCGATGGACAAATTCCTACAAGCGCCGTTGGCAACTATTCAGCATTCCCGCCTGTATCGATGATCTTGAAGACCGGTACGGCAGCGACAGCGACTGTGATCATGGATGCGACCCAAGTCGCCTTGTTGCCCACTTACATGCGGACAGGCACCCCTGTCACTTTGACACATTCCGCCGTGCCGACGAATATTGATCCAGGAAATGGCTGGGCGAATGCGCAAGATACGGCAGGAGCATATGTCCCTGTCAGCGGATGCACATATCCTAGGTAAGTCGGCTTCTGAATTCCGCCATCTGTAATGGATGCTAATCCCGCTCATCTTACAGTGCGTACAGCGCCGGAACCGCTATACCTACTGCGGTATGCACAGGTGCTGCTTGAACATAGATAATGAAATCATAGAGTCAGCTGGCAGTGGTGATGGCATGAATACCAAATGTACGATAATGATCTTATGGAGGAATACTTGTAATCAGGTTATAGATGCGAAAATGCTGTATAGTAATACTCTTAGTCGTAACCCGTCCATCTGGATAGGCCCAACCGCACTCTGCATTGGTGTCAGGATCTTTTCGTCACTACATATCCGCAGAGCCCCCAAGAAGGCATCGCACGGCTGCAGCGATTTTCCCTCGTCGTGAGTGGCTTGGCGGTTGGCTCTGAACGCTTGTGTCCTGCACGGCTTGGATTCAAACAGGTAGGAAACTCGCTGATACGTCTGACATCAAATCATGGACGACATACGTCACCGATTATCCAGATGATCCTGAAGGAAAGAATCTCAACGAACGAATGTCATCAAGGCGACTATCATGAACAGCCGAAAACAAAACAGGAAATGTCCTTTACACCATCTATCATCATATCGTTCGATCATCATCATCATCGTCGTCCTAGAAACAAACCATCTATCCGTGGCGACCGTGCATTCTGGATCCTTACGTGTGGCGATCCGCTACCCTTGTGCCTGGACATCATACGAGATTGGGAAAAACGAGCGAGAAAAGGACGGAAAGAGAGGAAGACTGGAATACGGGATGGGTGAAAGAGGGCAGGAGAATGGTAAAACGGTGGTGGCTGGTGCGTTTACTCGAGGCTGTACCGCTTTCGCGCGGCTGGGTGACAGGCGGTACCGTTGTGTGCGAATCCACGTTGGCAGGATCGGACTTTACAGTGGCCTTCGACGCATGCGACCTGCCGAAGAGAAAGGGTGCAATCAGTCTGACGAGAAGAGGAGGCAATGAAGGGGACGGGAGGATGGACGTACTTCGTTGACACCGGTCATTTCAGAACAGACAGTTCCGACGGACCCAGGAAGGATCGGGAAGATACACCCGCCACCTATCCATAACGCAAAACATCAGTAACTTTACACGCCTCACTCCGCCACTCAGTCACGTGTAAACGTACAGGAATCCAAACTATTCATTACATCCGTACACTCCCAATCCACCATGCCCTTTCGGTGAACCGCACAAGGGATCCACCCGGGCTCGCATTTTGCCGAGTTGGAGGAGCGGTAGTACTGCTGGATCATGGTTGGTTCCGGGATATCGGAGACGGCGAAAGTTGTTGTGGGAGGGGTCGGGTGGACGACAAAGGCACGGACGAATGCTCCTTTTGCGACGTCGTCCGAGTCGTCTGAGTCCTCTTCGTCATCATCATCATCGTCGTACGCGGAATCGGCAAAGTAGGCAGGTTCGGCGATCTCGAGGTATGCTTCTGCCGGAGTAGGAGGGATCAACGTGAATGCTTCACCCTTCCATTCCCCTGTAACAAACTTGGCAGACGGGTCGACAGTACCGGTAGGTCTCGGAACAGCAGCATCAGAGGCGATGATGTCTCGTTTCCCGTATCCGACAGGGTAGGTAGGGTAGGTCGGGTACCCGTCCGTCGTGGATGATGTTTTAGGAGGTTTCGGGGGTTTGGGTTCTTTGCTGGGACAAGGTTTGTTGGTCGGTTTACACTTCTTGTTGCATTTTTGTTGGCCTTTCGGGCAGTCTACGAGGATGAGAGGCAAGGCAGTGAGTAAGGGGATGGGTGTGTGTTGAAGAGGAGGTCAAGGTACATACCGTATCCGCAGTCTGTGCACGAGTTCGGGATGGCGTGGTCCGGGTACTCGCAACCACGAGGACAGGACTTGTATTGATCGAGCTACATCGTGGAACAAGAGGTCAGTGTCACTTTCAACGAAAAGGCGACAAGGCGGCGACTCACGAAATTCTCTGCAGCATTGATCACGGCCTGCCTGACAAACAACTCTTCCCAATACTCTGGCAAGGTATCCAACCCCAACTTGCTTGCCAACTTTTTGGTCCCTTCCTGCTTGATCTTTGCCTCCAACTGTGCGACCGTCTTGTCCGTCAATTCACCGTCGGACTGACACAAACAGATCTTGGGGTTCCATTTCAAGTTGACGAACGGAACAGGACGGATAAAGGTAAGCGGCGAGGTGACTTTGAGTTTATCGACTGTTTGACAGAATGATGGACCTCCCTTTCCGGCTTTGACGAGCGGGAAGGAGGCGGCGACGACGATGAGGGTCGTCAAGAGGAGGGAGAGGAGCGTGGAGCGCATCGTGGTAAGAGCAAAGGTCGATAGGTATCGTCCGCCGGCGAGAAGATGATTCAGACTTGCATGGGAAAGGAAAGCTTTAATCAACAAGTTCCAAATAGAAATCCAGCTACTCCTTATACAGGAATGAGAAATGCCAGCAATGAGCGTATAGGAGAATCGCCACCTCTGCATAGCCTTTCCCTCCTTCCCCCTTTCGCCACGAGAAAAAACGTAAATAATTTCAACCCGAGTACCCTGAAACGCAAGCCATAACCTCCGGTCCAAGATAGGATCGCCCATCCGAAAGAGCAGATTTAGGGATCTAGGGTGTTGAGCAGAGGAAGGCGCGAAGGATGAGGCGAGGCGTTTGAGCCTGTTTCCGCTCTTCCTCTTCCGTGTTCGTTCGTGGCATTGTCTACTTGAAACGTCGATCGCATAGTTAGATAGGGGCTCGTGCTGCAGGCTATGCCCGCTGCTCATGAACCTCGAATTTATGCAAGTTCTAGGCTTTAGATGAGGGGTGAGGCAGAGTGGATTAAGGGAGTTGGTCGATGAGGGATAGAAGAGGAGAGAAGGGAACGCTGGGGCGATTGTAGTTATCAGTTGGCGACTACCCTCACTTTTTGGAAATGCGGAAGCCAGTACCTCGGCTTTCTTCGTGATATGTCTGCTAATTGCAAGGTTTTCCACGTTTGGCCTCCCGTTCTTCGATAGCATTAGACAAACGCGACTGACGCAACGTGCTCCTATCCACTCTCACCTTCCAGCCCTTGCGGTCAGGCCAGCTGCCAGGCTGCATCATATACAAAAACAAACAGATTCATTCACACATCGTAATATCATTTGCTCCTGTCGATAACCATGGTAGTACCGCTGTGAACGGTGACATTTCGATGACATGTTCCTGCAGAAGTTGGGGAGAAGTTGACGCGCTCGTGGAAGACACTGAAAAGAACAAGAATTCTCGAGGGATTTCACAGCAAGAGATGGCCAAAATTCCGGTCAGCGACGTTTCCATAGAAATTTCAATGTACTTTACCCGCGACTGTGAATGACTTATTGTTCAAAAATGGAACGACATCAGGTCGAGAAAGATCAGAAGGAAACAAGCTAGGAAACACAGGTCTTCAGCCACAGCATTACACGTCATTTACAAGGGAATAGGCAAGCAGCGAATAGTGCGCCCCTCTCGAACGCCGCCACCTCGCGTCGATCGTCGAATGCTGGATGCTGGATGCTTGGTCGTTGTCCATGTTGAAAGGTGATCGTCATATCAACTATCTGCAGGCTCATCGTAACAACCAAACGTTGCGTCAAGATACCCGGTATAAACATGGCGTCCTTCCCGCCTGGCTTCGGTCCACCACCAGGATTCAGCGGAGCGGCCGCAGGAGGATACGACAACGCCGCTGCTGGGGCTGCTATGGGCGTCCCGATCTCGCCTCCCGAGCACACGAGCATGTCGAAAGCAGATATCGAGAAAAAGGCCAGAAAGTGGCGACAGACCCAGACTCGAAGGTTTTCCGAAAAGAGGAGGAATGGCGGAGGTGGTGGGATTGATGGTGGGAAAGCAGAGTTGCCGCCTGAGCATTTGAGGAAGATTATCAAGGATCATGGGGATATGAGTAATCGAAAGGTAAGATTGCGTGGGTTTGCATGGTGTGGTTGTTGGTGGTGCTGATTACTTGGGTTTGGTCCAGTTTCGAAATGATAAACGTGTGCATCTCGGTGCGTTGAAGTATGTGCCGCATGCCGTGATGAAGTTGTTGGAAAACATTCCGTGTCCGTGGGAGGTAAGTCGATCGATCCAGTCTACCGCGTTGAAAACTGCTAATCGCCTCGACCGTGTATACAGCAAGTACGAGAAGTCAAAGTCTTGTACCACATCTCCGGTGCAATCACCTTCGTCAACGAAGTCCCTCGTGTCGCCGAACCCATCTACCACGCACAATGGGCATCCATGTGGTTGGCCATGCGACGAGAAAAACGTGATCGTCGTCATTTCAAGCGAATGCGTTTCCCGCCATTCGACGATGAAGAGCCGCCGATGGATTACGGGGATAACGTGTTGGATGTCGAGCCGCTCGAGGCTATTCAGTTGGAGTTGGATGACGAGGAGGATGCGGCGATTTCGGAATGGTTTTATGATCCAAAGCCGTTGCTTGATACGCCGCATATCAATGGATCAACGTACAAGACGTACCATTTGACGTTGCCGCAGCTGGCCAACTTGTACCGGATTGGTCGACAACTCCTCAGTGACTACTCGGACAACAATGCGTTCTACTTGTTTGACAAGAAATCATTCTTTACGGCGAAAGCACTCAACGTTGCGCTCCCCGGAGGACCAAAATTCGAGCCCCTGTACCGCGACATGGACAACTTTGACGAGGATTGGAACGAGTTTAACGATATCAACAAGGTCATTATCCGAGGTTTGATCCGATCCGAGTACAAGATTGCGTTCCCGCATCTGTACAACTCGTTGCCGCGAAGCGTTTATATGGGAGTCTACCACGAACCAAAGAACGTGTATATCAAGACGGACGATCCGGATCTTCCCGCATTCTACTTTGATCCGTTGATCAACCCGATCTCGCAGCGTCAAGTCATCCAAGCCCACGCCGAGCTTGTTTCGCACGAGGACAATGTGTTTGGGTACAATGTCGAAGAGGATGAAGAGTTTGAGCTGTCCGAGGATATTGAGCCTTTCCTTGTCGACGAGGAACTCAGCAACGACAACACCGCCGATGCGATTGCGCTTTACTGGGCACCGTACCCATACGACAAGCGAAGCGGTCGAACACGTCGAGCTCAGGATATCCCGCTCATCAAGAACTTTTACATGGAACACTGTCCGCCAAACCAGCCCGTCAAGATCCGAGTCTCGTACCAGAAACTGCTCAAATGCTACGTTTTGAACGCGCTCCACCATCGACCTCCCAAGGCGATGGGCAAGCGAAACTTGTTCAAGAGTTTGAAGAATACAAAGTTCTTCCAGACGACCACGTTGGATTGGGTGGAAGCCGGTCTGCAAGTCTGCCGACAGGGTTACAACATGCTCAACTTGCTCATTCACCGAAAGAACTTGAACTACCTGCATTTGGATTACAACATGAACTTGAAGCCGATCAAGACGTTGACGACAAAGGAGAGGAAAAAGTCGCGATTCGGTAACGCGTTCCACTTGATTCGAGAAATCTTGCGTCTTACGAAGTTGATCGTCGACGCCCACGTGCAATACCGATTGGGCAACGTCGACGCGTTCCAGTTGGCCGATGGGTTGCAGTACATGTTTGCCCATGTCGGTCAGTTGACTGGTATGTACCGATACAAGTACAAGTTGATGCGTCAGGTTCGAATGTGCAAGGATTTGAAGCACTTGATTTACGCTCGGTTCAACACTGGACCCGTTGGAAAGGGTCCCGGTGTCGGGTTCTGGGCGCCCGGATGGCGTGTTTGGTTGTTCTTCATGCGTGGTATTGTGCCGCTGCTTGAACGATGGTTGAACAACTTGCTCGCACGACAATTCGAAGGTCGTAACTCGAAGGGTATCGCCAAGACGGTCACCAAACAGCGTGTCGAATCACACTTTGATTTGGAACTGCGAGCGGCCGTCATGAGCGATATTCTCGACATGATGCCCGAGTCGATCAGGCAGAACAAGGCGAAATCGATCATGCAGCATCTTTCCGAGGCTTGGCGATGTTGGAAGGCCAATATACCTTGGAAGGTGCCCGGTATGCCCGCCGCCGTCGAAAACATCTTGCTCCGATACGTCAAGAGCAAGGCCGATTGGTGGACTTCGGTTGCTCATTACAACCGAGAACGAATCAGGCGAGGGGCTACCGTCGACAAGGCCGTCGTCAGGAAGAACTTGGGTCGATTGACTCGACTCTACTTGAAGGCCGAACAGGAACGACAGAACGGTTATCTCAAGGACGGTCCTTACATCTCTGCTGAAGAGGCTGTCGCCATCTACACTTCCACGGTACACTGGCTGGAAAGCAGGAAGTTTGCGCCTATTCCGTTCCCGCCCTTGTCGTACAAGCACGACACCAAGTTGCTTGTCCTTGCACTCGAAAAGTTGAAGGAAGCCTACAGTGTCAAGGGCCGACTTAACCAGTCTCAACGAGAAGAATTGGCGCTCATTGAACAAGCTTACGATAACCCTCACGAGTGTTTGTCGCGAGTCAAGCGTCTGCTTTTGACTCAACGTGCATTCAAGGAAACTGGTATCGAATTCTTCGACACTTATGACAAGCTTATTCCGTGCTACGACATTGAACCGGTCGAAAAGATCACCGATGCGTACCTGGACCAGTTCTTGTGGTACGAAGCCGATAAGCGACACTTGTTCCCCGCGTGGATCAAGCCTTCCGACTCGGAGCCTCCACCCTTGTTGGTTTACAAGTGGTGTCAGGGTATAAACAACTTGACGGATGTGTGGGAGACGAGCGAGGGCGAGTGCAATGTCATGATGGAGACGGTGTTGTCCAAGGTCTACGAAAAGATCGATTTCACACTGCTCAACAGGTTGCTCCGATTGATTCTGGATCACAACTTGGCGGACTACATCACGGCCAAGAACAATACTACGTTGACCTACAAGGATATGTCGCACGTCAACGCGTATGGTCTTATCCGAGGGCTGCAATTTGCCAGTTTCGTCTTCCAGTACTATGGTCTTGTGCTCGATTTGCTCATCCTTGGTTTGCAACGAGCCAGTGAAATGGCAGGACCACCCCAGACGCCCAACAACTTCTTGCAATTCCGAGACACTTCGTCGGAAACTCGACACCCTATCCGATTGTACTCGCGATATGTTGACCGAATCCACATCTTCTTCCGCTTCTCTGCCGAAGAATCTCGAGATCTCATCCAGAGATACCTGAGTGTGCAGCCGGATCCCAACAACCAGAATGTCATTGGTTACAACAACAAGCGATGCTGGCCGCGAGATTGTCGAATGAGGCTCATCAAACACGATGTCAACTTGGGTCGAGCTGTATTCTGGAATGTCAAGAACAGCTTGCCCAGGTCATTGACCACCATTGAATGGGACGAGAGTTTCGTATCCGTCTACTCGAAAGACAACCCTCAATTGTTGTTCTCCATGTGTGGCTTCGAAGTCCGAATCTTGCCTCGAATCAGGACGATGAACGGCGAGGTCTACTCGATGAAGGACAGCGTATGGAACTTGACTCAGGAAAGCACCAAAGAGCGCACAGCTCAAGCCTACCTTCGAGTGTCCGATTACGGTATTCAAGAGTTCAACAACCGACTTCGACAGATTTTGATGTCTTCCGGTTCCACAACCTTCTCCAAGATTGTCAACAAGTGGAACACTGCCATCATCGGTCTTTGTACCTACTACCGAGAAGCCATCATTCACACGAACGAGCTGCTCGACTCGATCGTCAAGGCAGAAAGCAAGGTTCAAACTCGAGTCAAGATCGGTCTCAACTCCAAGATGCCCAGTCGTTTCCCGCCTGTGGTATTCTATTCCCCCAAGGAATTGGGAGGTCTTGGTATGTTGTCCATGTCGCACGTGTTGATTCCTCAAAGCGATCTTCGATGGTCCAAGCAAACCGACGCTGGAGGTATTACTCATTTCCGAGCCGGTATGACGCACGAAGCCAACAACCTTATTCCCAATCTTTACCGATACATTATTCCTTGGGAGTCCGAGTTCTTGGATTCCGCTCGAGTCTGGGCTGAATACGCTCAGAAGCGAAAGGAAGCCGCGGCCCAGTCACGACGATTGACACTGGAAGATTTGGAAAACAGTTGGGATCGAGGTATTCCTCGTATCAACACGTTGTTCCAGAAGGATCGAGCGACATTGGCGTTTGACAAGGGATGGCGAGTGCGAACTCTGTTCAAACAGTACCAGATCCTGAAGCACAATCCATTTATCTGGACCAACCAGCGTCATGATGGTAAACTTTGGATGTTGAACAACTACCGAGTCGACGTTATCGCTTCGCTTGGAGGTGTCGAGGGTATCCTCGAACACACTCTGTTTGCCGGAACCGCTTTCCCCACTTGGGAGGGTCTTTTCTGGGAGAAAGCTAGTGGTTTCGAAGAGTCGATGAAGTTCAAGAAGTTGACCAACGCTCAGCGATCAGGTTTGAACCAAATTCCCAACCGAAGGTGAGTCAAATACATTATGGGATCGGCGTTGGCTTTGCTAATGACGTTGCTACTAGATTTACTTTGTGGTGGTCACCTACGATCAACCGAGCGAACGTCTACGTCGGTTTCCAAGTTCAACTGGATTTAACAGGGTAAGTAGCGCGTTTCTCAAGCCAAGATACTGTTCTCATTGGTCTGCTTCTTCAGTATCTTCATGCACGGTAAATTGCCAACCTTGAAAATTTCGTACATTCAAATCTTCCGAGCTCATTTGTGGCAAAAGGTATGACTTTTCCCGTATTGACTCCTAATCATTGTCTAACATCCTGCTGCTATAGATTCACGAATCTGTGACCATGGATTTGGCCCAAGTTTTGGATCAAGAGATGGAGGCTCTCATGATCGAGAGTGTTTCCAAGGAAACTATCCATCCGCGAAAGTCTTACAAGATGAACTCGTCTGCTGCCGATCTTGTGCTCTTCAGCAGTGCCAAGTGGCAGATCTCTCGACCCTCTTTATTGGCCGATGCTCGAGACGTGTTTGAAGGTATCACCTCCAACAAATACTGGATCGATGTGCAGTTGCGATTCGGAGGTAAGTGTTGAGGTCGCACCTGCTAGGAAGAAACGACGAACTAACTCATATCACGATAGACTTCGACTCCCACGACATCGAGCGATACTCTCGTGCCAAGTTCTTGGACTACACTTCAGACAGCATGTCCATCTACCCATCACCTACCGGTGTCCTAATTGCTATCGACCTGGCATACAACTTGCATTCCGCTTACGGAAACTGGGCACCTGGTTTCAAGCCTCTGGTCACGCAGGCAATGGGCAAGATCATGAAGGCCAACCCGGCTCTGTTCGTCTTGCGAGAACGTATGCGAAAGGCTCTACAACTGTACTCTTCCGAACCGACGGAACCGTACTTGAACAGTGGCAACTACTCTGAACTCTTCTCTAACCAGATCATTTGGTTCGTCGACGATACAAACGTATACCGAGTCACCATTCACAAGACGTTCGAAGGAAATTTGACGACTAAACCTATTAACGGTGCCATCTTCATCTTCAACCCTCGAACCGGTCAGTTGTTCTTGAAGATTATTCACACTTCAGTCTGGGCTGGTCAAAAGCGATTGGGTCAATTGGCCAAGTGGAAGACAGTGAGTGGTTTCTTGTGACTAATTTAGACGGCCAGGATACTAATCTGACAATAATGTAGGCCGAAGAAGTTGCCGCCTTGATTCGATCGCTCCCCGTCGAAGAACAGCCGAAGCAGGTCATCGTTACTCGAAAGGGTATGCTTGACCCTCTCGAAGTTCATTTGCTCGATTTCCCGAACATCGTCATCAAGGGCAGTGAATTGCAATTGCCGTTCCAGGCCGTTATGAAGATGGAGAAGTTTGGTGATCTCATCTTGCGAGCGACCCAACCGCAAATGGTGCTGTTCAGCTTGTACGATGATTGGCTCAAGTCAATCTCGTCGTACACGGCCTTCTCTCGATTGATTTTGCTGCTTCGAGCTCTGCATGTTAACAACGAAAAGGCAAAGATCATTCTCCGACCGGACAAGAACACGATCACCGAACCCCATCACATCTGGCCTACGCTCAGTGATGACGAATGGATGAAGGTCGAAGTTGCCTTGAAAGATTTAATCTTGAGCGACTTTGGCAAGCGAAACAGCGTTAATGTTGCTTCGTTGACTGCAAGCGAAGTCCGAGACATCATCCTTGGTATGGAAATTGCTGCACCCTCGATCCAACGTCAACAAATGGCCGAGATTGAGAAGGCGACCGAAGCGCAAGCTCAAGTCACAGCTATCCAGACGAAGACTACCAATGTGTAAGTGACCTCCCTTTCTATTTCATGGTATGTGCTAAATCTTTCCCGCTTTAGTCACGGCGACGAGATTCAGACAGTCACTACGACCAATTACGAACAGCAGACTTTCAGTTCGAAATCCGATTGGCGGGTTCGAGCTATCAGTGCTACTAACTTGCCACTGCGTGTCAACCATATTTATGTCAGGTAAGACGTTCCTCAAACTGGATGTTCGACTTTCGCTAATCTTTTCGTTTACAGCAACGACGACATCAAGGATGAAGCATCCAGTTACACCTATGTTATGCCGAAGAACATCCTGAAGACTTTCATCGTCAACGCTGATCTTCGAACGCAAGTCGCTGGTTACCTCTACGGTACCTCGCCTCCGGATAACACACAGGTAAAGGAAGTCAAGGCTATCGTTTGGGTGCCGCAGCGAGGAAGCAACAACGGCGTTGAATTGCCTCACAAGATGCCCGAGCACGAATTTCTACTGAAGGACATGGAGCCTCTTGGTTGGATCAAGACCCAGGTGAGTTGTGTTCATTTGTTCGATTGAAGCAGTCATGCTGATGTGTGTTTTACAGTCCTCCGAGCTTGCACATCTCGCACCTCAGGACGTTGCTGCTCAAGCAAAGATCATGAGCGCCAACCCGTCTTGGGGACCCAACTCGATCTGCTTGACCTGTTCGTTCACGCCGGGTAGTATCAGTTTGAGTGCTTTCGAGATCACTGTTGCTGGTTTCGAATGGGGTCGAAAGGCTCAGGATGTTTTGGCCAACCCAGCAGTAAGTCACGGTTCTGGACATCCCATGTGATCGGGGACTAATACGCTTTTTGCACAGGGCTTTAACCCCTCGATGGCTCAACGAGTACAACTCCTGTTGTCGGACCGAATTTTGGGTACGACCCTTGTACCTGAGGGCAAGACCTGGAACTACTCCGTCGGTCTCACTCAACAATTCAGTCCGACAATGCCGTACACCCTCACCCTCGATACGCCCATCTCTTTCTGGGCGGAAGAGCACCGACCAGCACCTTTCCTCAACTTCGCTAGCATGGAGTCTGGCGATGATTCTGCAGATGTTGAGAATGCGTTGGCATGATCGCTTCGCATATGACACTTCTTTCTTCGCTTTTTGATGTCCTTTTAAAAATCAATGTCTGGGCAGCCGGAATGGCTAGGCACGGACTGAAAATTGTAGTTCTACTCGCAATCAACATATATCATTCATTCAGGATCGAACGGAATGCTCCTGCATCATTGCATGAAAACCCGCCTTATCTAATTGATACAGGATGATACAGTGGTCGACAGACACATTGCTAGACTGACAATATACGTGGTTTCTTAAGCGCTCTCCAAGCACGCTGGTCAATTTTTCGCTTCACCTCTCCTCGTATTGCGTGGTAGTTCGCTCCGTCGATGACTAGTTTTCGCTACTGAGATAGTGCTTGTCATGCTTCACACAGTCTTTGTAAACCCCAAACTGGGGGAACAATTGTCCATTCAAAAAGCTGATTGTCCCAAATACTTGCGCTTTGGTTACTACCGTGTACTTTTTGTCTCTCGGGAGAATACGATTGACCCAGATGATCAGCCTACCGTTCTTCCAAGTGCTCCAGAATCTCCACTTTCCGGGTCGATATTGAGGAGGAGTAAATTTCCACTTTCCGCAACATTGGGGGCAAATTCGTTTGCACAATTTGTCCAGATTGATGGTCCATGCCATCATGATGTCTTGACCATCGCAACTTGGCGCAATTGTGACGTGCTTTCTACGCTGCCATCGGTTCTTCGAATTCTTGATAGATGCGTCTTCTGCAACCACCTCTCCCACTACTAGAATACGTCGGACGGAGCCCCAATGGCAGTCAATACTCCACCGGGTGGCATCATTTACACACTTGGGTTGCTCAATTGCGCCCTCTTGAAGTACTGCACAAACAAGGGAACAATTTTGCGCCGCGTGAGCTGACTGCCACCACCATAGCGAAAGTCATAACTAGCTTTCTTACCGTCTGCTTTACCCTCAGACTCTCTCGTGCGACGTGAAAAGGATGGCTGCACACCATTGAGAAGGTCGTCGGTTTCGGTTTGGCCCCCAGCGTCGTCGGAAACCCTCGTCCCTGTTCTGCTTGGTCGGGGCATTTCGTCTGAAACGCTATGCAGGATCAATTTATTGTGTGAGCACAGATTTCTTGCTATGAAAAGTACTGCCCGGACATGTACTCACCACTCTGCAGCAGGAAGCACAACAAAGCAACACATAAGGGGGAGGAGAGTTCGCAACGTGGAGATAAGTCAGTCAGGTATTCCTTTCCAATGATAAAGAGGCTGACGTACATGTGCTGCTATCGTTGATTTCAACGACGTATTCTGCTTGTTCATGTCTTCAGTTGCTGTGGCATTGAAGAACGTGTCGAAATCCGTCTGCATGTCTGCGAAATCCTGCTTGACTTTGGCGAGATCGAAGGCGGGATCTCGCTCTTGCATCTTGCGTGTTTCCTCCTGCAACTTCAAGGCGAGCTTCCTACGGTAGGAGCTGTTTCTTTGGATGATGTTTTGTATTGCCTGCTGTTCATGCTCGAGCTCTTCTCTAGTGTCAGAACCCTCTGTCTTACTACCTGGAGAGAAAGCGGTGGTCCTTCCCGGATTCCATTTGTCGATGAGCACTTGAACGCTACTAACCGCCTCGTCGACCAATCGCTGTACTTCTTGCGATAATTCTGTCACGATCTTCTCCTGGATGCTGGCCATTATTGACTCTTGACTCAGGACACCGGTATCTATGGGCTCCCCTCTGTTACCGCCGGAGAGGAGACTGTCGAAATATCCATCGAACATCGAGAAGTCCGGTGGGCCAGCTGCTGAATTCCCACTTGACATACACGTTGTCGGCGCAGCAGGGGTTAAGCGTATGGAAGTCATAGGGAATTACTGTATCAGAGATATCAGATGGAGGAATAAAAAATCCAGGATTGTAAAAGTTGAGCAGCTCTTGACTTGTCGACGGGGATTTACCTGGATTTGAACGAGTCTTATATCGTGGTACGCCCGTTGCGACACAGCGTAGAAAGGCGTTCCTTCACAAAGGAAGTACCAACGCATCGCAATTAGGAGAGTTTGAGGTTCACATCTGAAAGGATGCAAACACATTCAATGGCGCTATAATCGCTTCGATATTCAGACAGTATGGCATGAGGCGGTGCATCGCACTATGGATCGAGGAGTCGCTGAATGCGACTCTCTCGAGAGAGTTGTTTTAGATCGCTTCCGCAAAGCTATAAAGCTATGATACTCTCAACGGCGATTCACGCCTGTAGAAGAAGCTTAATGGGGAGAAAATATCATCGAATACACTCGCAGCCTGTATAAAAATAACATCGCTTGTGCTCAGGCTCGAGCCCAGGATCGTTTGTTCCGATGTCATTTTTCCATAGTGAGCGCAGAAGAACAGGGATCAGTGATGCGCGTGGATTACCTCCTAGGGGCATCATTTATCCAAGGTCTAGGGTTCGTACAAATTATCGAACTTCATTCAGTGAGTTCGGCACAGCAGGATTCGTATAAGCCCGACTCCTATACTGATTGATTGGTCTTGCCGTTCGAAAAGGCTCTGCCGAAAGGCGCTGCGATGACATAGGGCACCTTCGAGAAACTCCAAGCCCCTGCCGACGTTTGAGGAAAGATTCTTTGGATCCACAGAGATATCACCGCGTTATCCACAATGAGCAGCCACTCATATCTCCATTCTTCAGTAAGAGGTTTACGATGGCCGAGGAGTCTACTTCGTGTGCAAATGGGACAGTGTTGCTTGCAGAGGTGGAGCAAATTCATGTTCAACGCCCTATCTCCGATCCCATTCGTCATCTGGTGTCTGGAGATCCTATCCTCGTTAAGGGCCGGTACCTTTCTGCTCGAGCCGGAAGGGAACTCAATCGTTTTGCCAGTATCACTATCTTCGCTGGTGACAAAAAAGGTGGCGGCTGAAAATACCCTGGTTGCTGGTCCCCAATGGCAGAACGAAGCTAGAAACCGACAGAGAGACTGGGGTTGCAATAAACATACACTTCATTGCCGCCTGCACGTACAATAGGGTTCCTTTTCAATGCGATAATACAACTTCAGGGCGCTTTTTGCAACGTTACGCAGTCCCTGAATTCTAACGAATCGAACACTAATTCACTTGTTTGGCTGTCCACGGTGACCCTGCCCAGGATTGTATCGGAGTCAACATCCTGCGATGATCGCGATGATTGAAACAATCTCCTGAAAGTAAATGATAAGTAGGCGCCATCTGTGCCTTGTGCAATCAATTGCCAGGTAAACTTCCAATCGCCGTTGGGAGGGACAGGCTTCACGCTCTTCTGCTTCTTCCAACTCGTCCAAAGCCTTTTTTTTTCGCGAGTGCACCCGGGGCAATGGCTTTCACAAAGTTTGACAAGATCGATGACCATGTTCCATGTAGCACCGTCGTCCATTGTGATCCTGATTGTCACCGTTTCTCTGGGTCGGGACCTCTGCGACGGAGGATGTATAACCGCAGACACTGGTAAACTCTCTCCAGCATAAAATGGAATGATTCCGTCGCCGAGTATGTCTACCAACTTGAATTGCCACTTGCTGGTTTGCTTTTCTCTGAGTTTATCGCCTGGGTTCTCTGAAGGTGCTGACATGAAGAAGGTACTCGGATCAGTAAACGAGAGTCATCGGGGAACAGCGATACTTCTGCTGACCTGGCCTACTACCTCCAGCCTTTGAAGGTCTCAAAGGCGGTCCGTCATACAGGGAACTGTGGTCATCACTCTCCTCTACGGTCTTCTTCCCAGCAGAGTCTGTCGATTTTACAAGCACACACACTTAATCAGTCTCAATAGATCGACTGTACGACAGTAAACTGAAACCTGCTCACCAGTTTGTTACGTCGAGTCGGGGTCAGGGTTGTCAGACGGAATAACGCAATACGGTTAGTAAAGTCGATGATGAGGAAATAAGAAAACGACATCTGCTTTCCACGCACTCGCACTGAGGTGACCAGGATTTCTGATGCCTTTCTTTCGTAATCTCGCGTTATACCCGCCAGGGTTTCCTGGAATTCCGTGTACAAACTTTGTACCATCGCCGACTCTACCTCCAGATCAACAGCCTGGGTCTGATTATTGATCTTCTTGGCGCGCGCCAGCAGCTTTGCTCGAAGCAGACTTTCAGCATCGAGTATGCTTGCCGCTGCTGCGTTTTGAAGCTTGTATTTCTCTAGTTCCAACCTTTCTTCATCTGGCGGTAAAGAAGATCTCGTGTCATTCGCGGAAGGTTCGAAGTACCTATCTTTCGCTTTGGACGACGTCGCCCAATGCCAATCGCTCAGCACACCCTTCACACTGCCTCCAGCCGCTGTGCGCACGCTATCCGTCTTCTCCGAAAGCGAGATTCTATTTTCATCTTCTTGTGTCGTGTAGATAGACGTGAAATCACTAGATTGAGCTAAAAGATCAAATGAATCCCTGCGGCCATCTTCGTTCATTGACGAGACTGATGGCTGAGGGGATCGCATTGTGTGTAGTCAAGAAAAGTCGAGATGCAAGACGGATAACTGGTGGACAACTTGTTTGTTGATCGGAAAGGATGGAAATCGTGGTAAGCAATTGCCAGTAAACTGACTAGGGTGAAGGGGCGAAAATCTGCGAGCGCCTTATATATCCTCGCCCGGCTCGGTAACAGAGTGCAAGCATCGATTCTTCGCGTACAAAGGATAGTCATGTCAACTTGCCTTTCTGGGCTTCACGTGAAAGGATCACTAATTTTTTGAGGGGTAATATGACGCTGTCCCACAGTGGTTACACAGCTAAAGGCGCTGCAGGTTGCCATTTCTTTGCGGTTCTTTGATTCCTTTTGGGATGCAGCAGAAAAGCGATATGGCCCGATGTTGGTTCTTGCAGAAGGTGGCAAAAGGCTGGCGAAATTGCAAGAGGAATATGGCCACCGCATCATTCAGGGTGCAGGGGTACTTACTTGGGCTGATGATGCTTCTTCGGCTGGCATTTCGCACATCATGCTGTGAAGGAGGTACTTGCTCCCACAGTGAGTGGCAACAACGCTTCTAGATTCTTGACCTGTTTTTGAGTTCAATTCGCGTGGTTTGACGGTCGCGCTGGCTTCAGTCTTCTGTCGGAAAGATGCGATGACTGGCTGTATGCTCTATCGTATGTATTTGCTAGCAGCGCAACAAGAGACTTTCTAACCAGGCCTGCTGCCATGCTGTGCACTGAACACCCGTGTAAATGCGACTATCTACCAATTGGCTTACCTAATCCCCCCTAAAAGCTTTATGCCGTCATGCCACGTTTTGGGGTTGATTTACGCGGTGAATACCGCAATCCCAGGGCGTCAGTGGCTGAAATGCGGCCTGAGCCAATAGTAATCAAACGGAAAACTCAAACCAGCAGATACATGAAACGCGAAAACCATACTCTTTACACCTGACAACTACATTTCTCATATTGGATTGCTTTTCATCAACCACTCAACACAACACAAACACACAACACATCACTTTTGCTCAACATGGACAACATGGTTCCCGACCCTTCTCCGGCACTACCGCCCTCAATTCCGGAAATCCAGGCGCAGATAGACCACCTCGAAGCCGCACACAAGGCCAAGAATTTCCCTCTGTCCGGTCGAATCATTCACTTGTGCCACCACTTGCCTGTCGAAATCACTCGAGTCTTGCCTCGTCCGACAGCAACCAGTGATGGAACTCACTCTATCGAAGGTTCTCCGCGGTTGGACGGTGATGGATTCAACAGCGCTCGAGGATCCTTCTCCGCTCCAGCAACCGCCGGTGTGCTTTCACCTCCTCGAATCCCGGAATTCAAGGAGCCCGACTCGGTGAGCAGGGTGACCGAGGACTTGTCCTGGAAACTCGCGAGCAGGCGAGGTCATACCGCCATGATCTCTGGTATGCGAAGCCTCAGTACGACGCATGAACAGGTTGTTGTCGCATGGACAGGAGATATCATGCAGGAATGGACAGATGAGCAGGATCTTCCTAAATCGCAGGAAAAGAAACAGGCACCGGTTAGCAGTGGTCGCGCTCCCGGTAGTTCGACACCCAAGAAGATGCCAGCGATGCAGAGGACTTATTCTGTGGCCGGTACCGCGCCGGGAGAGGATACACCTTCTCAAGGTGATCTACAAGCCGCCGCTCCTCCTCTTCAACAAGAAAAAGTCGACGACGGACGTCCTTCCATTCCTTCATCCAGCCAACACGCCGTCTACCTTCCCGAACTCACCACCAAAGAAAAGCAAGGCTTGGAAATCGAGTTGGACAAGTTTGGAAGCTATGAAGTTGAAAAGGAGGGTGATGGAAAGATGTCGTATGTTCCCGTGTTTGTGCCTCGAGAGGAAGCTCGAGGTCACTACGAGGGTTACTGCAAGACCAGTACGTTCGCCTGTCTCCACCACTTTTCCAAAAGGTTTTTCCTTGCTAACGTATTTCCTCCCATCGGCAACAGCTCTCTGGCCCCTCTTCCACTACTTGCTCTGGCAAGACTCTCCCGTCCCGACTCCCTCCCCGGACCCAATGTGGATGCACTACCAGGCCGTCAACAAACGATTCGCCGAACGCGTAGCCCAGATCTACAAACCGGGGGATCTGATCGTCGTACACGACTATCATCTTCTTCTCGTCCCCAAGATGATCCGAGAGATGCTCGGCCAGCATTCACCTGATCATAGCCTGCTAGAGGAGAAAGTCGTGGCACCTGAATCGACGGAGCAGCCGATAGTGGCAGAAGATGGAAGGCAGCCTCAGACTGCTGACGGAAAGCCTACGAGCCCCGGTCAGCTGGGTAATTTGGGTGGCGAACCGAGGGAGCAGGGTGAGATTGCGATTGGAATGTTTATCCATACACCCTGGCCCAGTTCGGAGATCTTTAGGTGTTTGCCAAAGCGAAAGGAGATTTTGGATGGTATGCTCGGTGCCAACCTTGTTTGCTTCCAGGTACGTTGGCGCCATCTCTTGACCAACAGGGACTTTAGACTAACGTTGCCTTGCCCGATAGACCTACTCGTACTCGCGACATTTCACCTCGACCTGTATTCGAGTATGCGGATACGAGTCCACCACCGGTGGTATTGACGCCAACGGCCAAGTCACCGCCGTCTCCTACTGCCCTATTGGTGTCGACGCTCAACGGGTCATGCAGGACAGAGACCGAGCCGGTGTCGATCCCAAGATCTCCGCCCTGCGTGCGCTGTACAAGGACAAGAAGATCATTGTCGGTCGTGAAAAGTTGGACGTTGCCAAGGGTGTTTACAACAAGTTGCAGGCGTTTGAAAAGTTCCTCGAGATTTACCCGGAATGGCGAGGCAAGGTCGTCTTGATCCAGGTTACCACTCCTGCACTTTCCGAATCGCCCAACTTGGAGACCAAGGTGGCCGAACTTGTCAGTCACATCAACAATGCGTATGGAACGCTCGACTTTGTTCCCGTTCACCATTACCACCAAGCTATCGACCGAGATGAATACTTTGGCCTGTTGTCCGTTGCCGATCTTGCGCTCATCACCTCGCTTCGAGACGGTATGAACACGACTTCGATGGAATACGTCTTGTGTCAGGACAAGACCGGCAAGTCCCCCTTGGTTCTCTCTGAATTCATGGGCACTGCGTCTTCTTTCCAAGCGGCATTGCAGATCAACCCTCACGATCTCCTCGGTGTCGCACGAGCCATCAACAAGGGTCTCACCATGTCCAAGGAAGAAAAGGAAAACAGGCACGCGCTCATGCTCGAGTCGGTCAAATCTCACACCAGTCACACCTGGGCTCGAACCTTGCTCAAGCAATTGCTCGAGAATGTCGGACTTGAACACACTGCTCACCAGACACCCGCATTGGATCGAAACGCGCTTGCTGCCGCCTACAAAAAGGCTCACAAGCGACTCATGTTGTTCGATTACGACGGTACGCTTACCCCGATCGTCAAGGTTCCCTCCCAGGCTATCCCTACCGAACGAACGAGGAACGCGATCGCCGCGCTCGCCAAGGACCCCAAGAACGTCGTGTGGCTCATCTCGGGTCGTGACGGAGAGTTCTTGGATGAACACTGGGGCGGTATTCCCAACTTGGGTTTGAGTGCCGAACACGGTAGTTTCGTAAAAGGTCCTGGGGCCACCGAATGGATCAACATGACCGAGCACATGGATATGAGCTGGATGAGTGAAGTTGAAGAGATCTTTAGGTACTACACCGAGGTGAGTGGTGTGGCGTTGGGAGCTTTAGCACGTTTACTGATACAGTTTTGTGGATTTGCAGCGAACGAGCGGCAGTACGATTGAGGTCAAGAAGGCTTCCATCACCTGGCACTGGAGGCAATGTGATCCCACTTTCGTAAGTGATGGTATTGACATGGGCCACTTCTACCGTTTGTTGACAGTCTCGTATTTCATTTAGGGTGAATTCCAGAGCAAGCAGTGTCTCGATCTCTTGGAGTCCAACTTGACACCAAGACGACCCATTGAAGATAAGTCGTCTTGACTTGATTGCCTCTAGATTCTTCGCTGTACTGACATTTGCATCCTTTTTTGCGCCGCCTCTACTGATGGTCGGTAAGAAGAACGTTGAATGCCGAGTCCTCGCCATCAACAAGGGTGAAATTGTCAAGAAGATCATCTACCAGAACCCCGATGCCGACTTCCTCTTCTGTGCCGGTGATGACAAGACCGACGAGGAAATGTTCCGACAAGCCAAGGCTGTCTTCCCGTCTGGTGGCAGAATCCCCGGTCAGAAAGTTACCATGGCTGCACCGATAGCCGTGACTTCCATCATGGACGAGGAAGAGGCCGAAAAGCTACCGGAAGTTGAGATTCAGCTCACTCCGGAAGGCACATTTGCCACCGCTGTCGGACCGCCTTCCAAGAAGACCTTGGCCAGCTCGCACTTGACCAGCCCGGAAGAAGTCGTATACGCAATGGAAAGCATCTTGCAGTAAATGCAGCAACAGGTGTTGGGTCATATCTAGATGGTGTAAAGTGTCGATCTGACATGTTTAGTTTCTTGTTTCGAATATCGTGGGCATTATAAAACCGGGACCAAGAGTTTCATTCTTGTCCCGAAAAATTGGCATGGATGGAGGTTGGAAACAAAATGAACATGCTTGAAAAAAACATGTACAGGTTTTGTCTTCTGTGCGTTGGAATGTACATAAATGAATTCATAGAACGTCCGAAGGTACATGCCCGAATACGTCTCAAGGATGGAAACACTCATCTGGGTCGTGGCACAGCCGCCTAGACCGGGAAATGCGATTGTGATTCGATGACTTTAGAACAGGAGCCTAGCATGTCCATCATCACGGCAGCGCATGCTCCACTGGACAGGAGCATCTATAAAACAAGAGATACAACTAAAAGCAAGAGCACAACATTCGTTACTGTTACATTAGATAGTACGGCACCAGCCATTCATTCTGTCGATCAATTTTTGAACGATCCGTTGTTCCTCATCTCCAATATCGCTCGAACTGCCGCTATCGTATTTTTACCCGTAACATCATCCCGGGCAATATTCCCCCTAATCCTCCAGGGTTTGGGACGGTCCTGTTTGCGCAAGACGTGGATTCCTTTCAGTAATGTAGCATTATCACTGGGTACAAATTTCGGTACTCACCTCGTACTCTTGAATAAGTAGACCGGAAGCCATTGAATTCAGCTGTACTTGGCTAGCCTGAAACACAGCAAGAGAAAGCGAAATCAGGTTTCCAGCTCTCAGACTTCAGCACACCTCGACTTACATATAAGGCTTCGCGCTTCTGTTGCAACTCATCTCTGGCCCCGGTAAGGAAAACCACCTCCTGTTTCGTTTGACTGAAGATTTGGAAAACGATTTAGTGAGCACAGCCCTTCATCTTGCGCCTTTTGGATGCGACATACGGCTTTCGATTTATTGGCGTTGTATTCTAATCAAAAGAAGAATCCCGCAAGCGCTTAGCACCGACCGACAAACAACAGCTGGAGGAAAACTTACACCAGAAGAAATTCCAGGACCGATACCAGGAAGCGAACTGAGCGCACTGCCCAATGGGTCATAGTGCGACTTTTTGGCTACAGGTTGTAATCCAGGACGACGTTGGTGAACTCCAGCCGCAGATTCACCACCCGACTTCGCCTTTCCCTCTCCCGGTGTTCTTGGACCCATACCAGTGCCCGCCAATTCGGCTACTCGTTTCATCGTCTTGTCCCCGGCACCAGGCCGCTTCTGTAGTTTTGGTCTGCTAACGACGGGTTCTGAATCATCAAGCGTGTCCACGTCGATTTCCTCCTTCTTCCGCGATGACGACTTGTCGGATACCCGTTGCGTACTGCCGAGATTGACTTCGATGTCCGAGCCGGCGTCGATGATGCTGTCGCCTGGCAAAACCGTACGAGCCTTCTTTTTCTTCTTTGGCTGATCCTCCGCCTTGGCTTGGCTGAATTTGGATTCTTTCCTGTCGTCTCGACCTCCATCGGAATTATCTTCTTCCTGTTTGAGATCCCTCTTTGACTTCTTTGACTGTGAAAGGTCCGACGGGGTTTCCATTGAAATATCGTTCGTCGGCCTCTGTTTCGCTGGTTTCGTCGAGATGGTCGAGGCCACATTCTCGTCGTCCGTGTCAATCTCCATATCCTGCTGCTTGTCTTCCCTTCTCTTCATCTTCTTCCTGATCACATCCTCCTCCCTTGACGAATGTCCGCCTTTCTCTGGTTCCGTAGAATAAGGCGTCTTTGGCGTTTTCCCTCCTCGTTCATTTGGCGTCTTGCCTCCTTCATATGGCGTCCTCCCTCCTCGGTCCCGCGGGCCGTCCCGAGGCGTCTTGGCTCCGAGACGTTCCTGCGACGTCGAGACCCCATACTCCTTTTCGAAAGAGACAGACGACATTTTATTCGCAGACAGAGACGCATGCTCCGCTGATGTTCGTTTTCTCGAATCGTTGCTGCTTGCTTCTATTCGGACGCCTTTCAAGTTCTTGGAGCGTTTGGGCTCCCTGTCGGAGTATGAATCCCGCGCTTCTTCGTCATCGAAACCGTCTTGTTTCTGCTTTTTCCGGGGTTGATCCCGATTGCCACGTTCCCCGGCACGATCTCTGTCCTTGTTTGTTTGTCGCCGCCTATCATCTTCTCGTTCATCCTCAGTGTCCGCTTTACGTTTCGCCATCTTGGTCTCGTTTCCACGACCGCCTGGTAGACCGGAAGTTTCTCGCAGATCTTCTTTCGAATCAGAGACCTTTCGTGACGACTGCTGTTGCTCTTGCTGATAATCTGCGCGACCAGACTTGGCGGAACGAGCTTTAGTTTTCGTAGACGGCTCGGCCTCTATTGTTTCGCTTTCTTCAAGAGGTTGCTGCGATTCGGGACGCGCAACGTTTAGCTTTATACGAGGCCTGTTTCCTCCCTCGTCCTTTTTGGCGGTAGCAGGGCGTTGGCCGTCTTCGTTCCGATAGGTGATGATTTTCTTGACTCCATCTCCTTTTCTCGAAGTCTCATCGCCTTTATAATCATCCGCCGGCCGCGTCGACTTTCTCGGAGCTGCCCTTTCCCTTTCATTGCCTGATTTCGGCTTTGAAGCGCCAACGTCCTCTGCGGCCTTTGGTGAGGTCCTTTTCCGCGACGGCGCCTTCTTCCTTTCGACTGGCTCGGCTTCAGCATCAGCCAGTTCCTCGTCCCCGCTATCGCTGTCCACACGTCTCGACTTTTTTTTCCGGCTTCCACCGCTGGACGAAGCCGGGAGATCGCTTTTATTCTTGACGACTGCTTTTGATGGCTTTGAAAGGGGACTTGGAGATCGTCGTCTAGGTAAAGGAACGGGTGGTATCGGTGACGCTGACCCCGCTCGGGGAGGTGCTTCATCATCTGTGTCGTCCTTGGCCTCGGAGAGCTCGGAAAGCTCAGATTCTGATCCGCCAAAGATGGCTGCATACGTGGTGCCTTCTACAACCGCAGGAGACTCTTGAAGGGGATCCAAAACTGGTACGGTTGGTGCAACTGCTGGTGTTGCCGCATGAGATGACGAAGAGGCTGAGTCGTTCCGATGCGTACGCGTAGACCTCCGCTGACCGGCAGCAGCTGCCGTATTATCGGAAGACATGGTTGACGAGGCGAGTGGATCTGCAGTGCCCAATGTGAAGGATAGGTTGGTTTCTACATACAGGTCAGTTAGAACGATAACATGCTGAATCAACATGACCCTCCCCTAGTTACGCCAAATGCTTACCTAATCTTGTTTACACGGAGCCGTTCAACCGGACGCGGCTTGACCGCTGAACCCCTATCGGCTTGGACGACGTCGGTGACATTCTCGTCGACGTCGTGCACTTCTTGAGCAGTGTTCAAGTTCATGCAAACAAGTACCATAGCAACGACATTTACCTATACCTCTACTAGAATTCCTGTACAAAATGTCGGGTCCCGCTACTTCTGCCGCTGCGGCTCGATCCACGAGCAAGTTTCAATGTACGCCTTTCGACTTTCTACATTCTTCTTTTGGAGATCCTATCTGATTCTTCTTGCTGCGATCTTCTTCCCTTTTCCACTGCATCTGCTTGCTTCTCATTGCAATCACTATGATCGACCGATAATCACGATCAAATAGCGTTTATGAACCATCCTGCAGGTGAGTTCCGATTCAGAAGCTGTGCGGCACCGTGACCGTCACATAGTATAATGCAGTTACTCACCAGTCCAATCATTTACAGGACCCAAGTACGTACTGCCTCATCTCTGACCGTTCGAGGCCTGTAGAATGTAGTCATCGGAAACGGGACAGAGGAACTCTTGGAAGAGAGCAGAACTGACCGAGTGCCGTCTTCACTTCCGAATTGCTGGAAAATTAGGACCATCTTCTTCTGGGCACCAGTCGGTAAGTCTATCCCTCAAATCTTCTACTGGTATCCCACACAAAAAATGCACAGCCATATCATGTCATCGAGCTAACCATACCTCGTTTTCGTTTACTGGATAGCCAAGTGGGCTCTCGTCATCGCCGGTGTTAAAGATCTCCAGCGACCAGCTGAAAAGCTCTCAGTACCTCAGAACTTGGCTCTCGCCGCCACTGGATTCATCTGGGTCCGATACTCGCTCGTTATTACGCCCGTCAACTATTCGCTTGCTGCCGTGAGTCGCTTCTTTCCGATTTCATTCTGTCCAAGTTCGACGACTGCATAGGATCGCTGATGGACTTGCTTCTTCGGATCGGTTAGGTAAACTTCTGTGTCGGTGCTACGGGTCTTGGCCAGCTATACCGAATTTGGGAGTAAGTGGCACTTCAACCCAATCCACCTCTTCGTACCCTCTTGAGACATCAACAAACTGACAAATTTACCATCTGTGCTTTTTTCTTTATCAGTCATCAACGCAATCACCCTGTCCAAGCTGAAGTAAAGGACAAGATCGCCGCCGTTACCGCTTGATCAACTCGGGATCAATAGAAGATGTATGCTTCGGAATGATGGTTGTATCATACAGATTGTTTCATACGACGGGTCCGACCGTTCTCGCTCGGGCTGCGGCTGGCGTCGTCGTCTTTGACCACGGCTGGTTGCTCAGTGCCCATGGGATATCTACCTCACGCCAAGCAACAATGCGTAGCCGGTCAGTATGATAGCATGATCAGCTTCGACGCCTGCGAACAGAGACGTGAAGGCGACATCTGCTTATCCTTTCGATGTATCGGCTTGGATCCGTCTGGTATCGCTCTTCAAATAATCAAAAGCTCTTCAAATACTGAATGCAAACGTTATGACTTCAAAAAGAGTCATGAGGGACTCTAGTACAACACATTCGCTTCCTCTTTGTCACCTTTGCTCTTCGGATCGTGCACTTTAGCCCAGTTCTTACGCATGTGACTGAGGATGTATGCCGCTCCGGTCAAGAGATCTTCAAGATCGATTCGTGCACCTGAAAACCCGTTGCGATCAATTGTGGCGACGGCAGCCTTGATGGAATAATTGTTACCCCCCGGCACCGGCATTGGTCAGCTACAGCGGCGTTTTAAAAACACGCGAACGACACTCACAGCGTGGTCATGAACGTTGGGATACTGGCACCACGCACGTATCATGTTCGTGCGACTTGGATAGTATTTCTCTTGGCCAAAGCGCCGGACACTGTTCGCATCGTTCAAGAACGTGTCAATGTTGTTCAGGCATTGCTTTTGGACCTGAACCCAAAATATGCCGTCGTTAGCCAAGAATGTTATGGAGCGCATGCTGATAACAGGGAGATATAGCCTACTCCAACGCCGAAATTTCCACCTAGTATGTCGAAACGGAGGCAAGGTACTGTATGAGCCATCGAATCTTCCATGACGCAAAAATCCCGACTCACCGTCTTCGACCGTCGGAACTTCAAGCCTTGCCCATCGCCTCAACATCAAAGCCATCGACAAGGCCCTTTCACCTTCTCTAGAAATGGCAAGTGTTAATATCAGCATGGCACCGGATCTGCCTGACAGACAGCCACGGCAAACGCATGACAAAGACGAAATGATTTTTGAGGTCGAATAACTCACACCTGGAGCAACTTCATCAATTGATCGCAAGTTTCATTAGACGACAGCGTGTGTTGCCAACACCGGCCAAGGGGTAATGCAGTTCCTTTTTCCAGATCCACTTCCGAATCTTCGCTCTTTGCGCCTTGCGTCTCTGCAAAGTCAGTAGCTCCCGCTAGAGGAACGTCGGGACTGTCACTGCAAGTACAAGGTGGAAGGGACTTGTATGAAGCATCGTTTACTGTACCACTATGATCGCCGGGCGCGATGAGCCGTATGTTTTCCTTGGCAAAATGCTCAGACTCGAGATGTCCTTTCCAAAGAGGAGACGTCTCATCCACCTCGGCGCGTTCCAAGAGGCTAGCCAAGTGCTCGATGTATTCGGGGAGTTCTTCTTGGATGATAGCTTTCGCCCGACGTCGACTTTCCTGTACAACCTTCTGTGGAAGGAAAGATGAACAGGACCGTGCGGGTCAAAATTATGGATAGGACACAGCCGGGCATTTGCACGTAGACTTACCGAAAGAACCTCGACAGCTCGCCCGCGTTCAAACGTATCCGTCATCCTGATTTCCTGGACCTCGGTCGCAGAGCCCTCCGCACTCTTCTTGGCAAACAAAGGCATTATCCTCAGATGGTCGTCTGGTAGTCGGTGAGTGCCGGAAGACAATCGTCTGAAACGATTCTGACGGTGAAACAGCCTTCAATAAGACGGCTAGCTGGATTGTGAGACCGCCGCAACATGTTGAGGAACTATCAGTTGCCGAGGGGATATATCATACACGATGATGGCTCTGCACTCTGAACTCCCGAGTCGAGGCCCCTTTGTTGTCTCCAAACGGCGCTTCGCTTGGACGCCTTTGGGCTACGTCATAACTCTGCGAGACCTTCGTTTCAAAGGCTTTCCTCAAGAAGCAGACACAAACAGATGGAAATCGCCACTGGGCAAAAGATACCCTTTACCCCTCACATATATAAGCTTCGTTAGTCGCTGTCTCATCACTTCGACGGAAGAAGAGACCAATATCGATGATTGTTTTTGAGAAAACACACTTTTCCCATTGATCCACCTGGCGCCGTGATGCATAGTCTCGGAGGCGTCGTGTATCACTCCATGATCTATATTGAATACAAACAATCGAGTCGCAGGGACACGCACAAAACATTTACCTAGTACAGTACGTTCCCTTGTTCCTTGTCACCCTTGTTTTTGGGATCATAGACCTTGACCCAGTTGTTTCGCAAGACGTTGAGCATGTATAGACTTTGCGAAATGAGCGATTCAAGCTCGATTCGAGCGCCAGCGAAGGTGCTTCGATCTAAGGCGGCAATAGCGGCCTTCAAATGCCAACGGCGGGTGATTTAGTAACTATGCTCCTCTCGTGTTCTTCAAAAGATAGCTCTTACAGCAAAATTTTCGAGGTTTGGATACTCGCACCAAGAAGTTTCGAGCTTTGCACGGCTGGGATAGTAGTTATCCTCTCCGTATCGCCGAATGCCGTTGGTAGATTGGAAGAATTGCTTAATATGGGCCATTCCCTGAGCTTGTACCTGATAACGGCAAAACCCCGTCGTGCAAATGGTTTCAGCTTTGAGCGCATGTCGAAAAAGTACTGGTTCTGCTGTGACTTACTCCTACTCCGAAATTGCCCCCTGCAATACAGTGAGAAGCAATATCAGCTATATTGCGATACTCAGCCGATGTGTATCGCAATTCTGTTTACTACATACCATCTTCGATCCTAGGAACCTCCAGTCTCAGCCATCGCTGCAATATCAAAGCAAGAGCAAGCCCCTTTTCGCCTTCCCTAGAGATAGTAACGCAATGGATGATGCCTTGATAAGCAAAGGGTCCCTGTCTGATGAGGATGTCAAACTGTATTATTCTCTTGCTTACACTTGAAGGAGGTACATTAAGCGATCGCAAACATCGTTACAGGGCGCCGAATGCTGCCAGCACCTTCCGAACGGAATATCCCCGACCTTCAGCCCTGGAGAGCTGTTACACTTGTTCTCGCAGGTGCAGGTCTTGGAGACTTCCTGTTGCCGCTGTTCAGCGCCGTCGGTCACGGGGGTCACAGGGCGAATACTGGCAACGTGAGGAGGAAGCGTCAGACGGATGTTCCCCTTGCCGAATGGACCTGACTCCAAATGACCTTTCCACAAAGGGGAAGCGTCATCATCCTGAGCCTCTTTCAAAAGGTCAGAGATGTGTCGGATGTACTCGGGAAGCTCGTTTTGGAGTATAGCTTTCACTCGACTTCGCGCCTCCTGCTTGAAACTCTGCACAGAGTCCAATGAGACCGACTGTGATCAGCATATATGACGAGCAAAGGCTGTTGAGGGCAACCTACGTCTAGAACCTCGGCCGCACTTCCGCTTTCAAAGGTGTCCGCCATGCGCACCTGTTCAACCTGATGTTCTGCATTGGATTTCTTGGCGAACGAAGGCATTGTACTTGAAGATTGGTGTCGATGTTGTTGTTTGAGTTTCGAAGTGTTGTCGGAGATGTTGTCGGAACCCTCATTGTTGCCCGTCGAACTCGGTCGGCCGTTGAAGCGTTATATATCGGCTGTGATGATCAAACCTCATTTTGCTCACGGTAGCATTCCTTTGTTTCTCGCGAAGCACCCTTAGGGGCTCAACCTCCATTGTCAACTCGCCAAGTGAGACAAAGTAGGAGTTGCCAGACGCAGGGAAAGGCCTTTTGTCAAGTCAAACACTATCGAGACCAAACACATTGTGAGCTCGATTGGTGATGATCATTGTAGGCGATGATCGGTGTCATAGTATCAAACATTAGCCTTCTGTAATCGTATGCATACAACAAGATCTTGGCCGCACGACGTGCTAATACAAACCGCTTGTACCATTCACGCCATTGTTACTCTTCGGGTTATGAACCTTTGGCCAGTTTGATTGTAATGCTAGAAGCAGAGTAGACATGTTGTTCCTCAAAGACATGATAGCGTTATGTGCAAGGAAGAAGTCGAAGCGGTCCGATGACGCGATTGCAGCCTGTTCGCCCAAGGGTGCGATGTGAAAAGGAAGAGTCAATCATAGTAGTACCGTTACCTTCGGTCAGACATCAGAAACTAACCGCATGGTCCTCCAGATTCGGGTACTTGTTCCACGATTGCGCAAACTTCATTCTGTCCTCATAATGTGTCTTTGGCAAGGTATGGTTTTTGCATGCCGAACCACACATTCCTTCGATCTTGTTCAGGATTTCTTCTTGCACCTGATGAAAATTAGCCGATCAACTTTAGCTAATCGCAACTTTTTAGTCGATGTTTCTGTCCTGCTCACATCGACACCAAAGTTATTTCCTGAAAGTGCGAAACAACACGAAGGTTTAGTCAGCGGAATATACCCTCTGCTGACAACCCAGACCACTCAAGCTCACCATCCTCAATCGTTGGAATTTCTAATCGAATCCAGTGTAGCAGTTCCTTGCCCATCACGATCGCCTTTTCGCTTTCCCTGAATATCGAGTAAAGACAACCCAGATCAGCCACTAACGACATAAAGATCATAGAAGCAGTCGCGGCTGTGTCCCCATCGTCACTCACTGCTCTATCATATCCATCAACTTGTCGCAGATCTCGTTTGGAGGAAGACCTCCCTGCCACGCATGTCCCGGTCCGTCGAGGCCCCCGTCCTCCGAGCAGTCGTCATCATCATTGTCACACCCACCTGGCACTTGCCCGGTAGGCTCTCCAATCGTAAGCTTGAGCTCTTTCAGAGACGGGAATTTGTCGACCTGTTCAACGATGATCGTAGGCGTCCCAGTAGGCGATCCTTGCTGCAGAATCGTTTCCCTATCGCTCTTCTGACTTTTCATTATAAGCTTTACGTTTTCCTTGACAAAGGGCCCCGAATTGAGGTGGCCTTTCCAGAGCGGGGACGATGGATCGTCTTTCGCAAACTGCAAGACCTCGTTCAGGTGTCGTAGGTATGCTGGGATTTCGGATCTGATGATTTCTTGTGCTCGGGACCTAGCGTCACGCTTGAGACTCTGTGTGAAGCGAATCTGGCGGTAAGCTTTACGTACCGGGGAATGCAATTGCACTTCTGGACGACCCACTTCCAAAATCTCATTCACACCCTCGGCCGGGAAAACGCCTGCCATATCCAACCCTGCCTGCGGCTCTGCATTGATGAATTTCTGCGCGAAGGAAGGCATGATGATGCGTATATAGCATAGGAAGTATTCTCGAACAACAATCGACATTCTGAACATGTCTAGGACGTATATGTAGTCAGATCAGAACAAAGCCTACTTTCCAAAGCAGGTCAAAGAGGATAGTCCTTTGTCTCTCGCTTACCATCTGTCGAGTAAACAAACACCTTTGTACGACGAAAGGTATTACGGCCATAAAGGGAGCTACTTTTGTCGCAAACGTCGTCCACGCATGGTAAATCTGTGATCAATGCTGCATTTCGGCTGACCAAGTGGAGCAGCGTGGAGGTACGCTTCGGTATCCGTTACAAGCGAGACTGGCACACCCGTGAAAGTCGTTCGTTCGTTTCCCAAGGAGCATTATTGCTGCTTGTCTATGACTGCGTTGTGATGAGGCTCCACGACTGGGCAAACGAACACTGCTTCACATCCGTTGACGGTAAAATATCCGTTATCATGCCAAGTCGATTTCAGTTTTCAGTTTTGATAGAGTATGTGGTCAAGACATGATGATTTGCGGGTTCTCGACGGTCGACATGGGAAACGCTGTCCGGTCCGAGTCAAGCGTGGCGTTTGCCTTGATCGTATCGATCTTCTTCTACCGGTAGCGATTTCTGGACGCTAATGGGCCGAGCAATCTTTGCTACCAATGCACAAAACGAATCTGCACGCGAATAATGAAGCGGTAACTCACCTCCTCTCGAGTGATTGCCATTCCTGGTTATCTGTTCCTTTCGATCTTCTTTCTCAGAGTTCCTTCTATAAAAGACAGCCGAGCATTTCGAAGCCGAGCTTCGACTACGCAGGAGAAGGGCGTCCATGATTAGCTCCACAAGCCGGATACCTCCATTCCGACACAACGTTCGATTATGGTCTTCGTGATCACCGGATACTCGAATTCGCAAAGATAAAGACGTAGCCTGTTCGTGGGGGTGTATATTCAGGTCTGAGCAAATTAGTGGACCTGTAGGAGCAAGCCTACTCAGCAGTGTTACCCACATTCGACGCCGAACCTCCAGGAATCCTACTTTGTTTCACGAAAACCGCTAGACCAACGTGGAATGACAGACAGACAGACTTACCTTGTTAGTGTAATCAACCAGTCCAAGCAGAATCTCCACTTCGTACCAAGCTCTCCCGTCTTATCCGCTCACGCTGTTCTATATACGCCTCTCTTCATTCTTTGATATCGTTTGTACCTCCCGAGATGCAGGACGAGCCGCGTTTGATGTTCTGAAACGCTCAAATCGAAACGGTATCGTTCCGTGAGCAAGCTGTTTTTTTGGAAGAGCGGCAGGCATCGAGGTGGTAGGATCTGAGGTGTACTACAGCAGACATGAGGAGGGTTGTTTGTCTACAATGGGAATGAGATGTGAAGTGATGAGGAGGGGAGGGGTACATACAGAGTACTCGTCATTTCTGGTAGGAGCTGTTGTTCTTCACGTGATGTCGATTGGTCGTGTCGAGAGTGCGTCGAGTGCCGATTCGAGCGTGCTTTGTTGTTTCGTCCGTTTTGTTGCTATTGAACCGGTCATTTTCAACTCTTATCGCTGTTCTCCTTCACTCGACAGACCTATCATTTGGCTTCACATACTGAAACAACCCCCAAGACGCGTCAAACATTCAAATAAATATGCAAATTATTCATCAAAGTTCCAACTTTCATACTTCAAAAGAAACTCACCCGACTGCAGCATACCCATCACCAAGACCATCAAGCCTCTAGGCCGTTGCTCTGGGTAATGACTCTCAGACTCTAAATACTTATTATTATCATGTCCCGAACGAACGTCAAGAGTCGGCGTACGATCCCTTCATCGCAACGTTTCAAACAAAAGGCAGACCGCCCATCTGATCGAATACATTCATTGGTCAGCGGGAGGCCGCTGGAGGGGGAGAATGGACTCTGCGCCTGATGATCTTGGCTCGAGACCTAGGCAGCTTACCGGCTTATTTTTTGCGAACCTTTTCTCCTTCTTTGCTTTCTTTCTCTCTCTTTTCTTACGCTGCTACAGGTTGTCGCCGCGTTGGTTGGTAGGTGACATGATGGGAGGTTGGGTTGAGCTGGACGAATAAAAGGGGTTGATCTGTGATTTGGTTACCTTGTCAGTTCCTTCATACAAATTTCATTTTCATTTCCCTTATTCCCCATCTATTATCGCTCCAGTTGGCTACCTTGTCGGCGTACTTGCTGTCATTGACTATCACGTCGCGCTGCCTTTGAGCCTTTCCGTTCGTGCCTCCCCGCCTCGACGTTTCACATGATTGAATTGAAATTCCTTTCCTACCCTTGAAAGCTGGTGAATGAATCTCCTTTTCTAGTTTTGATTTCACTTGCTCCAGCTAAAAATATTCCCGCTCTCCAATGTCCGAATAACAGCTCGCTGCTCTCTCGTGTCACCCATGTCCCCTCCGTACACCTGGCTCTTCGACTTTACTCGCCCCTTACCGCTCATTCCGTATCACAGATACACAGATCACACAGATCGTCACCTCCAGTCCGCCGTGGGTATCAGGAACCGCTGGAAATGCTGGCGACTCGCAGTCACTGTAACAAATGCACTGGATGGCCTATGCGTACGTACGGACTCTTCAACACCATCGTCATCGTGAGCAGCTACCTGTTTCCTTTCACTACATCGTGCGTCTCACTGATACCCTGCCCTTCTCGCGCGCGCGACCAGCCGTCTCTCCATCTCTCCGATCCTCCACCACTCGACACCACACCACCCCTCTCAACGCACATTACAGGCCTTCCATCACCGCATTTCGACCCCCTCGGCCTGCATACTCCATGTTTAATCTTTTTGGGTCTTTCGTGCCGTATAACACGTCAGCTGGCTGCAGTTGTTGCTCCGCGGTTCGAATATATGGGACAGGAGAGACAGAGCATTTGGTTTTTTCCATGAGCGATAACGTGACCTGTCTGCGTGAGTCATGATACGAGTTTGTCAACGCGCTGGCCGACGTGTCTGATTGGCTGCTTCCTTACTGGCTGCAGCTGCTTGGTCTCTCTTTCTATTTGACAGACGTTTGACAGATTGTGACCGTGTATCACCTATGCATATGATATATCATCTGAAACAACATCACGAGCCCTAGCAGCTCCAGGATCAGGTCCAACTTTTTGCAGTTTTACACACTTCTGCTCAAGCTTAACCAGCCCAAGTCGTTCCCGATCAGAATAGCATCCTGCCCACCTTGTCCAGCGCAAGATCAGATTATATCCGAGTCGAAGAACGGCATCAAGTCTCTTGTAGACAGTGAATCCTCCGTGAACGGTCCGGCAACGAGTCAAGCACACACAGTACCCACTGACCGGACTATCCAGCCGTACAGGAACGCGTTATGATACAGAGCACCTCAATTCCCGCAACATCAGCAGCTCACGTCTCGTAAGCGCGCAAACACAAACACCACCACAGCATCGAGGACACCAGCCGCAGCCTCTCTCATATAGCGGCGTGAAGCAAAGATGGGGCGAAAGGGTCGGAAGAGAAGCGGCTCTCAGGGCAAGGTCGCTACGCCGCCCCGTTCAGATGATGAAACTTTACGAATAATCAACAGTATGGGCTTGGGACCTGTGCCATTCTATACCGTGGCCGAAGACTACACAGAGGTCGACACCGACACCGAACAGCCGAAACAGCAAAACATGGCACCATGCGCTGCAAAGCTTGAAAAGCTTGCTTTCTCCAAGGTCGCTATCCAAGATCAAGGTACTGAAATCGGCGAAATGCCGACTAGGCAAGATCCATGCATATCCGTCGTCATGCCACAAAGGATTTCTTCTCCGGCCCCTGCTACACAACACATCGGTCCCTTGAACGGCGATGCCGTCAAAAAGATTAACCAGAGCGACACCAAGAAGAAGAAGAAAGAGAAACAGAAGAAGAATGAAGCCCTTGCCGGCGCTTCCACCGTTATCCCGCCCGCATCAGTATCTGGTAAGAGCGGTCCTGCCAGCAACGACTCCATCCACAATTCCATCCAGAATCGGTACAAGGCGAAGACGAAGCGGAGCATTCCAGTTCACCGGCTCTTGCGTTTTTGCTTCTCTTTGCTTGCGGTGCTGCTTACCTGCGCCATTCCAGCCTTAATCACGATACTGGTTCCGGCAAGGGGACCCTATGTCGCCGGTGTGATTATGTTGACGGCAGCTCGTCCATTCGACCCGACCGACTACCCGCAAACTCTTCACGGTCCGATTTACTGCGCTTCTGCTGGTGAAACCTTCGTCTATCACGGTACCGTGAGATACGCCACTGCCACTGCCACTGCCACTGCCACTGCCACTGCCACTGCCACTGCCACTGCCACTGCCACTGCCACTGCCACTGCCACTGCCACTGCCACTGCCACTGCCACTGCCACTGCCACTGCTGGCTTTGTTGATGCACTGCCTGTTGCCGTTACATGTTCTGTTGCAGAAACTACATCCGTCTTGTCGGAACCAGTCTCTTCTACAGAACCGGCCCTCGCTGCGCAAACCGTTGTCTTTGGCCCGTCCAACCGCATCACCTCACACGATAACTCGACCGCGGATCCGGTACACATCATTCTGAGTCCTGCCAATGTCACTACCACCCGTTCAACGGCGCAAGTCGCAAGTCCTCCTCCTGTTCGCAAGGCGACCCACATAGTTTCCGCGGCTGAACATGGAGGAGCCTTCGACTCGACCAACGCCACTGCCACCGAAAACCAAGGAAACGCAAGTAACTCACCTGTTCGCTCCGACTTCATCGAAGACGCGAGGGCTGAACTAGAGGAACAAGCGATTTCTCCGGCCTTCAAGCGGGTATTGGGAGGACGAGAGTTCATGCGACGACTGACTCACTACAAGCAGCGGTTCTCAAAGGACAAAACTTCCGGGAGTAGGATGTTCTTATCGAATCGCTGGCGGGCAGAATTTGGGCCATTCTTTGGCGTTACCTTTGGACTTGATGCAATTTCAGAAGGCTACCCAAAAGGACACGTCAAGAAAGTTCGCGTTAAGCCACTGAGCTACCTGTACGACCGCGATAGGAGAGTAAGTAACTTTATCATACAAACCATGAGTTATTGCTGATTTTTCACCCGTACAGACATGTCCTGCTGTTTACGACACGAATACCGCAAATCGACGTGAACACAAACCAGTGAGCATCTAATATTGTGCTGACATATAGTCGCTCATATTCCCCATATTCCAGACCGGTCCGACACCTCCACCTACAAGAACATCAACTCGCCTTGCGCCTTCGCCCTCTATCTCGTCGGTCGACATTCTGCATGTTCCTTTGCCGTCGTCTGCCATCCGACTTGGGATTCGCGCCCTCGCTGGCTCGTCTTTCGGCATGCACCACATGTCACACGTTTTGACGCCGTTAAAGATGGCGCTTTCTGACGTTATTGTGATACTGATTGAGATCCTTGCTTGCGTCGTATGCGCGCTCTTGGCATATCCTCTTTGGTCATTGAAGCAGAGCAAACAAGAGCGAATGATAGGCGGTAAGCGGACTTCCTTCGCCACTGCATTTCGGACATCGCGGTCAATACTAATCATTGCGTTCGCTTGACAGTAGCTAACAACGGCCATCTCATCAACAAGCCGATGGACTTCAACACAACAGCCTCTGACATCGCACAGGACGCGCCACTAAACGGTAAGCATTTCGGACCACCTTATGCTCGCTATATTTTGACACCCACCAATCTTACACGTTCGGTATCATAGTCAACGGTCACCATATCAATGCGTTGGCGTGTCCTACGGAGGTTGTGCTTTGCGCTGATCCCACCGACGACGTGAAGTTCACTTCCATCTCAAAGGGTGTAGCTGCAGAAGGGATAGTCGGATCGGTCGCAAATGAGAAGCCTCTAGTAAGTTGAGCCTGCCCATCTCGTTACCACTAGCTTCATTCCGTTTTTTCTTTCTCGCGCTGAAACGACCTCTTTCGACACACAGGTGGTGCGAGATACCCCTCACGTCTTCAAGGACGAGGACATTGCTCGTCAGAACACATCGGCGCGGCGTCAGTTCATCGCTGTACAGTCGAGCTTAGAAGAGGCAAGTTCTCTAGGTAGCACCGTTAAAGACTTGCTATGCTCACTCGACCTCTTCATTGCCTTCCAGAAGCTCGGTGACGACTACGCTTCCGCTGCCACCGTGCAGAGTGATGTTCAACAAGAGATCGCAGAACACGACCAATCCGTTGATGCGCTGATGCCTATTGTAGATGTAATCTGTCCACATTGCTCTGATACGTCCTCTCACTCTGCTAATACATTTCCCCCTTCGCTTTGTGAAGCCGGTTGACGATGCTCTTCCTGCCACCACCGTGGAGGAGTTTCTCGTGTCTGACGAGCAAGATGATGGCCTGGATGAGCCATTGACAAGCGATGATGTACGTGTTTCTCTGCACCCCATTCAAGCGAAATGCAATACCCTGACCAGAGTAGTCTAGGAACTCGAAAACATCCCCGAGACAACAGGTGGACCTACACACAAGAAAACCAAGCGCGGCAAAAGAGGGGGAACGAAACGGGTCCGAAATCGGCGTTGGGCAAACGAGCAGAGAGAAGCTCAAACAGATGCTGAAGCGATGATTTGGATGGCAACGAACGAGTTTGTTCTTGAAAACTCGGAGTTTTGGTTGTAACGAATACCTGTGGCATCTCGACACTGTATACTTTCTTTCTTGAAATGGCTGGCTCTTTCGAACTTTCTCATTTGTATATCTGTACTGTAAATCTGAAAGGCATGTCTATTGAACAAACGTCTTTTGCATGTTATTTGTACCTGGTGTTGCGTCATTGTACAGACAGATATCCCCTGGCCATGCAGTGATCATCTACATCATGCTGGTGGATAGAATCCCGCCCAAAGAATAAGGCTGCATAGAGTCCACACTGATAGCCACATCAGCCACATGCGCCCGAACTCCCTGACTTTCACGACAGACGTCTTCGACCCATCTCCAAATTCCCAAACTTGCTGGGTCAGCGCCCACCAGAACATCGGATTGCTACCCATCGTACGAAGAGCGATTTGAGTATGGCTGGATGTAATCAAGATGTATATCAAGGCGATATGAAGGCCAAGGTATCCAAGAAATTTGTTGCTGATGGGACTGAGTGGCGATCCCTCATTCTGGGCGGAATCGGCTTCAAAGAGGTGCCGCGCATAGTCGTAAATCGCGCAGAGGCTGCTGAACAAGACGGGCGACGCGAGGAGAAAATTGGGTACTTGGGATACCGTCCAGTATCGAAGAAAGCCCACGTTCCTGCAAGTAAAGCGGCAAGCTTTGAGTATGCTGTTGTTGAGGCGACACACTGTGATACACTTACCAGTAGTGATCCTGTACAAAGCCATAGACCGAAGGGACTGGCGACTCGCACCAAGGCCTGCGTGTGCTGTCATCCAAACAAAACGATCGATATGCGAGATACTGAAAGGCGATGAACGGCATGACGATGCACAAACAAGCGGAAGCAGTCAAGATAGCCCGTTTAAAGGTGGGCTGTTCGACAGGGGTGATCGCATGCGAGGAAGTATGAAGGCGCAAAGACGATGTAGACCGGGGCGACTCACGAAGAACCGTCTATCACCTCTGGCAATTGGATCTAAGAGTCCCTGAACCAAGACGACAGCAGTGTTCAAGAGGCCCAAGCTTCGAGTGCTGCTCGCGGCTGCAAGAAGCAAGATACCAAGTATCTTGGTCAGAACGAGCTTGCTGCCGGTTCGTTTGCTGATACGGGATGGTAGAACGAAGAAGAATCCGGTGCAGGTGAGGAAGGCGAACAGCGGCTCGGTGTAAGGGCTGGAAGCGGTCGCTGTGCTCGTTGTCAGGACGTAGAGGTAAGAGGAGTACAACGCGAATGTTTTGTTGTCGGTGACGCGGGATGTCAATCTGGAGGTTTCAAAAAGTGAGCCAAGCACCAAGAAAGATTTGCCTTTGGCTACTCACTTGTAAAAGGCAACAGCAGCTGCAATGCTAAGAACATTGGCGAGAACGATACCACTAACGAGCACATCGAATACGTCCAGATTCGCTGCGCCTGACGAGCTCGCCTTGCTGTTTCTGATAAACCGTACCACCTCTCCTCCGGCGCGCATGCAAAGTGGCCAACCGGGAAGAAAGGCTAGTTCCTGTTCGTATCGATAACCTTCCATCGCAAGCTTGACGTAATAGAGGGCGTCCCATCGCAAGAAGTATTGCAAGGAGGACTTTGCGTCGATGACTGAGCTGTTTTGCAGAAGGATTGCAGCTGATGTGTCGAACGATTGGGTTGTGCTTGCAGGGAACAGCTTCGCGTGTGCAAAGTACAAGTATGCGCATGTTGCGGCTCGAGCAATCAAGGCGCTGGTGAGGACTGAGTCGACATTCGATTCTTCTTCCGATGATAGTGAATCGGGTGCATTGTCAGACTTTTTTTCTTTCCCCGCTTCAACTGGATCTTCGTCCTTCCAACTAGTCGTTTGCGAGAATTCTTGCCGAAGCCAAGCTGTCAAAGCAATTGATCCAACTACAAGTAGAATGACAACGTGATTAACACAGCCTTAACTATGACGTTTGTGAGACTACTTACTGCAAGCCGGTGAAAGATACAGTAAAGCTGGTTGGGCAGCTTTGAACCTGTGCATCACAACAACGGTCGTGACGAGACCCAGCACGTACGCAACGAGAACCGCGAAAAAATACGGTTTCGAATACCGGTCACGTCTTGTCGGTGTGTTAGTCTTATCCGCTTTCAGTTGCCTTCGTACGTGATTGGCGAAATCGTAGCGTAGAGCTAGGGAGATGAAGACACCGGGAAGAACGCTGGCCGTCGGAAGGAACAGATTAGGCATGTGTCCTGGCGATAGAGCTGATAGTATGTGCTTACATGTCGCCCAGACCAAGCATTGTAAATCCTGCAGACCAATCTGAGATGTCGCGCGGAGCAAGAACCTAATTGCAACAGTGAAAGATTGAACAATAGCTCCGTGAGCGCAAAACACAGCCATCGCTCACCTTGATCGGCGCATCTAGACTCTTTGCCACATTCTCCATCTACACACTAAAGCGTCAGAAATCCTACCATCCACCCCGCCTCTGAAACATCGAAACTCACCACCGGAGTACCAAACACCCAGAAAATATCATAGACGAACAACCCGGCAAGTAGCGCTGCACCCGTCAAGAACCCATCCAACTTCATTGCTTTTATCGCAGAGTAGGCGAAGCAAAAGGAGAGGACGTTTGTAATGTACCATGGTTTTCCGAGGTAGATGTATAGCGGTGGAAGAGAGAGTGCGAGGGGAAGAACGACAAAGTCGAGCTTGTTGAATGCGATGTGTGTCAGTTCTACAGAATGAATAGAATGAATTCCAAGAGAAACGTCAGAAGGCGAGCGAGAGTCCAAGTCTCCAAGTACGCACCTTTGAACCCTTTCTCCACACGCAAGTGGTATCGATCTGCAGGTCTCCCAGTTATTCTCCGTATCAGGCTATTCAAGAAATCGGTTCCTGTCTGATCAAGAATATTAGCCAACATCCAGCAGAGGATCGATGATCTTGCTTACCATTTGAATAGCCAAGACCGAAGCTCCTGCAACTTCAGCCAGGTAAGCAATCAGCAGCATACCACCGGTGTCCTTTTCGGCGTTGCAACTCACAGTAGGTACTGATGATCCGGTTGATCCATATCGGATCCACGAACTTGAAGAGCAGGAAAAACCCGAAAAGGGCACACGATGCCATTACGGGGAACCATAAAGAGTCTTGCAGTCCAACTTTATCTTCATCCTCTTCTTCGTCGTCCTCTGGATCCTCTTCTCCTAATAACGCATAGTAGATCTCATCTGGATGCGGTATTCTGCTGTCGGCATTACCGTTTGCGGTTTTGGCGGCTCTTTCTAGGTGTGCCGCCTTGATTGTTTGTCGGATCGATCTAGGTGTCTACCAAGATATCAAAAAAGTTGATTAAGGTCAGGCCGGTATAGTGATTGCCAGTCGGTGGAATCGTGGCTCACCTTGACACTTGCAAATGCGCCCAAGAGGATCGGAACGACAGCCTGCACGCCCAGCGCCGAGTACGCGTATATCATGCTGCTGGCGACCATGTCACTCTCCTTGAGACCAGACCAGCTGGGAGTTGTGTTGGCACTGGGTAAGTGGTTTGAGATGCACGATAGTGGAGTGCCTCAAAATTAGATGAACAACACAAATCATCTTAGGTCGACGAGCTGAAGGAGCTGCTCACTGCAACTCGAGTGCTGACTAATCACGAAAGCGGTGGCCGATTTCGCGAGAGCTCCTCCTTAACCATGTTGCGCAAGTGCTCTATCTTTCGGCTTTCTTCCAGCTGCTCCTGCTTCTGCTTGTCGGAACAGAGTAGCCGGACATTTCGGCTTGGCCTCCGGGAGAGAGGAATGGAAGAATAACTGACCAGCTGAGAGAAAGACCAAGGAAAATGACGGGCTGAAAGACGGCATGGAAAGTCGCGCGCGGCGCTGGCGGGTTTTGGCGTCGGGGAAGGGGGTGTGCACGCTCGTGCTCGGAAAGAAAGGGACTGGTAGTCCAACGAGTGCTCGATGGCTTGAACTGCTGCCAAGGTGTCTGTATCATGTATTCATCGTCCATGTAGTTTCCTTACATGCCCAAATTTCAGCACTTCTGCCCTTCTATCACCAGTTTCGAAGATACGTCATCAAGTTCACCACCATTATCGTTCGTCGTCCTTCGCCATTGGACGCTGTCTATCGAGCGACAATAGCAAAAACCGATTCGAAAGTGTTCATTGCACAAACCCATCCTCTCATAGGCGAAACTCGCAAAGGCTACATCGTCACTCTCTGGGCCTCTCTCAAATTTGACATTATTTCATTGGGGTATCGATTCGTTCTCTGCACTCGCTAAGGAAAAAGTAGCCGTCAAAGTCTGACAGTTGTTTGCAAGGGAAACGGAACAGCGCAGACGTTGACAGCAAGGAAGTCGAGGCATAGGAAAGGGAAAGGGAAACGTGAAACCTTGAACCTTCCCGGCCGGTCTTCGACTCTCGCGCGCGGTTGCGGAAGCAAACCCGAGTTCACGGTCGACGATGGCCTCCACTTCAACTTCTCCCTATCCACCAACATCCTCCTCTGACAACAACATCACCTTTCCGGACCTACCACGGTCAAGCAACAACACACATCAAGAGAGCACTACGGCCGTTAATGTCGACGATAATGCTACGATGAATCAAACCAACAATCCGATCGGAGCGCTCAGTCCCGATTCACAGCGTCGGAGCAACATTTTCGGGATCCTGCATACAGAATCGTCGGTCGCAGGCGGTAGTAATGTGGTTCCACCATCACAGCGAAGACCATCAGCGGACAGCCGGACATCTCCTTCGCCTTACTCCGCGAGAATGAGCGTAGGAAGCTTGATCAATAAGAGTGAGGGACGAGAGAATGGAGACGAAGCCGGGCCGAATATGTGGAATCATCCTGAGCGCAATCACACCGAACACAATCATCACACAGGATCGATGGCGTATTCTTTAGCTACGGCGAACGGCTTAGCAATCAGTCATCTGCCTCGCGACTATCCGGAATCTCCCTCAGGAGGTAGAATCGAACTACCGCCTCGGCTCCGGTCGATACCAGTCGAAACGATCAGCGACTCGGATAGAGAAAGTGATATTGCTGTCTTACCGGGGAGTTTTGCAGCATCGCAGCGTCCTGGATGGTCTGGCGCTGCGCCGGTAGTTATCGACGGGACGGATGACTCACACAGGCAGGTCGTCGATGTCGATATGGAGGATGGCGATCGGGTTGATCATGGTCAGGAGGAGGCCGCGGGATTGGACGATGGTGAAAAAGAGGTGGTGCCAGATGCCTACCCGACCTCTGAAGATGAAGTCGAAGCGGAAGGCAACGTAGAGGACGAGGAAGAGGACGATGATGACGAAGAATCGTCATCCGAGGATGAAGATGAAGAAGGCTCAATCGACTTGGAAGCGGAACAGGACCAGGATATCGGCGATTCACCCATCTTTGTCTCGATGCGAAATGGCCCGCTGGGAATCTCGGATCTGTTGTTGCCGCCTGCTGCTGGAACCGAGGAAGTTCGAGTCAAGACGGAACCAGGAGGAATCGAAAACGAGCACGTGCAGAGTCAGGAATCCGTCGTTTACGTAGGATCTAGAGATCCAACACAGGATATCACACCGCTTGGAGGAACACCGCTAACAAATGTCATCAATTCAGCGGATATAATCTCGTTTCACGGATCAAGTCAGATGCAAGAAAGCCAGGCGCAGCCGGCAGTACCTCCAGCGACGGAAAACGAAGCAACAGCTACAGAGGTCAATCCAGATGATACCGATACGGCAGTCAACTTGCTCGTCGCACGACCGGGTAAAAAGAAGAGAATCAGAGCCAAGTCACCATCACCGCCACCGCCAGCAGCTCCGAAACCGCGTGCGACCATTCGTGTGACTTTTCATCTGTTTGACGATAATGAAGGACCGGATGGATTGCCTGTAAAAGTGGAAGCGAACGCTGGTCCTCCTCCGGACATGAAAACGGAGCCACAGAACCACGTCACGTCTCCTCGTATGGACCTCAACGGCAAACCACTACCTCCTTTTCCTGAAACAAGGAACGACACAGAGACTACCCCGTCAGCCGTTCCATCAACCGCTTTACCTGTCCTTCCAACGGTCTCGCCATCCTCTACTGATGCAGCCGTATCGTCAGCCGTACCGACCGCAGCACCATCAGCCGCTCCCTCGGTTGGTTCACCGACGCGACCTCAAACCGAGCTCCAACAGGATTCGACAACAGCAGGAACACCGAAAGCACCGTTGCCGGATCATCACGGAATGGAGCCAAAATTCCGCATTGTCAATTTCAAAGATGCCAGTATTGCTCAGGGCAAGGTGGACAGCGATTATTACATCTCGCCATCGGGCTGGAACGCCGTAGAAACGGACGCAGACGACGATGATGACGATGATGAGAATGAAGAGGATGTGGAAGTCGATGGCGCGGAAACTGGAAAGTCAAAGAAGAATAAAAAGAGAAAGTTTCAGGAGCTGCTGATGAATGGCGGAAGCGGTGGTGCGATGAAGTCTGAAGAGAACGGAGTGCTCAAGGCGCCACAGAACATGGCTGCAGGCGACCTTGAAGGTGCAGCTCCTGGGTCTATTTTGGCAGCCATGATGGGCGGATCAGACGAGGCAGAACTGGCGAGATTGGCGGCCGAGTTGGACAAGAAGTACAACACCACTTCCAAGCCAGTATGTACCGTCATTTTCATACCAGGGTCATGTATGTCCAGGCTTACTGATTTCTGTGCACTGATCTGATTCCTAGAAACGAAAGCGCGTACTGCAACAAGACGATTACGATTACAAGGATCCATTCATCGATGACTCGGAATTGCAAATGGACGAGCCTGCGCTACTCCAACGACCGGTAAAAACAGGCTATTACGTGCAGAAAGGAGCGGTAGAGCTTATCAAAGACGAGAACGAAGATGCGTCGTAAGTGTAGTGGGGCGTCATACTTTTTTCTTCTTGCTGAAGATCGATTTGCGCGTGCGTTTATAGTCCCAAAAAGGCAAAGGGCAAGAAGCAGACAACCCTCAACATCACGAAGCAGCCAAGCTCAACGAAGGACTCGCCGGTTGAAGTTGATGAGCAAAACGGCGAGCAGCCGAAACGGCGCAAGAAGATGCTGCTTGGACGAGGTTTCCGACCATCAAAGTTTGGGACAGCCTCTGGCAGCAGTTCTAGACAGAGTCTCGGCCTAGCAGATCCGGCGAGGGATGCGAGTAATCGACTTGAAGCCCTCGTGTATCCGACAGTCGTACCGAGTACTCCAGCGTCGGTTTCCGTACCTGCAAGTGGAACAGGGATCACGCGCGAACAGACACCCGCGATCAAGCCATTGACTGCAAGTACGCCCGCTAGTGCATCTAAACCAGTCATAGAGTCCGCGTCAGCGACACCCAGTACGTTTGTTTCCTCTGGGCGCCGCCTATGCCTACACCGAGTTCTGACGTCGAGGCTTGTTACAGCTGTCCCTGAGCCTCCGAGAGGCCCCCCTAAAACCCTGGTGAGTTTTCTCGCGGTGTTTCAGCAATAGTTTTCGTACTGACTTTGGACTGTCGAACTTCAGGATGAAGCGTTGTCTAGATTACCGGAGGAGATACATGCGGTGTTGAGGGATGTAAACAACATCACTCAGGCTCGTGAGTCTTGAGTCGCAATCAGAGTATAGAGTGAAGTTGACACTGGTATGGTCAGTATCTGATGAAAACTGGCGCAACATCAAGGCCGCCAAGAGGTTCCCCGAGCAGTTCAAAGATCCAATGTTCGAAGTCGGCAAGAAAGCAGTAGAACTGGGTCTAGTAGGGGATGCCTTATATGATACGCTACCGCTCATCATCCGCTACAATCGTTTCACAATGAAGGTAAGAGTTTGTACACTACTGTTCCCATTGATTCGTGTTCTGATACAATTCATTTACAATTAGAAATACGTTCTAGACAAAATGAGAGATTACCAAATAGAGTATTACGCGAACACCAAAAGGGAAGTATTGCCAATATTGAAAGCCGCTATCGACAATACGATGGAAAAGCAAATGTCGGACTATAACGCTCAACAGGAAACATATGGTGCGTTACACGAAGTGTCGGTTGAATAGCGGACTGACAGTCAGGACAATAAACTGCAGATGTCACGATTCGTCTCGAAGAGCAACAAGCTCGTCAAGAGGGAAGAGAACCGCGAGATCCAGTAAGCATTATCAGCTCGGGTATCCTCAGAGCAATAAACAATGGTAACAAGCTTTAAAATTCTCCTAGGGTGTGCCAAAACCGCTTAAGCGCGTCAGATGGAGTGACGAGATGAGGGCGGCATACTGGCGTCTGATGAAAGCAGCTGAAAGTGAAGGAAATTTCGAAACACAACGAGCGTGAGTAAATCCTTTTCTCAAGTTTACCACAGAGCTAACCTATTACCCATGTACATCAGAGATATACATGACCGGCCTCATACTACAACCGCATTTTCCATGCGCAACCAGTTATACGGCGATGTAGGTAGAGCGGATATTATTGGAGAGCGATCTGAGGACTGAATGAGAAAGGCATTACAGATACTCCCATTGTTCCCTGAAGGATGGATGACCAATCAACAGTTATCCCGTCAAAGTAAGTCCCTCTTCAACGCGAAGCTTGGAGCTTGTAGAGCATAAACTTAGACCTTGATCACTTCTTGTGCACAGTGAGTAGTCTGAAGAACAAATACGAGAAGCAAGGACCTGCAAGCGGATAGCAGCCTGAACGACACCACGGCAGACCAAGAGATCAACGAGATCAACGGGCAAAGGAAAATGCGGTACTTATAACATAGGAACCTTTAGTTCGTATGACGCAAGGGGCCACATCTCTCATTTGAGGTCAAGCTACCTTTTCCTCACATTGTATGACCGCACTGTCTATAGACGATAAGAAACGGCTGATGGAACCATAGTGCATGAATGTGCGTATTCTGAGAACATGGTCAACCCTGCTCAAGTGCCACGGAAAGCACAGGTGTTGCAACGATGATTTGCTCAAAAGGCCAATAAGGTTGCAAAACGATTTTACATTGATAATTGATGTACAAGTGAACAAGTCAAATAGATGAGTAACTAATTACTACAGACAAGATACAAATGCTTTCTTCAGATGTCTTTTACGTACGTCGATTGCGAGTTTCTTGAGGCTGGATATTGGCGATGATCTGTTGGTCACTGCCAGTATCGGGTATAATGCACAGTCCATGGTTTCAAGCGAGAGAGAAATTGGTGCAGCTCTTTACATGAAAGAAGGAGCGGGGTTGGAAGCGTCCGACTTGAAGTGGTTGAGGACAACGAAGGCTGCAAAGTGGACAACTAGTTAGCGTGAAGGAACAAGGCGAAAGCTTGTGTGCGAGTTTACTTACGTCCGGCAACAATGTTGGCATCTCCAACCAAGGTGGCGTTCTTCTCCGAGGTGGCAGTGAGGTACGCGGTACCCTGGGTGGTGGGCAAGGTGACCTTACCACCCTGGATGGGGTAGGTGGCGATGTTGAGACCCTGGTAAAGAGCGATGTACTGGCCATCAGTGGCTCCAGTAACAGCTCCAGTGGCAGCGTCGTAGGTCAACGCGGGGAAACCCTTGAAGGGAAGGGCGGGGTTGCTGGCTGGGCAACCGGTGATGAATGCGGCAGCAGCCGAGTAGACAACGTTGAATCCAACGGGGGTGTCGTAAGGTCCGGACCAACCCTCGTTCTTGTTGACTGCGGACGAAACCCAGGCTTGGTGTCGGGATTCGGTGGTCAAGATGGAACCAGCGACACTAAAGAGGTGGCAAATTCGTCAGCGCGACTCATTGCAGAGTTCCTGAAAATAGACTTACGTCAAGTAGGTCTTGTCGACAATGGAAGCGGCAGCGCCGAGGTAGGCGGAGACACCGACGTTCTCGAGGATGGCGGACAAGGCGGTGAAGGACTTGGGGTCGGTGTAAGGGAACTTGTAGGTACAAGGCTGGACGGCGGCGTCTCCCAATGCTCCGGAAAGAAGCGCGACGTGAGAAGCTTCGTGTTCAGCGATCTGGGCGAACCTGAGATAAAGAAAGATGTATCAGAACGAATGTCAAAAAGCGTACTGCTGCGTCGACAACTTACCTGGCTCGGACCCATGAAGGGAATCCAGCAGCCTCGAAAGCGGCGGCGTCGAACTGCTCAAGGGCACCCTTGTAGAAGGCGTTCTCGAGGTGTTCAAGGGTCACTGTATCGGAAGGGACTGATTAGTAAGGATGCTAAGAACAAACCTTGAGCTTGGCTACTCACAGGCGTAGTTCAAGATGGTGGTGTCATCAATAGCAGCGGCCTGTCTCTTCTCGATGGGAGACGCAAGGACACCACAGGCGGAAACCAAGGCGATGACGGAGGAAGTGGAGAATCGCATGTTAAGTGTTTGTTGGTGGTTGGTGTAAGGTGGGTGGTGTGTTGATAGTTGGAGGCACAAAGGCGATTATAAGGATGTTTATGAAGTGTTGGTTGGGAGGAAATGAAGAAAAGACGAAAGATCGTTCGCAGTGAAGGATGTTATATAGATATCGTTTCGACTATCTGGCTCACTGTTTCGTCTGGCCACTCGTGACTGCAACTCTAATTCGCTGAGCAGCGGTCATATTTCGTCAGACAACAACAAACAAGGTAATTCCCAAGAGCAGTCGTACGATTCTATTTCCCCCGTACAAGCCCAGGTTAGGACTTCTTTAAGTTTGTTATGGTCATCCTGTTTAGGCGACTTGCCGAACACCAGCTGCTACACCTTTACCCCTCCGATGGAGCTAGAAGTGGAAAAGAATAGAGGAGGCCGGTGCGACAAGCGCAAGACGAGCTGCAAGAAGCAAGAAATTGATGAAGAGGGAAAGACCGAATAATCAACAATAGCTTCGGTGGTATCATGTGCACATCGGTTTGCGTCACTTTAGAGCAGCTGAGTTTGTGACTAAGCCTCGTTTGTCATGCCTGCCGGTCGCTGGTTTCGCCAGCTCCTCCGCCATGCAGCCCCCTGTACCATCCTACAGTCAGCCGCAATCAAATTGCTGTTAACAGCGATAAACAGGAATATCAAAGGGGGAACGAGGGAGCGAACACTAATAGCTTGTGTTTGTGCCGCTATTCGAACAAAGCCGCGACAGCTGTTGCGACGCTCGTAAAGCAGTAAGCAGGACTGTAACCAAGGGCGATCGACAGATCAGTCACTGTATCCCAAGTGAAGCTAACTACTTTGAGCTGGCGGAGGCAAACGTCTTGTCTATCAGTTTTTTGTTCAAACCCCGGACGAAAGTTCCCCTCGGCAGCTTCCGCTGAGTGGTGCTGATTCTCTTGAACGCTTCCGGAACGGCTCTAGCACGGCAGGGTGGCACAGCCATCGTGGAGCTCCTCAGCCAGCTCCTCACATCCGCTGACGAATAGGCGGGACGATCCTGGTCATGCTGGTCATCACTACCTGTCATGTCTCGATCGCTTTCGTGTTCTCTGGCTGTTCCAAATGTCCCGGACTTGCCAAGTCACCCGATGCGTCGCAGCCTTTTCAGATCGCAACAGGCAGCAGTAGAAGTTCACTCAACCATCGACGCATCGTCGCGTCTGTGGAGCTCTCTGTGATTCTGTGAAAGTATAGAGTACTCGTATATCAAACAGCGAGGTAGCTAGCGAGGCTATGCGCTACCTGTGACCCGGAAGCTAACCCAGATCGCACCGATAGCTCTCGGTGTGCGAAGAATCTTGTTGACATTTCACAGTTGGTAGAGCTGTAGGGGTCCTATGTGACAGTGTAATGCGAACTGCTCCCTTCGACAAGCTCTCTGCCGACAGCGACTCCGACGCTCAGGAAAGCGATTTGCTTGTCGCCGGAGATCCGATGTTGTCCCTTAGCCCGTAGATTAGCATGAACGACGAAGTTGCAGAACTGACAACAACAACCACAACAACAACAACTGGTAGCGAGCGACACAACAAATATTGACAGAAAAGGGCGGTCTGATCGCAGCGAAGAGGGGCGGGAACCAAGGACGGGAACAAAAGGACAGGCGCAGATGATACACCCCATACGCGATGGATCTTCACCTAAAACACGCTATACAACTTGCATGTCGTTCGTGGCAACCAATCTGCTCGACCGAGTGGCCTGCATCACTTTGGATCCTAGATGACCGTGTGTCTAGTCCGGCACACTCATCAGCCCTCTGTTCTGGGATATGACTCAAGAATCGATTTCCTGCGAGTCGAAGCAACTGTCAACAATGCTCTGCAACGCACAAGCGACAGATTGCGTCCCTTACCACAAGCCTTGATTCACAAACAACATATCCATTACACCCTGATCATTCATGAAACTGCCCATAGTCAAGTCAAGAGAAGCCGCTGGGATCTCCGGCAAGTGTTCCGTGGTATGAAGGAAGCCATCGAGATTCGGATTCTGGCCGTCGGTAGCTTGACCGTACGTAGGAAAGCCGGAAACTATTGAGGATGAAGACGGGATGTATGAGGTGGTGTTGGGGAATCCGAGGTAGCTGTTGAGGTCGAAAGACATCTCCGCACCGAATGTAAGTGGTGCATCGGTTCTATGATTGTCGGTCTGCGATCCGTTCACCGCGGGCACATGGTCGTTTCCTATGTGTTGACCTGATGCCGACGGACCGGGTTCGAAGACGGCATTGGCGATCGCAGGGCCAACGAATCCGGAAGGAGGCGCCGGTGGCGGCCAGTTCGTTTCGTGGTTCCGATTTTCAAAACTTTCTGCGAAAGCCTGCAGGTTGAGCGTTCTAGGAGGAGCGACAGTCTTCGTCGGTTTCCCAGGCGCACTGCGTATATCCAAAAGTCGATGAAGGAATGTCGCCTGTATGGAGGGTAGATGCTCGGATGCACCGGCGCCTTTGGCCAGCATATCGGCCGCACGACGGCAAAGCAGGAGTATTTGGTTCGTGGGCGAGCCTTCGAGATTCGAGTAACGAGCTTGCGTGGACTGAGGAATAGTCGTGTATCAACATGAGGTCGCAGCGGGTCCGTTGGACGTTACGGCCTACCTTCAAAAGGGAAACAACAGCATATGTCAGAGCGGTAAATACAAAGTCAGGACATCCTAGAACGAGAGAGGCGAATCAATACATGTAGTCTTTGATTTGAAACACCATGACATATATACCTTTTATCAACCCTTTACTCTGGAGATCGTGTTCGAAACACTCGATCAGACGGATCGCTATTGTCTGAAACTATTGCCGCAATGTGAAGCCGCCGTCAACATAATGCTTCCCTACTCAGTTGATGAAATCCGACTCACATGGACGAATGCGAATGGCAGTGCCTTTGATTCGCGCTCTAGAGCTTGATTCAACCCGAATGAAGCTATAATAAGTTCTGCATAAAAGTGGTATCTAAAACAATGGGAACAAGAAATGGGTTAGACTCGGGGAAGAATGAACCGAAAGGAATTTTACTCACAACCGTATTCTACCAATCCGCACTTCCTTCTTGACAGCTGCAGATGTCAAAGATGTGAGCATTTTGCCCCACGGCTACATCAATGCCCTTTCCAGCTTACGTGGAGCGTCAACCGAACTGATCAGAGTCTCTGCTCTATCGGCCCATTCCTGAAACTGCTTTTCATGTATGACGATGAGACTGTCGTGAGACTAGGCGGTCAATTTGTGCTCGAGCGACAAGTCTTCGTCGGAAAAACTTCACGTACTCTGGATAGCAATCCGCATTACGTTCTAGTAAGGGACGATCTGACATTGCACGGTTACGGAATGCGTCAAGGGCCCTACTAAGAATCTGCGTCCATTCCTTAGCGTCGCGAATCAAGGCCAGAGAAAAGGGAGGGAATCAATCTCCAGGGTTAAAAGCACAAACCAAAGACCACTTACAGCCCACAGCGCCACTGCCGAGTCATCCAGTACCGCCTGGTGATCCCCCGTCCTCTTGCTTTCCTCGATATACCCATACATCAACGCAAGATACCGTTGTACTGAATTCTCTCCACGCATACTCGATGGTTTTCCGAGCTGAGCACTCAGCGTCCGGTCAGTGACGGTCGTAAGGAGCCAAGTACGAATCATCGAGCGGAGTAGCCACGGTGGTAGTGCGGTTCTCGCATCGGGAAACAACGCGACACGGTGGAGATTGATATCGATGGCGGTTCTATCAGACGATAGGAAAGGGTGCATATAGCACACATCAGTATCTGCTTCCGAGCACGCTGGACAACGGTAGACGACGATCTACCTAATTGCCAGACCCGCACGGAGGTACGTAAGATCCTGTTCGAACCGTTTCGCGGGAATAAGACTGAAACACCACAAGCGCAGCACGTCAGTTGACAGCCCAAAGAAACGCATCTTCTCGACTATGAGAACGACACCGGTGGCGGTGGCGGTACGTGTGACTCACTTCCATTCACTATACAGAAGATGTGCCTTCCTGACGGTAAAGAAAGTAACTCAGCACCTCGCAACCACCAATCGAGGACAGAGCGATGTGGTTCCGGCTGCCTACGTACCTGAACGACCTACGCACAAGGGTGACGGTCATAAGCAAACATATCACCCGCAACATTGTTCGAGCAAAGTACACTCCAACTCACATCAAGTGTCTTCTCAAGCGGCAGCCTTGTCATTTCCATCTTTGCAAACTCTTTCAGCCGACTCCATAAATCCGGGACGAACGATCTTGCCGCGCAGCAACAAACTGTTCGTAAAACCGCCAACAAATCAGTGCTCATCTTCGCAACTGCCAATGATACAAGACGAATACGATGAACGCACTAGCATTGAACAAGTAATTACTCCTGCTCGCCACATCAACAGGCTCCGACCTGTCTTTATCCAACACCGGTAAATGCGGATGAAACCAGCGCCAATAAACATCAAACAACCGATGCGCATCGTCCGCCGTCAACAGACGCATAATGTGAGGTGCCTCGCCTTCCAGCGTACGGTGACCCGCAGTGGATTGTTTCGGACGGGCATAGTATGCATCTACGTCATCCGGCGTTGTCGTTTCGGTTGGTTGTACTGGCGTTGTTGATGGCGCAGGGTGCGGCGGCAGGGCTCTCGGTGAGAGGGAACCGGAAGAATCGATTTCACTGCGTTGTCGAGCGGCAGGTAAAATCATCGAAGAACGACCTTGGATGAACGCATTCTCTCGTTGTGGTGGTCTCATACCGCCCGTGACGACCGCTTCGAGATCTGTTATACGCTCGGTGGTTCCTGTGTTCGAGCGCGAAGCCACTGCCGCGGCAACAACCACCTCCTCTTGTTCTCCTACTGCTGCTATCTGCTGCACATCATCATCTCCTTCCTTTGCATTCTCCCTCTCCCGTTCCCTCTCTCGCTCTCGTTCCAAACTAGCAGAAGCCTCCGCCAAAACACCCAATGGATTCATTTCATCTCCGGGCATCGGGAAAGGCGTCAGTTTCGCGCGGTCGTGTAGGGGTGGTAGTTGATGATGAGGTTGTGGGTGGTGATGACGATCCGGGTGATGTTGATACGTTTGAAGATGCGTTCTCTGAGCAGGAGCATCCGGTGGTAATGCCGGTGTGAGAAACGACTGAGGCTGCACCTGTTCGTCTGCAATGGGTCTGTAGTGAGGAGACAAAGGTACGGGAGCTTGTCGATCGAGAATATTATTTCCGACTGCTGCTGCAGCTGAATCGGGGTAAGATCTACTTGTATAGCGCTCCGCCGACGACCTTTTCAAATCGCCATCATTGTCGTCATCGTCTCGCCTGCCATTTGTGGTGCGATGCGTATTTGATCCATCGACGTCTGCAGCAGCTGCTGCAGGAAACGACAGTCCTCTTGTACGCTGCTCCTGCCGTCGATGTTCATAGCCATCCAGCTCATCACTTCTTCCCGCTGTAACTGTCTCTGGATTTCCAAAAAGCGTGGCACTACGGTAAAAAGCCGCTTGAAGCGTCGGAACAACACCTTCCCTCGTCCGTTCTCCGCCTTCTGATCGTTGCTCCTGATTCCGTTTTATGGTGGTTGTCGGCGGTGCTAGTGCGCGAGTTGAACGGAAACGGGTTGCAAGGTCATTTTGAGCGGTCTGTGAGTTGTCGCTTCCAAGGTGGATCTTATCCGCTTCTTCTAGTCCATCTCTCCGATTTCTCGCTCTGCTGCTGTTCCTCGCCGTCGCCGTCAATCCGCCATCTGTCGGCCCATTCTTCCTCCTTCTTTTCGTACGTCCTCGCATAGAAGGCTGATACACACAGACCTCCAACGCTGACAACCTATTCTTCTCCTCGTCGTCTATTTCCCCTCCAATCTCCGGCGCGGCAGACGAAGGAGGAAGAGCATCGTTGTTGGTTTGTACGGCGACAAGGCACCGTGAACAGGGCAAGCGTCCGTCGCATTTCAGTTTTTGGCGGTTACAAGGTCGACAGGCGTGCGAGATTCGTCCTGTTCCTCCTGCGGGCTCTTGTGTGCGATGCGAGAGAGGTGGTTGTGAGGAGGACGGGGAAAAGGTTTCGATGATGGAGGATGGCGAGTGTGAGGTTGTCGTTTGTGTTCTTTGTCGTTTATGACGGTGTTCTTCCTGCTCCGGCTCGTCTTGCTCCTGCTCCTCTGAGCGACTCGCGCTGCTCCCTTTTGTGTGTCTAAGGTCAGACATCCTAGATTATCGAGTAGCGAGAGTATGAAATGGTTTCTAGCTCTAGAAAGGTAGAATGTTGGGAAAGTATAGATTACCGGTTAACCCTGAACAGAGGTGAAGGGAGCTCAGTCGCCGATATCGGGCCGGTGATTTTAGATTGGGCGCACCGAGGTTACTCATTACCAACAGCTAGAGCCAGTCAGTCAGTCACAGATTCAAAAGATACAGGTTTCTAGTTGGCACTCTTCTTCTTTGATATGATACTTCCCCTTGATACTCTTGTGACACACTGACACTCTATATAGACCAACATGTCCACCCAATCACCTTCCTCCACAGACGCTCCTGCTTGTGAAATCACACCATACCAACTCGCAAAAGCGCATCACTCAAAAAGTACAACCGTCTCCCCAATCTACAAGTTTCTACTCGCACACATCTCTATCCAACCAACAACAACAACCGGAACCTCCATCTCCCACCTGACACTCGCACCGGAACACCTTAATTCCGGCGGATCGATACATGGTTCCGTATCAGCTACGATCGTTGACTGGGCTTCTGGGTCCGCGTTGGCTACACGAGGGAGTAAGAGCGGTGCGAGTGTGGATATGCATGTTACGTTTTTGAGCAAGGCCAAGCTTGGTGAGGTTGTCGAGGTCAAGGGTGTTGTGGACAGGTTGGGTGGGAGAATTGCATTCACGCGGGTCGAGGTGAGGAAGGTTGATAGTGGAGAGTTGGTAGTCACGGCCATACATACAAAGTTTGTTGGATAGATAGGGGACACGTTGGATGTATAGATGATAGATGGCTGCATATATGGCAGAGAGAACCGTTGTAACGTACCGCTGAGCGTGTCCGGCGCGTACGATAACATGAACAATGTTCTTATTCGCAGCCTTAATCTCAACAAAAACGAAATCTCTAAAAAAGGAGCATCATCCATTCATTCATACGCATCTATCTATATAATCAATTACCTGTAAAAGCTGCGACACACTAGAATACAAGTCGCAGTCCTCGAACTAGGACCAAATAAAACACCACATCATATCCGAGCGGTTATACAAGCACAGAAACCAAACATGTACGTAAGCCGACCTAGGATTAATCGGAATCTGAAAGAAAAATCAATACACGAACATCCCGTTAGCCACACGATCAAGGGTTGGCAAAGCCATGCAGTGGCAAAAAGAACTCACCCGTATCGGCCTCACGCTCACCACCATACGTCAACCAATCGAGCTTCCTCTTTGCCCGTCGCGCATCACGAGCCTTGGCGTCGTTCCTCGTCAACTTCTTCTTCCTGCTCTTCGGCTTAGCAAACTCTCCGCCCTCTGCTTCAGACGTAGCAGCACTGTTTGCAACACTGGTCGCAGCGCTTGCAGCAGCACTGGCAGCAGCAGTAGTTGGTGTTCCAGCCCTCGTCCTCGGTGTTCCGATACGAGAGTTGGTTCGCGAAGTCTTCATGTCATCAAAGGCGTCTTCCACAATGGCGATTTTACCCTTGTGTGTCAGTCGACCAGCATCGACGTGCCAGATTTCAGGGCACAGGGCGTTGACGAATTCCATGTTGTGTGAGATGATGCAGACTGCTCCACCCCAGTCTCGGATAGCAACGGACAAACCACCGAGGGCTTCTCGGTCCAAGAAATTGGTAGGTTCGTCAAGCTGCAGGAAGAGGGTGTGAGTATTGTGCGCGGAGAGCAATTGAAGACTTGAGGACTCACAATCAACACCTGCGGGTTGTTCCACAATGCAGCGGCAATAACAACCTTGACCTTTTGTCCACCAGACAAACCCTGGACCTCGTTGTACTGCGCAATATCTCCATCCAACCCAACATCCTCCAAATGCTTTCGGATCAGGTGGGCAGCATTGTCACGCGTACCCGCACCCTCTCGGGACGACTCCATGTCATCGAATTGTCCCAAAAGCTTGCCGAAACCGAGCTTCAGCAGTTCTTCACGGGCGATCCAGGCGTTGTGACGGTGATCCATTCCACGGAACTTGATTTCATACTGGAACGACTTCTTCAACTTTTGTCGACCCATGACCATCTCCAGTTTCCGCTTGTCGCCGTTCTTGCCGACAATATCGGTATCCATGATCTTTTGCTCTTCTTCCGACATTTTTCGGTTTCCACGCTCGAGCATTTCACGATCGTGCCCGTCCTGGTATCGCCATTGGATGTACGCAACAGGTGTCTTCTCGAGATGCTGGTCCAAATGGTGGAAAGCGTGCTGGGCAACGTACCCGACTCGGAGAGCAGGGTGCTTCTCGACTCGGCCTTCCTGCGGGGTGGTTTCACCCGTCAAGAGCTTGATCAAGGTGGATTTACCGGCACCGTTGGGACCCAAGATACCGACTCGGGAAGACAACGAAAGCGCACACGAGACGTTGATCAATGATGGTTTTGCGGCTCCCGGGTACTGGAAAGTACAGTTGGTAAGCTTCATGATCGCTCGAGTGTTGGATCGAACGCCCATCAGAGATCCTGGTGCAGGGAATTGGAACTTGATCGAGGTGGCGGCCAAGGTGTAGTATGACTTTGCCTCGGGCACCTTTTCGACAAACTTGGAAAGGTTTCCGGGGTAGTAGACGAGCTTCTTGCTTTCGTAGTGGATAATGTCGGTACAGACATTGTCAAGGAAACCAGAGTCGTGTGAGACGATCAAACAGGTGACGTGAGGCTGGTTGCAAAGCCATTGCTCCAACCATGCGACGGACTGAACATCCAAGTGATTGGTAGGTTCGTCCAACAGCAAGATATCGGCACCGATCAACATGGCTCTGGCCAACTCCAACTTCATCTTCCAACCACCGGACAAACTTCCGACCGGGTTGGATTGCTTTTCCTCGGAGAAACCGACGGAAAGTAACGCATCGGCAACTTGTTGACGGGTGACGTGGGTGAGGTTCTTGTCGTTTCCGATAAAGTCGATGATGGCCATCGATGCATCTTCACCTTGCAAGGCGTGTTCGACCATGAGTGTCCTCAACTGATCCTGCGGCGGGAATCCTTCGACCTTGCCATCCCGGATAGCTTTCATCAGGGTACTCTTTCCCTGACCGTTACCCGCACACACACCGTATCGTCTTCCTCGTCGCAATCGCAACGCGGTGTGATTCAACAGCAGCAAACCACCGTAGGCGAGGGAGAATTGAATGTCACACAACATTTCACCCTCCTCGTCGTCGTCATTGACATCGGGGGCGTACTTCGCCTTGTCAATGTCCATAAAGACCTTTCGGACGGATTTGGCGACTTCAGCTCCCCTCGTCTTGCCACCTTCGAGCCAGAAACCGAGAGGAGATCCCAAAACTCGTCCAACCCATGCGGACTCGTCCCAGTTCCTGGTATCGACCAAGTCAGCGACCATACCACCCAAGTACTCGAGGTGGAACGCGAGTTCAAGCGCGTTCGGGAGGTCCTTGTTGAGCGGCAACGTCGGCTTGTCCGGGAAAGCGTAACCGAGGGGAAGATGAGGAAGCATGATTGCCAACACGCTGTTGGTGCTCGCCTCGACATCTCGCATAGGAGGGGGAACAGAGTCCTTGCTCGCGCCTGCGTTGTACAGGATTTCCAAGGCGCTCTTTGCGAATGCTCGGATTTCGGGGAAAGCAGCGGTAGCTGCAATGTTTTCGACACCGGGTACAAGCGGGGCGAGGTATCGCGCTGCGACGTCCTTTTCTCGAACGAGCTTGACCAAGTTACCGACGACGATACATGTCATTCGTTGAGTTTCTGTTGATCGTTCCTTGAGAGCTCGGATCAACAAGGGAACCATGACGGCGAGTGTCGGAGCGTTGACTTCAGCGACAAAGGTGGTGTTGGACAGAGTCTTGATGGTTTTCGGGACAGCGTCGGCAGACTGCATGGCGTCGACAAGGGGTTTGATATGCTTGATGATATCAGCGTTGGGGAGGATGGAACAAAGGGTGGTGGCACACTTGACAGCGGCAGTTCCGACCTGTGAATGAGACAGTGTGTCAGTATTCATCTCTCGGCACTCCTTGGTCAAAACGACGCACCTCGGTCTTGGTGTCGTGCATGGCACGTTCAATCAGGGGAATCACATGGCCCAATTCTTCCGCGACCCATTCCTCGGCACCGGGCTTGACCAAACCTTCCATGGCCTTGAGTGCACCGACCTTTGTCCTCCAACCCTTCGAGTCGTCCAAGATTGCCTTCAAAATATCCATAATCTGCCTGGTTCCTTCCGGCGCAGAGATCTTGATGAGTGCGTTGACACCGCCTTGTGCGGCCTGTCGGATAGACTGGGTCTTATCCATCAAGACGTTCAAAAGGACGGGGATGGCGTGCAACAAGAGACCCTCGATTCCTTCTCCTAGACTCTTGACGAGTCGTTCGACGAGGATACCTGCACTCTCCCTCTCCGCCTGAGACTTGGAAGACGCCCACCATTCGATAATGTCAGGAATCTGAGCCTGCAAGAGCGTTTGTGCGACAGGCAATGACGAGGATTTCTTGACACTTGAGCAAAAGGCATCAGCGAGGGACTTTGCTTCAAGGGTCGAGGTTGCGAGAGCGAGAGCGCGGAGTTGTTCGACAAACGGGGAAGATGGTAAAGGCGTGACGTCGGATTTGGTGGAAACGGGCGACATGATGGCGAATATATCGCTTTGGCGAGTGTTTTTTTTTTGGTGTGTGTGTATGTGTCGTATTCGATACGTCGGTGTAGTGATAGCTCCTAGCAACGGAGACTAGCTAATAATACAGATAGAACCGATTGAGTGGGGAGTTGAGTGGATGAAGCCTTGTTTGCTTGGAAGAAGAGGAAAAAAAGAGGGAAAAATCAGAAGAAGTCAAGCCACCAAGTGCCTTTTGTTTCCTCAGCCAATCTCGTCAAACTTTTTTCACGGGGATAACGCGCGGAAGCTAAAGAGAAAACGTGCGCTTGAGATAGGCGGGGGCGGTAATAAGAAGAGTATGGTGGTGGCAAACAAAAAAACATATGCAAGAAGAGTTTACATCTTGGCCATACGACACTCTATATCGCGGCTCATATAGTGGTATACATTATAGACTCTGACACATGAAACTATTCAAAACATCATCCCGGTATCGTTCCCATCGTGCTCACCCGTCTCGTCGCGCGATTCGAAGAAGCTTGAGTCGGTTGATGCAGTCTCCCCACTCCCGGCGCACCACCCGTCATCGTCGTCGTCGTTGTTGTTGTTGTTGAAGGCGCTGGTAAAGCATAGGCCGACGTGTAACTCGTCTCCCGTGGCTGTAACCCTCCCACACTCATTCTGCCTGCAACAGCGGAAGGCCTCGACGCTCCCGTCCCTCCTCCTAGCCCCGCAACACCCATTACACTCAACCTCCTCCCAGCACCCATCATTCCTCCACCTGGCGCTATCGAGGACCGTGGTTTTGGTTCCCTTCCGATTGTCGTTGATGTCGGCGAGAGCGAAGCAATGCTCATATCTCCCATTCCACCAGCACTCGTCTTCCGGAGTCCTAGCATGGACCGATGACTCGCTCGTTCAGAGGAAGACGAAGCAGGAGATCCAACACCTTCTTCCCCTATCGCGCCCAATCCCCCAGCACGATTCGACATTCTCGCACGTCGGATCGGCCCCGGTCCGCTGCTGCCACCGCCTCCGCCGCCAGAGAGGGAGACCCTGCGCGACGCCTGCCCCACTCCGGCCGTTCCCGATAAACTCGAACGACGAGCAGAAGACGCCGTAGGTCGATGCAGGCCCACCGTCGTTGTCCCCACATTCGACCCGGGCATCTCAGCAAGAATCGACCGATCATGCATAACACTCGTATCCCCATGATGGCCGCCAGTGAAAACCGACGTATTCGCAATATCAGAAACATCCGTCCGTCTCACCAAGAAGTTTGACGAAGCGGTGGGTTTATCCGCCGCAGGTCGAGCCTGTACACCCAAAGGCCCGGCCTGGCGATTCACGTTGGCCGCCATACTCGTCTGTAATGGTGCGCGAGCAGCGCTCATCGGCGGTGGCGCACGTGCAGGTCGGATGGCAAACGCTTTAGGCATACTGATCGTTGGTATCGGACGACGTGGTGAGCGGTCCATAGTCGTGTTGATCATCAAGCTCGAGTCACCTGCGTTGCTGTGGCCCGGACTGGGCCGCTTTGCTGGTAGTCTCTGTTGGATTCCCGTCGGGTTTGATGATGGTAGCGGACGCGATGCAGGTGGCAGTAGCATAGAACTCGTACGAGCTGAGAAGAAGCTCGTCTCGCCTTGTCCTCCCGTCTGTTCTTCAGATACCTCGTCGATCCATGCGTTTTCTTCTGGATCCAAAGTGGTCGATTTTGTTGGCAGCGGGCTCGAAGGCGGCATCATGCTTTCTCTCTCCATCACCGCAGCTCCCTCCGGCTTTTCTGCGGTCGCGCGACCATTGTCGATGCTTCCTTCCCCTGCTTCATCCTTCCATCTTAGCGTCTTTTTCTTTGCTAATAAAACGGCAGCCACCCCGGCGGATCGTTTACGTGGAGAGCCGAGTCTTACTGGTGATCCCATATGCGTCGCTTGAATACGTTTCATCGCAGGCGATGGTTTCACCGGCAAGGGATTCATCACGGACGGCGCAGTCGAGATTCGTCGTCTGACCTGGTTCGGCTTTACTGCGGGCGGTGCCATGGCTTGTCGTTGATTACTGGTAATGCTGAACATGGGACTAACATGTCTTGGCGGTGCATCCCCTGCTGCACCCATCCCAAGAACCTCGGCTATCGTTGCTTCATTCTCAGCCACCAGCGCACCGAGCAGCTCATCATCTACGCCAGCCGCATGGTGCTTCAACAACGTCATCGTCCTCACCATCCCGCCAGTCAATCGCGTAAGCGCCCTCGCCTGATGCGCAATCGCCCCACGGTACGCCTTTTCCCTAGCCTCGAGACTCTGCATCTCGCTCTTGACTTTCTCCAACTCGGCTTCCACGCGAAGGCCTTCGATATCGGATGGCTCGAGTTTATCGAATCGTCGCTCCGAAGCGGCACGCAGAACGGCGGAAAACAAGTCGGATTTTGTTGCTGCGTCTTGGATCCGGGCTTGATTTGTCGGGTTGGAGGCGTACAATGTTTGTTCCCTCGCAATCAAGCGTTCCAACGTCGTTCGTTCCGCTATACTCTCCGGTTCGGTTTCATTTTGCAATTCTTCCAGGCGAGACCGTAATGCGCTGATCCTCAACTCTGCACCATCCACCAGCGCACGACACAGCGCTCCATCCGCAATGACCGGTGCATGCCGAGTGGCAGCCTGTTTCAAATCTGCCTTGACACGCGTCATCTCCACTCGACCCTCGGCTAGTCGTTTCTCCCTCGCCGCATTCTCCGTCCGACTGCCATTCGCCATTTCGGCTTCGAGGACTTTGATTCGAGCGTCCTTTTCCGCGATCGCTTTCAGATACTGCGTAATATTTCGATTCACATCGTTGACGTTGCGGGAAACTTTGGTGACGATATTCTTGGCTCGATTCGCATATTTGAGGGTGTTTCCGGTATCCTCGAGATGTACCGAGCATGGGGAAACACAAACAATCATGACGGTCCGACAATTCCCTCCCAGCGAGAATTTCAGCAACCTCGTCAATTTACTATCCCTGTACGGAATATGCGGCTGCGAGTTACCCCTGGTAGCGGCGACGCAGAGCGCGTTGATACAGTTACCGAGGGAAAGCAACGACTTGTTGATATTCGCGCCCTCCTTCATTCGACTGCCCATATTGTGCGTCGCACTCGCCCGCTCACTTCCGGCTAGATCGATAATCGAAAGCGTAGCACTCGTGATCGCCGTCGTGACCGTCTCCGTTTCCAGGTCGACCGTATCCCCACCACGAGGTCGTCTCCCGATATTCACCTGGAGGACAGCATGTGATCGTGAACTCTGGGAATTGGCGTGGGTTGGCGACGTATGTCTTCTCGAATTCCCCAACAAGACGTATTCCAATACTTCATCCGCCGTTTTTGGATCCTTCTGACTCAAGCCAGCGACGGTGATTCGGTTCTTTTCGTCTTCCCGTAGACTGAGACCGCCGCGTGGACATGCAGGAAAGTCATCCGCGAGCAGGTCCCGGATGAGTTCGTTGTAGATTTCGAGAAAGGAGACGGTGACGTGTGTTTCCCATTGATCATTGCTTTCGTCGATACGGCGGAAGAGTTCTCGCATGGTTCGATAGATGATTCCTGGGTCTTCTTTCGTTCCGCTGACTGTATGTGTTTTCCCACAGCCGGTTGCCTATTTGGCGGCACGTCAGCTATCTCTAGTAGCAAGTGACATTTCCTTTCTACTCACTCCGTACGCGAACACTGTCGCATTAAACCCATCAAACAGACCCTCTAGTACCGGTTTCGCCGTATTCTCAAACACTTCCTCCTGCGTCGAATCCTTCGAAAACACACGATCAAACGCGTACCTATCCACCCGATTCTAGTTGAGACTTTATCACCACATGGGAGAAAACCGCAGGACGTACCGTTGATCCTTGTACCTCTTTCCACCCGGAGGCGCTTTCCCTCCCGTCGTCATGAACGCCCGCGGAACGTTTGTATCAGGTTTATCAAAAATCAACGTCCGATGATCCACAACGTCTGTTTGGAGCGATTACGCAAGCAGTCTTTAGCACGCATAGACAGAGGACTTTCGAGATGCATGTACATACCGACAACCTCCCTCCATAACCCGCTGCCACCGTATCCATACCCGCCAGCAGGGGAAGCAGACCCGGTTTTCGTGGGTGATGAGCCACCTCCGAGAGCTCCATCCCCGTAGAATATCTCGTGCTGTTGCGCTTCTGGAATACGGGAGGCCTCTACTGCTGTTAATGGTCGCACTCGCACTGTTGGTAGATAAAGGAGTGTATCAGTACGTGACTTTCTTGTTAATTTTTTGCTGTGAGAGAAAGAGATCGTGGTTGAAGAAGAGAAAAGGACGTACCGGCTACTTGGATAGCATTTGTATCCATCTTGCCTCGTCACCGTGCTGCTAGTTGCTCCAACGAACCAATGTGAAACCTAAGAGCCGCTGCTCGTCCGCTGTATGCTACGTTCCGTTCCAACGATGAGGAATTTAAATGACTGACGGCCTGATTGACGTATCCGAACGAGTGTGATTTCGACCTTGCAGAAACGCCGTCCGGCCGTAGATTCCTGGCGGACTAGGAGAATCTAGCTGGCAAGGTGAACGACACCTGTGACTTTCTTGTCTGCAACGTACTCGAGTATACTGATACAAAGGTACGCAGATGTATAGTAGAATGTCGGTCAACATTCAACGTAAACAAGCGGGACTGATTGAAGCTAGCGAAAACTCGACAAGGGAGGAAATAAGGTCCGCAGGGGTCAAGCGGTATTTCCACCCTGCGGAGTTAGTCATGGGCATGTGATCGGCTCTTGAGGACGAGTCTCAAACCAGTATTTCCCGAAATTATTATCTGGTTTTCCTCTTTTCTGCCAAACCGTTCAGCTATTCGCTCAGATACCACCATGACTCCCAACTGGTCTCCCTCCTCGTGGAGAGAAAAGCCTATTGCTCAAGATGTCGTTTATGAGGACCAGCAGGATCTTGAAAAGTATGCAGCTTTCACGTGCACAGGAAGTACACGAACCAGTTAGCTGACCTTTTATCTCTTCCTTGCCATTACAGAGTATTAGGAAAGCTACGACATCTTCCACCGCTCGTGACGCCGATAGAGGTGAGTAATCAACGGATGTTCTTTTTATCGTCTTTGTAGCTCATGTAATACTTTACGACACGGTAGATCGATAGACTGAGAGCTCAGTTGGCGGATGTCGCTCAAGGCAAGGCGTTCCTCCTGCAAGGCGGAGACTGTGCAGAGTTGTTCAGCGCTTGCTCGCAGGTGAGTACTCTGGCGTTTCGGAAAATAAATGTGATGCTGACGAAAGGCTTCTCGATGCTGCCGCTTGAACAGGACCCGATCGAGCATAAACTCTCGCTGTAAGCAATTTCGGTAACTCCTATCGTAACCTTGCGCTGATTACTCCTTTGATCCGATAGAATCCTCCTCATGTCCCTGATTATCCTGCACGGATCCCGACTCCCTGTAATCCGAATCGCTAGAATAGCAGGACAATACGCCAAACCTCGATCCAAGCCGACCGAGATTGTGGACTATCCGCTCGAGGGACAGGAAAGAGAGACGGAGAAGAGGGAGGTGATGAGTTTCAGAGGGGATAACGTGAATGGGTTTGAAGTGACTGATCGGCGAGCGGATCCGGAGAGGTTGTTATCGTGCGTACCTCGTATTGCGAAACTCAAGCAGGGAGATGAGGCAGCTTACACTATTCTCGGCGACGCAGCGCCTACTTCCACTCTTCCGCCACACTCAACTACATCCGCGCACTCCTCTCCTCTGGATTCGCAGACCTCAACGCCCCGCGTCAATGGTCATTCTCCCACGTCCGCTCGCCATCCCTCCAAAAAGCATTCGAAGAAGTAATCGACAGCCTGATGGACTCCCTGGACTTTATGCGCGTCGCCGCAGGCGGCGCAGGCGCAGGGAAGAACGAAGGCACCGTGGCTCGGGGCGGTACGGAAACTGTTGATTTCTATACGAGTCATGAAGGGTTGAGTCTGGAGTACGAGGAAGCGTTGACCCGAGCAGTGCAGCCGCTGTCTGCAGGTAATGGGTTCTCCTCGTTTGCTCGTCCGGCGAGGCCTTCCGGAGCTTCGGCTTCCTCCCGCGCGAACAGCACCGTTCGTGAATCGTCCCAGCGCGGAGAGGATAAGCTGGCGCAGCAGCAACAGCAACAGAAATACTACAACCTTTCTTCCCATTTTATCTGGATTGGGGATAGGACGAGGCAGCTTGACGGTGCGCATGTAGAGTACTTCCGTGGGATTCAGAACCCTATCGGGATCAAGGTGGGACCGACGATGAAGGGTGACGAGTTGGTCAAGATGCTTGATAGTACGTGGCTTTCTTTTCGTTCTGCGTTCACGAGTAATCGCTAACCTGTGTTGCGGCGGATGTAGTTGTTAACCCGGATAACATTCCCGGCAAGGTTACCTTGATCAGTCGGTACGGCGCTGACAAGGTTGAAAAGTTTTTGCCGGCGCATATTGAGGCGGTCAAGAACACGAGACATGTCGTTGTTTGGCAGTGTGATGCGATGGTAAGCTCCCTTCAGAGCAATTAGTAGTTTCAATCTCCAGCTAATCAAAGACATGTTGAAACTCCCTAGCATGGAAAGTAGGTATTCTCTGTGTCACTTTCGCTTCGCGCATCGAGAGCTAACGATCCCTCCCTTTCCCAGCACAAAATCGTCCGAGACTGATCCTTCCCTGAAGACACGACACTTTGTAGACATCATTTCTGAAATATCTTCATCCATGAAGATCCATAAAGAGCTGGGTACGATCCTGGGTGGAGTGCATTTAGAATTGACTGGTGAAATCAATGAAGATGGGTTCAGTGTTGTAGGTGGCCATTCTTACTTGGTTTTCTCGTCTTGAGTGTGGAACCTGACTCTGCTGTTCCGTAGACCGAGTGCATCGGCGGATCCATGGACCTGATGGACAAGGACCTCTCCTTGAACTACCTTTCTCACTGCGATCCGCGACTCAACTACGAGCAATCTCTCGGTACGCTTCTTTGTTCAACCTTCTCCGACGTAATACTGATTCCTAAATACTATCGCGCAGATGTCGCTTTCCTCATTTCGGATTACTTGAGGGCGAAGCGAAGAGGAACGGAGCCAAAGGATGTGCTATTAGAGGAACTTGGGAGGGGTCGATCGAATTCGACGTCACAATAGTAGTCTTGTACCAAGCTGAAAACGGCGGGAATATCAAGGGCTTCGATTAGTTTATACACTTCCGTTGCATGTATAATATTCTTGTTGGAGGTGTTGCCTACTACTATCCACTCGTGCAAAGTACTCAGCCGCATGAATGCGTCGCGATACGATGATAGCCCCATACAATAGCACTGGTTACTGGCGGAAGACTATAACACGATTTTGCCGGGCAAGCCGGTCGCATAGGTGATTACGTGGGGAGGTATAAGGAACGGGTAAATTGACTACGAGACCACAGAAGGTATAACAGAATGGCCACCCTGTGTCTTACTGGTGGTTCATCTTGGCAATTGGCCCAGCAGGTCGATCGTGAGACTACTGTCATATACTCGGCCAAAAATGGTGAGATGCGACTGGTAGAACATGTTTTTGGAAAGTTTTTGCCTACCATCCAACGGGGATATCGATTAGTGGTAAATCGCGTCCTTCGCATTCACACGAGCGTGCGAATTCAGGACGTGCCCTGGTTTCGATTACCAGTATCTCCAGCTCTTTTTGACGCCGGAACACCTTTTTGCAGGTTTGTAGCGACGCTCAGACGGAATTCCGTGTGTTTTGCGATTTTTGAGTGGGAATGGATACAACTTGGTAATTGTGTACACTGTGTGTAATACTGTGTGTAAGATAAGAAAGGAATAGCCCTATGGAAATGGATTCAGTGCTGTAATCAGTTGTTTTGCGTTTGCGCGTGTTTAGAACAATTTTTTCCGCATAGTCGGTTCATTCGCGTGTTTGGGCTTGTAATGGTCTTCGAAGTGGTAAGTACCTACACGATCGTCTGATAGATGTGACCTGTACATATGATGTCATCTGTGCTATAGGGTGGCGTTGTGGTTCTTCGAACTTTTCTCAAGCTCTGTGGCGAATCTGCTCGCGATTTTGGGCGTCTTGCGATGTTTGCGTGTTAAAAGCAAGACGATTAAAGATCACACGCAAGGAGGCAAACCTTTCACCATGAGAAATATGCCCACGTCCAATTTGTGGAGTGATGAAGATGGGATCAGCTCTCAGCGTCTGACGCTCACATGCGAGACGCGATACGAATGACGTCTCATAAACGCAGTCACGATGTCGCGGGTGAAGGACATATCCGAGATAGTAACGCTGTAGTATATGGGAACTAGCACTGAGTTGACAGACAGGTCTTACGTAAGACGATACTTGTATACCTGAAGGTGGAAAACGGAGAGGCAGCTAAGCCGGAGAGAGTCTTGCACGCAAGGTAGCTTTGTGAATTAAGGCAAATCAATAGGCTTGACGCTACTTTAGAATACAAGTGAAAGTAGCTGCTGTATCTTTATACCTGGCAGACCTGCGGTGAGGAGACGTCAACCGCGCATGCGGTTCACTGTCAACCCTCGATGGAGCTGAAGGCAATGGTACAGGCAGCAAAGGTGTAGCCTTTGCCAGTCCCGTTGCATCTTGTATACGCTGGGAGCGTCGTGTTCGGAGTCGCTTCCTGGGAAGAGCTCATTAGATCCAAGTCAGTTCAAGGCAAGAGAAAATCGAAGAAATTCATGCGTGAAAGGACTAAGTAGACAACAGAAGACGAGATGTTGGACGATGAGATGCTGGATGATGGAATGTTGGAGGAGGAAATGACGGAAGAGGAAATGTCTGAAGGCGAAACAAACACCGACTCGGACATTGAAAAGAAGGAATGGAAAACCCAAGACTCTTCGGGCTCCTCAATCTAAGTAGCTGCGCTTCCTCGAGGCTCGAGCTACATGTGGAGGATATAGTGGCGGTGGCCTGGGTTCTCAGGAATCTTCTAGAGGAAGTTGTCAATGGCTCATTATCGTTCACCTTTGTCATGTTTGTACGAGTTCTGAAAGTGAAAATCGACATACATGAATATACACGTGGGCACCCGCTCCCATATATCGCGCTATTTACGGGCAATGCGTCACTATCAGGTAAGGATTCCGTGTAGGGCGACCGCATACTACTGAAGTGCCGGAGGTACGACTGCATGCGCTTCGATAATCTTGCGCATTGTCAAAATCTCGTTGTGTAAAATGTAATATCCCTTGAATCCCGCCGCTTGTTGTATTTTCAGCCGACGGACAGAATTGAACTTGATGTAGAAGCTACCGAAGCGGTTTCGTGTAGAGAGATAGATGAAGAGTCCCAGACTATCATATGAAGCAAGAAATCGAGCACCCGGCAGAGACGTGTTGTGAGTGGCGGTGTAATAATCCCGTCTCAAGCACACATACGTGCAAGCGAGATAAGAATGCAACGCTGAAACTTGTCCTGCTGTAGGTCGCCTAAATCCTAATGGCAGGTGCTATGAAGTTATGAACAACAATAAATATCATAAAGCAATACTGCCTTCATATGTTTACACAAGTATCACCTGGTCCTCCAGAGCCATCATCAACAGTATTGAGAGATGAGATCCTCATCGGGACGGAAGAAAGGGTCGAGATGCAGATAGCCGACGCAAGCTATGTTATGTTCTGGGGCAGTGGTAGCATTAACGTCTCTCGCCCCCTCTCTGTAGAGATACGATTACTTCCTTTCCATAGTTCCGTCCGCGATTGCCTTTCCTCACCAACGCTTCTGTAGGATGTCCTCATTACACTTCGCTACGAAGTCCTTCATCGATACTTCGTCGCGAAGTCCGGTCCCATCAAGACTTCGTCGCGAAGTCCGGTCTCATCAAAACTTCGTCCCGAAGTCCTTTCCATCAAGACTTCGTCACGAAGTGCTCCTTCTTCAAAACTTCGTCAAGAAGGCTTCGTCAAGAAGGCTCAGTTACGGAACTTCGCCAAGAAGGCGCACACGCCTGGTCGCTAGTCCCAGATACGGATATATAGCTGGCATTTCGCCCTTTTTGGAATAGCTCTTCATGCTTTATGATTCACCCTTTGATTTCCCCTTAAATACGAAGCTACCTTCGAGCGTAAGTTTCTCAGAATCAGCATCCTAGCTTGCATTCAAGGTATTCAAGACTAGATTAAGACAGTAAGTGTACATCGTTGTGCTAGTTCCCTTATACAACGGCTGAGCTATCTCACCTTGGTAAGATAGACCTCTAGCCCGCGACAACTTTGGGGCCCGGTCTGGAATATTTAGCACCTTACTGTCTGTATCTTCTCTTGTTTGCTGATATCATTGGCGTCACTCAACCAAACCTCAACCGTTTCCAAGCAGGCTTCGACTGCCTCCGCCTGTGGCATCCCAACTCTCTCATAATTTCGGCGACCCAGCCTTGCCATTTACTCTCAGCGTCACCACTTGAGACATCCCCAGCAGGGAATCAGCGTATTTATCTCACAAGCCCCAGCCTTGTCTCGATTACCATTTACTTTGGTTCAACCTCATCCGCCTTACATCTCGGCAACCTATCGACAGCGTCGACCTCCGTCTTTTGAGCTACCTCGGCTTCTTTACTTGCACATCGGTTCCTTTACGGTCAACCACACCATTTATCGGTAGTCGTGCGTCCCTAGCGATCTCGACACCTTCGACAACCTACCATCAGCGCAGTTTGTTTCTCTCTATCTACACCGGTTACCACATCTGGTTCAACCTCTCTCAGTTATTACTCGGCAACCTATTCACAGCGTTGACCTCTTGCATCTCATCGATTTTCACTCGCGGTCTACCTCTCTTTCCGTCTCGTACATCCCCAGCGATTGCGTGACCTCGGCAACAATACACATTGTTGACCTCGTCGATTTTGTCTTATGCAAGTTACCTCGTCTTGGGCCATACATTTTTCCGTGTCCCTGCGTCAACTCAACACCTCTCATTCAGTCTTTGGTCGAAAGTTCGCTTCATCTAATACCGCTATCGACAATCATTCTTACTCTTTTACTTTGAACGATCATCACCTTGATTACCGACTACCGCTTCAGCTTTGTGAATGTCATCATACGCTCTTCGCTCCGCAAGTCGGAAGGCTAATCCCGTAGATAACCAGAATACTGCTCCACCTTCCGTCAACGATATGTCTGAGGATCCTCTTGCTTTTGATGAAAGTGGCAGGAGAGAGCCTGAGTCTGTAGAAGGAAACGATAATGTCGCAACATCTGGCACCCGATTGCCTGCACCTGATGATCCTATATAGCGGCTCATACTACAAATGCAAGCTCAAATCAACTTGCAATCTGAAACTCAAGCGCAAATGCAAACTCAACTCCTTCAGCAACAGAAGGACTTTGAGAACCGCATGGAACATCTTTTCGTGACTGCTTCTCGAACAGCAAAGCATGTGCGTTCTCCTATTCAAAAAGGACCCTCCACCCGCCTCATTGGCCAATCATTCACTGCTATACCATCGACGCACGGGCAACTGCCTCACCCCAAGACGAGTGAATGTCACCATTGATCCAGAACCCGGAATACCGCAATTCTTGAGGCTGAGCATGCGACGCACGCTTTCACCCCTGCGCACTCCCGCGCAACCGAACTCACGTCAGCAAAAATTAGTAGACTGCTTATTGCCGGCTTAGGCTGCTGCTATCTCTGCTGCTTAGGCTGATTTGGTCCATCTATCTTACTGGAATGAGCGTTCACTGAAGGTACTCTAGCCCTACGGATGTGATCGGCGTAACAACGCATCACCGTCTCCGCCTGCTCTTTTCACCACCTCAACACCTCTTCTTTGTCGGATTCTCCTTGACTCCCTCTATATCGCACTGGCAATCGGTGCAGCGCGTTCACAAAGAAACAACATCCAACAAATAATGTTCACACCACAGCGCAACGCCCGGTCACGACCACCTCTCGTCAACATAGCACAACATTGAGCATTTCATCACTCTCTTCAACGCAACTTCTTGACGGCTTCACTCTCTCACACATCAGCATTCAGCGTTCGGGTTAAGGGGTGCAGGGGAAGGAGAGGATGAAAGGGAGCAGGTCTTTGGTTTTTCTAGCCTTCCGTGTTGGTGTTCAGTCTCTCCCTCAGGGGGAGACTATGCCATTTCTTTTTGACGATGACTGTAATCGTGGAATACGGACAACCGGGTGAGTCTGAGAAATCAAACTTCGCCGTTTCGCCGTATGTTCAACGTCACACATATAACTCATCCCCTCCCGCACATCCTTAGGTTACGTTTACAGAATGTCTTCCCCGTTCTTCCGGCATTAGCATACTAGTGACATTATTGAAAAGGGGACATCATGGCAAAAATGTGCGGACTGTGAACGACCAATATACCAATGTGGGAAGATGCTAGCGTACACCTCTAGCTGTAAGTTGTTCAGGTCGCCGCATGTCGTCTGCATATCGGATGCCGTAAGCATGGTAGAATGCTAAGCTGTTATCTTGCATGACCACAGGGCATTTCCAGCACTCTTCAGCCTAGATTACACTGCATCATCATCATCATCATCATCATCATCATCATCATCATCATCATCATCATCATCATCATCATCATCATCATCATCATCATCATCATCATCATCATCATCATCATCATCATCATCATCATCATAACACCATATAGGACGCATTGCCCATCTTTCAGTTGTCATCATCTAAAATGAAAAGAATACATATAACACTTTACGGAATGCAACACTGCCCACACACACCACGGCGCTGAGACTACCCTATACACAACTTACTGCACTTGGCATACATTGGCTTGAGTTTTTGGCTGGACTCCGCAACCTTGCACATGACAATGCATGACATAACCTGGCACGCTGATGGTTCCCTTCTAACCTGTCTTTTTTACTGAATAGGACCAGGGCACTGCACTGTCAATAAACTGCCCTATTCAGACATTAACAGGCCCACCAACTCATCTCTCAGTACACGTCCCCCGACATTCCTAGATCCCTCCACTGAACCGACCGAGTTCGTCTTTTCCATCGTATTCTTGGCCGCCCCGCCTGCTCTTGCCGTCTCTTGGAGGTGACTTCCTACTGACGTATCGGGCGATAGGACCGGGCCAGCGTGAGCAGCAGCATGAGGTGTTGGTGCATCTTTACCTTTCATAGAGGACGTAGCATTTTTCCTTCGTCGGGGCGCCGGTCGGGTAGGTGGGTTGGATGAGGTTGTGGTATCTCGGGCGAGAAGTTCAATTCGTTCCCGCTCCGCCTCCGCATGCTTTCGACCCTTTTCAATTTCTGCCATCTCGTTCTCTTGCATCTTTCCTCTTGCGGCTGCCTCGGTTTGCTGGGCCCGCCGCCATGCCTTCTCCTCCTTCTCGATTCTTTTCCTTTCTGCCTGCCTTTTCTTCTCCTCCGCCAGTCTCTTCTGTTCATCTGCCAATCTTTTCTGTTCCGCCGATACCTTTCGCTTCTCTTCCAACATATTCTTCTTCTCTTGAGCTTTGCGTTCGGTATCGCGGACTTGCTCAACCATTTTGGCCACCTTGTCCCGCTGCTTCTGAAGCATATCCTCTTGCTTGCGACGACGTTCGGCTTCCTTGTTTGCTACGTCGACGACCGATTGTGCGGCTTCAGCCTCAAGTTCCTTGTTGTGACGATCCTGAACCATAGCTCGCTCGGCCGCAGTCGGAATGTGGCTCAGATTCTTCGATTTTTTGTTGACGTTTCGGCCCTGAAGCTGCCGAACTGCTACTGGAGATCTGACATCGGGTAAATCGTCTTGCATTGTTTAAGTGAGCGGAGACGGTTGGAGTACGCCGTAAGGAATGGGTGCTCCTGACATCGGTGGAATGTATTGGTCATCGTCAAAGACGTTGTCGGGGCGAAAGCTGCCATGGATCTCGTGCGCACTGGAACTAGGAATAGTCGTTGTCACTATCTGCGCCAGCACACGCTCCTCCCGCACTCCATCTGCAAAACCTTCGATGAGGTCATCTGTGTCGGATTCCCAGATCTCCCATGCAATTACCTGCGTCGCTTGTCTCCGCCCACACATCCACACCCGTCCACATTTCCTCGGTCAGGAGAGACAGATTGAGCATCAACGAGTCTCCCAAAATCTCGACTCACACCAAGCAACTCGTACGCGTCGCGCCGCCGACGGATGGAGCTGAATAGCGTTGAATCGTATCCCATGTCTTGAGCTATCAGGCAGATAGCTATTTCAAGGGGAGCACGTTGACGATGTACCCCTCCACAAATTGGACGTGGGCATATTTCTCATGGTGGAAGGTTTGCCTCCTTGCGTGCGATCTTTAATCGTCTTGCTTTTAACACGCAAACATCGCAAGACGCCCAAAATCGCGAGCAGATTCGCCACAGAGCTTGAGAAAAGTTCGAAGAACCACAACGCCACCCTATAGCACAGATGACATCATATGTACAGGTCACATCTATCAGACGATCGTGTAGGTACTTACCACTTCGAAGACCATTACAAGCCCAAACACGCGAATGAACCGACTATGCGGAAAAAATTGTTCTAAACACGCGCAAACGCAAAACAACTGATTACAGCACTGAATCCATTTCCATAGGGCTATTCCTTTCTTATCTTACACACAGTATTACACACAGTGTACACAATTACCAAGTTGTATCCATTCCCACTCAAAAATCGCAAAACACACGGAATTCCGTCTGAGCGTCGCTACAAACCTGCAAAAAGGTGTTCCGGCGTCAAAAAGAGCTGGAGATACTGGTAATCGAAACCAGGGCACGTCCTGAATTCGCACGCTCGTGTGAATGCGAAGGACGCGATTTACCACTAATCGATATCCCCGTTGGATGTTGGTGGTTAAAATCATCATCCATAATCAGCCACGCGGCAAACACGGACTGTGAATCGCCGGACCGGGTCCTAAAGAACTCCACTGCCCCAGACCTTACATTCAATGAGATTACATTGTCTTCGTCAACTTCCGCCTTCTTCTTTTTACTTTCACAACAACGCAACATGGACATCATTAACCGACCTCACTTCTCACGCAACACAACCTCCCACTCTATAACTCCTTCAACCTCCTCACCTTCTCCCGATGACAGAGACCAATACACCTACATGCGTTCCCTCGCAGACGAAGCATACGCACGCCGATATCCGCCGACACCATCAGGACGCTCAATAGCTGGTTCCTCCTACCGAACATTCGGGATCAGTGGATCCGGAGGAGGAGCAGGGTTGTCGGAAGAGCAGTTTAGGATTCTAGGAGAGTTTCAGAGGGTTGTTTATGGAAATTCAGGAGGCAGGAGTTTGATGGTTGATGATGATGACGAGGTGGAGCAAGGCAAGGACGGTGCGGATGATGTGGATCCGGCCGAGAGAAAGGAACAGCTTCGCATGTTCCTCGAACAGCATTTCGAAGCGAATTGTGGTATGTTTAGTCTAATATAGTAACCACAACTACCATGCTGACAACCTCCTCATTTGATGATATAGTATACGAATCACCACTCATCACGCTCCATTCCCGCCCACTAATCATCGACGCCCTCACCCTCTCTACCAACCTTGCAGCGAGCCGCCTCCCATCAATTTACCCACGTGCCCTGCTCACACATTCAGGAAACATTGCGCGATGGGGTATACGAAAGTTATTTGGCTGGCAAGAAACACCTTCATCGTCGCCCGCGGGAGGCGGAATGGGAAAAGTTAAAGGCAAGGACGTAGAATCTGCGTTGAGCGGGAGTATGGAGGGTGAGATGGAGCACTATGCGGCAGGAAGGGTGGAGCAGATCGCACGAGCATCCGTTCCGTGGCTTCCACTTTTCTCCTCCGGCGCCGCATTTGAAGATTCAAAGGATGAAAAGGGAAACGCCGAGGATGCGTGGTGGGAGGTCTGGCATGTTACTTCGGAATGTCAAGAGCTTGGTGGATTCGAGACATGGCGTAAGTGCATCTTTTCAGCTTTTTGTTCGTAGTGTGGCGCTAAACGATATATGTTTGTGTAGATGGTTGTCATACCGGTATTATCGACCAGTACGTGCCTGCCATCATTCTCTTCCTCCCGTAAAAGGAGATCGTCTAATCAAATCCTTTGCTTTGCAGCACAATAACACTCAAGCTCCTCCCCTCGCTCCTCGGCACCGCGACAGAACCGTCACAAACACCATCACCAGACGACGGATACCCCTTCCTTCCGACCTCGGCGCAATACCCAGATCCAAACGCAGCGGGATTTTCAACCCTTACTTCACCAGCACCATCAACCTCCTACCTCCCATCACACTACACCATAAACGCTCAACAACACCCGCTCCTTCGCCTCCGAACGCGTACCCGACCCGTACCCGTGCCCTCGCACCAAAACTCATCAACGCTCCTCCCCATCGCGGCGATACAGAAAGCACTAGCGACAATGTTGACGTTCCAGCTCCGCGTGAAGACGTTTGTCGAGTTCAATGAGCAAGGGAGGGTAGTGTATGTTAGGGATTTGGTGGATGTGAGGGATGTTTGGGAGGCTGTTGTTCCGTTTGGGCGAGAGGCGGGCTGGGTTGGCCGAAGGGTGCGTGTTTCCTCGATCGTCCTGTTCTCGCAGCGGCAAAGATCCCAACCTCTAGCTACTTTGCTGAGATATCCCATTTCTTATATCCAGGTATGCGGTGTACTATTAGCCGGACTGGGCAGGGTGTTTGGCACGACATCATCTGACGAGGCGAGGCCTTCCTGGGCACGAGAGCGAGAGCTCCAGCAGGAGAGGGCGCGTAAAGGAAAAGAAAAGGCCGGTGTTGGGCTGTACTCCCACAATTTGGCATTGCAGGACGCTGCAGCGGTTCCGGAAACAACGGTCCCCGAGCCAGCTCCCGGCCCCGCGGCTGCGGTCGAGCAAGAACCAAGCACCATTGTGGATCCATTACCACCACCACCGACACTGCCACTCAAGACCCAAGATAGTCCGCCACCACCATCGGGACCATCACAACAGTTACCAACGTTGCAGCCACAGCCGCATGCGCTTTCAAATATGCTCGGGCTGCAAGAAGCGTGGTCCCCGCTCCGTCCAACCTTTCATCCTACATCAGCCGCCCTCGTGCAGATGCCATCCCATATGCAGAGGCAGAGGCAGCGGCCAAGGACAACGACGACGCCTACTTTGACCGCGCCTGACGTTGATCATGGAGGAGGAGAGACGACGACGGATCGCTAAATCATATCTTGTGCATTTTCAGTATCTATTTCTATGGATACAAGTCCAAAGGAGTCTAAAACTCAAATCCCGCCTGCCTAAATACATTCAAATCCGTTCCTGCTTTCGCCTTGTCGACCAAATCCGGTCGTTCCTGTAGCACATCAACACAACCCAGATTGTATCAGTTAGTTTATTGTTGTATACCGCATCTCGTAGCATGCAACCTGAATTGTAAAGAAACAAAGAAACGTACCATTGCTTGGAATACCCGACGCAAGGTCGTCCACAATGTCGTGCTGTGATCCGGTGCGTCGGCACCGTTCCCGAGTTTAACGCGAGGGGTGGTACTGGATGCATCGACGGCGTGCAGGGCCAAGCCAGCGAGCACTAAAAGAGGCCGCATCGGTCAGCGATGCCAACCATATGCGATGCGAATGCGAGAGGGACCTACAATGTTCTGCAGCTTCCTGGTAAACTCCGATATTCAGACCTAGGTCGGATATCGATTGGTCACTGTACACCGCAGGGGAAGGTGAAGAGGTACTTACAAGACACGCCAAGATTGTAGATGGCTCGGGTAAACGTTGGCTTGAGCTCCAATGCCCGTCTGTATGCATCAATCGCTTCTTCCGGGCTCCCACTATTCGCAAGTGTTGCTCCGAGCCTGTTCCACAATTGAAAGTCCTAATGGAAACCGGTATCAGCATGATCACCTCCGCAATGTAACAGACCGGCGGCTCACTGTCGGCCTGACACCCAAGGCGGCGACCCAACAATCCCTCGCCCGCTCAAACTCGCCCGTCTGGTAATACAACACGCCTAAACCAACCTGAACGTCCGCATCGACCACGCCCGCCGTAATCTGATCACGAGCAAGGGCAAGGAACGAATCTGTAAGCCTCTGGTTCGCTCGCCAAGGGTTGGGAATGGTCCCGGATTCCTCGTCAAGCATGTCCAGATCCAAATCAGACGAAGGAACGGGTCCGGCGTAGGATGGGTGGAGGAGGGAGAGGTACCGGTGTAAAGCGAGTAGAGCGGAAAAGTCGTATGATTCGTTAGTGTACGATATTGCCAAGGACTGCCGCGAGTGAGGGGTTCAGTCTCCAGTCATTCTATACATGCGCGCTGCACTTACGACCAAGCCCTCGCCAAACGTTCGATTGGCCGCCTCGGTCCTGCCTTGTCCCTGGGTCGCCTCGAACCTCTTTCTGCCTTCCTCCAACGCCCGTACGGCCGCTGTCTCCTTTTCATCCATAGCCTGCGTTTGACCCAGCAGGGTCCATACCGCCGCTTCTCCACCCGCTAGCAGTGCACCTCCGCCCTCGTGAGTTGATGCTTGTTGTTCTGCTGTGCCGGATTGCAGCGTCGCTTCAAGTAGGAGGCACGCTTCTGTTAGAGATCCGCCAGAGGAGAGGATCTCTAGTGCTCGCTGTAGGGAATGCATATCGTTGACGTGTGGATTTTCTTGCGCTATCATACACGAAAAGAATCAGCACGGACCGATGAAACTACAAAAACACCGCCTGGCAGGACCTACCAAACTCGTAATCGCCAAGAAGAGGATACCCATCGTCTCCGACCAGCCGACCATTTCCAGCGCTCGAGAACCCGAAATCAGGCACAGCGTCGGTCAAGTCGGGTGTGAAATCGTACTCTCCGTCATCGTTTTGACCGTTTGCGAACTATCCGTGCGTGTAAACCGGGAGGGAAAAGAGGAACAAAGTGAACGTGAGATGTGGTAAAAGAGCAGAAGCATAAGTTGATCGCCTTCGGTAGTCTTTCTAAGCGAGTCGCAGACGAACCTGTGAAAATTCCTTCTCCCATTCCGCAAGTTTGCCCAATCGGTCCGCTTCAGGCTTCAACGACTGCCAAACACTACCAATCACCGATCATATTCACGCAATTCAAATATCAGTGTGCCATGCTTTCTCTGTGGAAGTGAGAGCAGAAGAGGCCGGGGAGTTGACTTACGCTTCGAAATCCGGATTATTGAATCGCTCCTTGTCCTCTTCCGCCTTTTGATCATCACCAGAAAGCGCACGCTGGACATCACTTTCCTCACTCTCCTTTGGCTTTGCCTGCTGTTGCGCCTCGAGTTCTTCATGTTCCTTCATGGCACGCTCGAACGCTTCCTCCATGTTTGCAGTTTCCACCACCGGCTGCTGCTGTTGCGGAACGTAAGACGTGTGCGAGAGTGGCTGTTGGGGCTGGTAATTTTGCATTCCCGCGTACCCTGCTCCCATTCCCATCCCCATGCCCATCATTCCCATACCGCTGTTCATGCCCATTCCAGGAGCAAAAGAAGGCATATACCCTTGTCCTTGACCTCCCGCATACCCTGTATACTGCTGCTGCTGGTACGGCTCACTACCAGACGTGATTTCCCGCGCCTTTCCCTTTCCCGAACCAGCAAACTGCTGAAACTCGCCACCCCATGCATTTCCTTGTTGTGGCTGCTGCTGTTGCGGAGCGTAGTGGAGAGCAGGTGCAGGTGCTTGGGAAGGCATCATCATTGGCGGCTGTTGTTGATGCTGACCATGTGCACGTGAACGAGAAAGCGTCATGGCGTTGCTAAACGCTTGTTCGAATGATTGTTGCTGTTGTTGCTGTTGCGGAGCTGCCACGATAGAGGGCGAGGCGGAGGCGGAGGAACGTGGAATGAAACCCGCGCCGACGACTGGAGTTGCGCGGAAGTTGGTACCGCCCACTAGAGGCTGGACAGAGCGGGAGGAAGAGCCGGTATCTGTGCGATCCTGAGGAAGATGTTGAAAATCAGCATGCAATCCGAGAGAGGATTTTGTGGTTGGAAAAGGAGAAATCGGGTCGGATCGGCAGAATGAGAGACAGAGCGAGGTTCTTGGACGACATGCCGTCGGCTTCCGCGATAGACCGGGATGCGCACTCACCCTAAACCTACTCCCATCCACCTGCTCCCTCTTCAGCATCCCATTCAACGGATTCACCGCCGCGGAACAATCTGCACCGCCGAGAAAGGATTGCATGTTCGTTTGGTTGTTTGTCAGGGGTGCTAGTCAATGTGGTAGTGGTCGATGTATTCGCCTGTACTCTGTCAACGGTGTCGGTGATGAGTATGGTAAGGGGTTGAGTAAGAATGAAGGTAAAGTAGTAGAAAATAGCAAGGCAAAGTCATCAACCTCCTATCTTCCACGGATTCATCTGCACTAATCCATCTTAACCGCTCGATCGCTCATTCGGCTACTCACTCACTCCGGTAGAAGAAGGTGGAAGTGGAGGCACTAGAGTGTTGAACGGTAGAATGGGCCATGCCATACACGGCGGCCGGAGCACAAGAATGTAGTGTCCGTGTCGAAATTGTCTGGATGGGAAAATCAACGAACAGCGGCTCGCTAGCTTTGTTGACGGCTATATACCTTTAGTAACTATAGATCTGTAAACGTCTCTCAGCCTGTTGAAGCAAGGTTTCCGTCTGAAGTCCTTCTTCAACAGGTGAGTAGCCTCTCAAGTATTATAGAAAGGTTTCCGTCTGAAGTCCTTCTTCAACAGGTTATGGGCCCAGATTAGCTCTACCATTTATCCTAATCAATCACCATGAGTACCGTAAACACTCCGAAGATTCCGGAACTCGTATCGCATGCACAGCATGTCGTCTGGTGCTGCGCTGTAGAGGACGTCATCCTCGCAGCGGGAGCACACGCATACTCCGAGAAGTGATCGTCGAACCGATGAGACCAGTAGCGACAGAGAAGCTTGTCGTCACGGCAACTGATCTGCAGGTGTACGTCGCCGCATTGGCGTACTACCGTTCATGGAAAGATAAGGATGAGAAGGCTCGGGACAATCTGTTCCAGAATGTTTTGAACGGCTTGAGGATGAAGCTACAAGGATGTACATCGGCGAAGGAGGCTTGGGAGAAGCTGGCCCGACTCCACCAGTTCGACGATGAAGCCTACAGAGCCGACATCCGAAACCAGCTGTCGACAATCGTAATTACTACAGCAGACGATCCCGAAACATTCGTCGAACGTTACGAGACCCTCTTCAGGACGGCACAAGTCTCCGGACTCGATATTACCGAAGCCGCAAAGTGCAGCGACTTCCTGCATGCCTTGCCACTGTAGTGCTCGGCACGATTATTAACTATCGACTTTAGTCGCAACTTTAGTCACTAGTTGTAACTATCGACTAACTAACGACTTTGCCCTCGGGCTGAGGAAGGAAAGCATTATTTAATCATAATCAGTCACTTCGAATGATTAATTGTAATTAGTTGCTCCATATCAACTAGTGTACAACCCCATCGACTAGTTTTTTCTTGCAACTAGTTGCCCCTTTACCTCTTCTTTTTCGTGATTGACAGCACGCAGGCTATTCAGCGGACGACCACCTTCCGCTCTAGCTAAATCTCAAAGAGCAGGCACAAGGCGTTCCCCATCAAAGACACAAGTTTTGGCAGGTCTCGCTGTTGACTTGGCGTTGATTTGGTGTGGGATCAGTAATCTTAGCTGTCGTACAGCGGTATCTCTGCCAGTTTGCATGTCACGCTACAGTTCCGCACGCACACTCCTAGTTCGAATCGCTCCGTCCCTACGAAAAGGCTTTTTGTTCAAATCATTTTTGCCACCTCCAGCCGCTTCCCGCTTGCCTTATGCTACCTTATATCCACGATTCGCCCTAGGGTTCTACCTCGTACGGGCCAGTCTACGGACCATTCTTTACGGTGTCGATCTTCTGACTACCACGCAGTCCCCTGCGGACGAGCGAGCTCCACCGGCCGTTGTACGGGACGTCCTTTCCTGAATTTTATGGAACTACAACGCGACAAGTCCGATGTTGCGCCTTAGTCGCAGTTCCCCCTGCATCAAGTCGTTTGTTCTTCGACTTCGCAGACCATCGTCCACCAACCCTGAAACTTCTACGTTTGAGCACTCTTGCATAATCCACATTCCATCGTTCTCTTTCGTCTCTGACCCTCCCAGGGTCTGGTCTTCAAGGTACGATTGCAGCGCGCTTTCCTGCTGCTGATGCCGCATTTCGCAACATTGCCACAAGTCGTTGCTAGCCCGCAAGTCCCTCTGAACTTGAAGTACGCCCTTCGGCGTTGGAGATTCTCTTCGTTTTCCGATTCACGACGGGAAGGGTAGCGTTGATCCTGATCTTTCGTCCTGATCTTTCATCGTGTAATCACTAATCAGGAAATTTGTACATCATCCACCAATAATTTGCTTTTGATCCAACTAATTTGGCATTCCTCTATCTAGGCCTATACAAAGCTCAATCTCCACATCACAGTCTAGGCAGGAAAGCAGGCCTCCTTCCTGAAGAGATTGTCTAACATCGCCTGAGCTTGACGTCAAAGACGAGCCAGCGAGCGACATGTGGAATGAACAAACATTGACAGGCCAAGCTGTCAACTGGTTCCTTGTTCCAAAATGGAGTTAGTATTGACACGAGCAGAAATATGTCTGTCATACATCCAGTGGAAGCGTCCATGTTACAATAATGACCAGACCGACACATGATATCTATCTAAGCCGGAAGTGCCACCCTAAAACACACACACACACACACGCCCACCCTTCTTGCCTCAGCTGTTACCTCGTTCCGACACACTGGCCGTCCATTCATATCGCACTCTGTCCATCCGCTCTGGCATATCAAAGAAAACTCAGCGAAAGGGACAGAAGCGCTGATAAGGGCCCTTACGTAGTTCTCTTCATATTCGATCGTTGCTCCTTTCGTCGTCCGTAGGCTTCAGGATCCGCAACAGCCTATCGCAACCGTGACAAACGCGATTCATCAGTACCGTCTTTCGACGTTAAACACCGACACCACCAACGACTCACCATCCGATGTTGTTCCGATTTCCTGTTTCCTCGTTTCTCGACCGACCGCTTTCTCGGTTGTTCCCAGACGGAGGAGAATGCCGTCGTTCCTACTTATACTCTGTATAAAAAAGTGGTTAATATCTGCTTTAGCTTTCCAGATCCGAACTGAGAAATCACTTACCAGTTCAGTTCGTCGGGCTGCAGGGTACCATGTGCTCGAACCATCGTCGGCGGCGGTTCAGTTCGTCGCGCTGCAGGCTCTGTGCCGAGCGCACAACGGGCCTCGCCAGTCAACTAAACCAAGGGACTGGAAGTGTCGTCGTTGGAGATGTTGATGTTCCATGTCAACACGCCCGCGGCACTCCTCCCTGCAATTCATGATGCGGTCACGAATGATCCATTTCGAAGATTAACGTCTTACTTACGAACAGTCACCGTCATCCAATTTCCCATCTCAATCCGTTCCAGCAGATACATCACAAGATGTGAGATGGCGTGGAACCAGCCAATTTCCGTGTGCACTGGGCGATGGGCATTGCGGCTCGCCAGCAACCTGATGTTCGAGGGAGCTGAGGGGGTTGAAAATCAGGACCTGACCGTGATTTAGACACTCCTACTCACTCTGATATACCCCGTCGTACCGAATCAAGTAAAAGCTTCTTTCAGTAATTTCTGCGTGAAAGGTAGCGAGTCAGCTCATTGTTAGCACAAACTTGATCGCAATGACTGACGGATGTACAAAACCTCCACAGTGTCTACGTCCATCTCGGCCAATTTGTGGTGGAAGTTGCTAAGGGCCATTCGCGCAAGGTTTAGTGGCAGATGCAGTCGCAGATGCGGTGGCAGAGGCGGTGGCAGAGGCGATGGCAGAGGCGATGGCAGAGGCGATGGCTGATAACGAATGCATAACGTATCAGTATCGCTACAGAGCCGCAGAGTTCTGACTCCTGACTCACCCTTGGTTGGCGATGGCGAACGCAGAGGCAGTGGCAGAGGCGGTGGCAGAGGCGGTGGCAGAGGCGATGGCAGAGGCGATGGCAGAGGCGATGGCTGATAACGAATGCATAACGTATCAGTATCGCTACAGAGCCGCAGAGTTCTGACTCCTGACTCACCCTTGGTTGGCGATGGCGATGGCAGAGGCAGTGGCAGAGGCCGCGGCAGGTGGTAGAGGCGAGGTGGTGGGAGAGGCGAGGTGGTGGCAGAGGCGAGGTGGTGGCAGAGGCGAATGCTCTTCAAGTAGTGGCCATATAGCTCACAGATCCACAGGGTACGACAATGGAACAATCAGACATCCTTAGTGAGATATTGAGTTGTTGTCTGTTGGTCGGCGGCGCTCGCGTCAACCCGTCAAGAAAAAAGCGCGCCCGCCACAAGCGCGCTGCCAGCAAACAAGCTACGAACAACAAATCGTGTAAGGTTGTACTCTCTTGATCGTCACCTAGTAACTTCTGCTCCTGTTCTTCCATATCTTTTCGCTATCACTCGAACACCTCTTCAACTAGTCCTCTATACGCCGGTCAGTCTCCTGGAGTGACCGCCCCTTCCGTCAACGCATTCACAAGCATGTCGCAAGCAACAGTCCCGGCACCAAAAAGGGTTCTCGCTCACAGGATCGACGAATCGACTGCTGCCAACTACGACCTTCTCGTAACGTACGCCTCCTCCATCCCAAAAGATCGGTTGTTGCCTCTCGAAGAATGGCCTGGCAGAGATCGTCCCACTGGTGACTACCGAGGTCCGAAGCCAACATACCATCTCCAGTTCGACTGGAGGGCGAATGATGGTCCAGTAGAAGTGATCAACCGGGCCATGGAGAGGTGTTTTGGTACGAGAGGACTGGCGGGGTGGGAAGTGTGGATCCGGGGCGACCAACTTAACTTGTTGGTGGGCGACTTTCGCAAAGAATATCTTCGGTTGCTAGCTTCTGGAGATCCGAGTTCAGTCTTCTGGACCTCTGGGTTGATAATCTTCTCGACGAGCTTAAACGAATGTGAGTAGTCGTGCCGTATACAACCCTTCTTCAACTTCGCCATGTTACTTAACGTCCCCGTTCTACCTAGATACAATCTTCCCATCCAAGCAGCCTCTACATCTACCTTGCTGGAGCCAGCCTCCACCGATAGCCAACACCGTCGGTCTTCCCGTTCTCCCAGTCGGCCCGTCCATTCTACGCTCCACCCACGAGTTCTGCCAATTGAAAACAACCGACGAGTATCCAAAAGTCCTTCTCCAGCACCGCCACCGATGAGTCCGGCGATCGAATCAGACCACGCTCGGCCCGCCAAACGATCAAGCATTCCGCTATCATCTACATCGAAGGGGAAGCGGGCCGCAAACAGTTCCTCATCTTCTCTGCCGCCATCATCACGTTCAAAAGCAGTCAAACGAAACGCAGCTCGATCCCACGCACCAAGCACCACTACAGTATTCCAGTTGCAATTGCATACGAAGTCGAAGCCATACGTTGTGCCGCTCAAAAGCAACCATCTCGGCATTCCCCTCCAGCGAGACGGTACACTCAAAGGGAAGTCTCGCATTCCCCCGGGTTTCGCCATGGCACTGCCATCGGATCATGAATCCGATGGCGTCCTGGAAACGGACTTGGAAGAACAAGAAATTGACTGGGCGGACATAGAAAACCAAGATCAAGAGAACACCGACGGACAACAATTGCAAGTCGAAGAAGAGGAAGTCGACGACGAAGACGTTGAGGATCTAGACGCTGAAGCAGAGGATCATGAGGACGAAGAAGATGAATACGAACCAGTAAGTCTTTGGTCGGTGTGTATTTGCGTTGTAGATCCATCTAACTCTTATCGCTTTGCTTTATGGTCTTAGGAAGGAAGGACCAAGACGAAAAAGAAGAGAAACCAACGGGGCGACCCCGTCATTGACCTCTCCACTGGCGAATCCGATCCAGACGACCAACCCATTTTTGTGGAACATGCTCATGGCCCTGCGCGGCAAAGGAAGGCCAAAGCCCTTGCTGCAAAGAAAGCGAAGGCCCCCCAATCGTCCTCGTTTCAGTCCGCCCGCGAGCAGCTTCGAGGTTCTTCGGCTGATCGGCCCGGGCCTAGCAAGAGGAATCCCGCCCTTCCTGTCACAGTGCCAGCCGGCCAGAAACGTAAAGCCGCCGCTACCACACATATCGCTCCCGCCTCGAAACGAAAACGAGTAACCCAAATCTCCAAGCCTATACCTTACCCCACCGAGACAAGCCAGAGCTCGTATGCAAGCACTCCTGGTCAGACGGCCACCGACGGAGGGACGGATATGGAGACGCCAACTCAAACCCGGAAAGGCAAAGAATCCAAGATCTGGCTCTACTACGTCAAACTTTCCAAGCCGGGCGACAGAAACAAAGTCATGCGCTGTAGGGCCTGTGGAAAGGCAGTGAAGGGTCAGAACACTTCCAACTTCTTGAATCACCAAAGACTCAGTTGCAAGGGGCTTGCTGAAGCAATCCGCTCGGGAATGGAAGGCATATGTTGCGATCCCCCTGCCGGAGGTTCACAGGCTACAATTGGAGAGGACACGTCTCTAGTCTTGCCCTACAACCACAACGACTTTCTGGCCGCAGTCATGAAATGGATCATTGTTAGTGGTCTACCCTTCACGACCATTCAAAACAAGCATTTGCAACAAGCCTTTCTTGCTGCAAATCCAGCCGCCCGCCTACAATCCGCCCGTTCCCTTGGTCGAAAACTGGAAGACACTTACGACATCGTGAAGGAAGAGTGACAGACTTGTTACGCCAAACAAACGCTGTCATACACTATGCGCACGATTCTTGGACTGATTCCGGCAAGAAAAACAGCTACATGGGAATTTACGCCAGCTTAATCAACGAAGATTACGAATACAAGGAGTATCTGGTTCGGCTGCTTCACATACAAGGTACTCACTCAGGAGAACGGATTGGAGACGGGCTTTTTAACCTCTTCTCGAAACATCTCAACCTTGCCCGGAGCCTTGGGCCAGGAACCGCTGACAATGCGTCCAACAATGTCACCGCGGCCGAACGCATTGCCGTATTGATGAAGTCGGAGTATAGCTACGAGTACCCCGCTGAAAACCTTATGGGCTGCGTCTGCCACATAGCCAATCCTGCAGCATTGGCATACTTGGAAGGCGAATGTAAGCACTCAACCACCGTTTCTTTCCCACGTTCGACGTATTAATAAAGTGTTTTCTGCGTAGCCACTTTGGATGCCACGGAATATGCCTATGCTCAAGAGAACATACCCGAAATTCGGGTCATGGGTCAGTCTGCTTTCTGGAACCCGCAACTGGCGGAAGATGAGGATGGGGTGGACGGAGCAGAAGGGGAGGGACCAGAGGATTTGCTGGATTTGGGGGATACAGGCGTCGACGACAGAGAGGATGAGGATCTACTAGATATTGACGACGACGAAGAAGTAAGTACTTGACGATTGGCCAAGCTGATGCACGCTGACACTCAATGATGTACAGATGCTAGACCTTCCGACTGGCAACTCACCCGTTGACTTAGTGCACCAGCTGGGAGTGTTTGTGCACGCCAGTCCAAAACGACGGGCCGCGTTTGAAAAAGTCCGCGCCGACAGGAATCCCGACACACCGAAGGGCCTCCTTCCGCTGAAAGACGTTGCCACACGCTGGAACTCCAAGGAAGCCGCAATTTCTCGTGTCCTGCGACTCCGCGAGACAGTGGAGTACTTCACCACACGAGCGAAAAGCGACAATTGCCCGCGATTCAATAAAAAGGTGTTTGATGCGCTGCTACGTATACAGCCGACCCTGCAAATCTTTCTGCAGCTCACACTCGACTACTCGGAGGTAGGGGCCAATGCCTACCGGGTCTTACCCGATCTAGTCAACGCTATCGACCAGATCACAGAAATCCACGACCATCCGTCTGTCAGCACCGCCCGCAAGAGGTCAGCAGAGGCCGCCTGCGCAAAATTGTCGAAGTATCTCAAGAGGTTTCTCCATAACGACTGGCTGTGCGCCGCATTCGCCTTAGACCCAGCGGTCAGACAGGATGGTCTTTGGAGCCTCATGGAAGCTTATGACCTGGAGGACCGATACCAAGACGTTTTGGACTGGATCGAAAGTGGGTTCTTGGCATATGCCGACACAGAAAACACACGAGAGAGCGAAGTTGAAGTGGTGAGAAAAGAGAAGAACCGACAGAGGGCGAACAAATTCGCATCGGAACGATTTAAGGCCGGCCATCAAGAAATCACACATGACATGGACGACCCGTGGGCTTGTTACAACTCGACCATGACAAGATTCGCAATGAAGGAGAATGATACCGTGCTGGGCTACTGGAAGAGAATGTCGAAAGAGCGGGAATTGTGGCCATTGGCGAGGTTTTCCAAGGATGTCCTTGGCCTGGCAGCGTCTTCCGCTAGCGTGGAACGGCTTTTCTCACATGCTGGCCATGTGGGTCATTGTCCACCAGACAGTTGAGCAAGCAAGTGATGTTGCACATGTGGGAGTTGCAAGGGCTGTTGGCGACGGTGGACTTGAGATCATCTGGCGCAGAGGCTGCAGAGCCGTGTAGTGGAGCAGAGGGGGATGGACACTTATTGCGAAGCTAATACGCTGTAGAAGAGAGTATATCGATCAGGATCTATGGATATCATATAATTAGTTGGTTGAATGTGATTAGTCACCCCTGACTAGTTGGTACACGCAGAACTATAGTTGGCCTGATCAACTAGTTGTTTGGGCGACTGATTACAACTAGTTGTCCAATCGACTAGTTGTTTGTGAGACTAATCACAACTAGTTAATTAGTTGGCAACTAGTTGTAGGGGTAATTGATTACCAACTAATCAATCATAATCAGGGGTGACTAACGACTAACTAACGACTTTCGCTACCCTGGGACAACCGACTAAACTTAGTCGACATTAACTAGTCGTGCCGAGCTCTACTTGCCAGCCTTCTTCGGTAACCTCCGAAGCGAATGGCGCACACAGTGTAAGTTCGCCAAGGCAGAAGAGGACAAGACCTTTGATGCTCTCTCGCAGTTATTCAATACCCATGCGCTACAGCTTACAAGGAACAAGGAACAGGATCGGGTCACTGTCTTGTTTGCCGGTCGACAAGGAAGGCAGAACGACGCACGGGAATGCTGAAACTCTGGTAGGAAGGGTCACTCAAGTACCCGTTTCCCCAAAGCAAAGGTCGGTGATGGACCGAAGCACCAGCCAGCTACGGATCGATACATGGTCAAGCCAGAGGCCAAGCCCGGCACCGAAACCACCACTGAAGAAATTATGGCACTGTTCGGTAAAGACAGCCTTGTGGGCACAGTCACCCGTGTGCTCGATCCTTATGAGGAACACGGTGCAGTCCTGGCTGCGCTGCGGCATCGACACCAAGGCAAGATCCTCTGGATCATCGACAGTGGCGCTACCGACCACGTATGCAGTGACCGAGAAGCATTCTGCTTGATCAGGGCATGCCCAACGCCCACGCACTACAGGACCCCGGGCAATGACGTTGTCTCAGAGGAAGAGGGAGTAGTCGCCATGCAGCTACCCGAATCGAAGAAGCCAGTCTTATCCGATGTTACGTATCTTCGCTCTGCTCCAGCCAATCTGCCGTCGCTTGGTACACTGCAGCAACGGGGATGGATTTTTGGCTTAGCCAACTGTTTTACCCAGCTTGGTCCCTGTCGAATACCGATGTACAATGTCGGTCCCAAGGGAAAGCAACAGAAGGGCAAGCTCCACGTCATCTGTTTGCGACTCCTGCTTCCTACGGCTGACGCTTCAGAGCCGCCCATGCGGTCACTCTTTGTCATTGCCCAGGAAAAGGATACCCTTCTGGTCTGGCATCGACGATTAGCCCATGTGGGCGTCTCCACGATTAAGGAATGGGCCCGCCAAGGCCGGTTGCAGATCCTCACTTCTACGGGTCCTGAAGTCAAGATGGAAGACTGAGATGTGTGCGCCATCGCCAAAGCTACACGTCTCACCTTTGGTGATGCTTCAGTCCGCGGTAAGATCCCGCTCGAGATCGCACACTCCGATATTGCAGGGCCGCTCAAGCCTGCAGAGACCGGGGATGTTAATTACGTCACGTACATCGACGATTTTACCGGCTATGTGTGCCTACATGATGCCCGACAAGACCGCTGCTAGCGTGCTTTCGAGCTTCCGCCACTTCCAAGTTATGGTCGAACGTGAGTTCAGCTGCAAGATTCACGTGCTGCGCACTGACGGCGGTAGTGAATACAAGGAAGTGATGGGGCAGTACCTGCGCCAATCCGGTATCGTGCAGCAGGTGATTACGCCCTACACGCCTCAGCTGAACGGCCGGCCTGAGCGGATGAACCGTACGCTCAAAAAAGAAATGCTAGCGTCGATGCTCATTGATGCTAAGATCGATATGCGTTTTTGGAACGTCGGTATCAAACACGCTTGCGTCCTGTGTAACACTGGCCGCATGCACGACGATATCTCTCTAGAAGAAAAGGTGCACAAGCGCCGTGTGGAATACAGCAAGATCCAGGCCTTTGGCGCCGAATGCTGGGTACGATTCCCGCCCAAGAACCGCAGAAAGGCAGATCTCACTGTGCCTAAGGCGTGAAAGGGGCGTCTTTTGTCCATTAACTTTCCTGGTGCGGGCTACATCGTCCTTCTCGATGAACCGGCTCAGAAGACGGTCATTAGCCGAGATGTCGTCTTCAAGCGTATCATCGAATTTGACAATGACAGCGAGGAGGCTTAGGATGCAGTCTCAGTTACGAACGACTCAGATGCTCTCGCTGTACCAGCTGTGCCAATGGAAGAGCCAAATTCCGCTTCTGAGGGGGATGTCCCTCCTGAGGGAGATGTACCTGCAGAAACGGTGAAGCCAAGGAGGTCGCCTCGCTTCGCGGCAGAGGGAGATGGCTTTTGCTGAGGTAGTGGAGGACCAGCCTCCCCACATGATTCTGCTAGTCGCTGCTAGTGAAGCGGATTGGGGTCCTCTCACGTTTCGCCAAGCCGTACTCAGCGCCAGTGCCCCTCAATGGCTAGCGGCGATGGAAAAGGAGTACAGCTTCATCGAGAGAAATCGCGCATGGAATGAGATCAGAGTCCCGAACGGCTGCAACCTTATTGGTTCCAAGTGGGTGTTCAAGCGAAAAAATGAACTCTGCTGGAGTCATCGTCAAGTTCAAGGCCAGGATCGTAGCCCAGGGCTTTACCCAAGTAGAGGGAGTAGATTTCGATGACACGTACAGTCCTGTGTCCTGGCTGGCGTCGCTGCGTGCGCTCTTGGCTATCGTCGCTGCAGGCAATCTCTTTCTGATCCAAATAGATGCCGACACCGCCTTCCTGACGGAACACTCGACGAGGAAATCTACATTATAAATCCCCCCTGGGTACAAGTGTAAGTATCTCACAATTTACCCTTTTTGCCCTTTTGCTTATTGCTTCGTACTTGTGCAGTTATTATGTAGTTCGCCACCTTGTTGTATGAGTAGTTGGAAAATTAGTTTAGTTTATTATTGGTATTATAGCCTGGCAAGTTCTCCTTTCCTTTTGTCAGTTGTAACCCAGAATAGCAAAGTGACATAGAAATTTATGTCATTTTGTCACTTTGTACTGAAAATAGCAAAGTGACTGAAAAACCTCAGTCACTTTGTCCTTTTGTCACTTTGTCACTTCTATCTTAAGTGACAAAGATAGGTTGTATCCCATAGGTCTCCTTGGGAGCCCTTGGGACGGGTTGGTTCCGCCACCCAATCCCGAGGTCTATACAATGCAGCCCGATTAGTTGTAAGTTTCGCCTCTCATGAATTATGAAACACGCTTTTCCTCCCTGACTCCTGATCGGCGTCCTTGACTGAACTAACTGCAATACTAAGTAATAACTCTAGACTCGCCCCCATTTGCGGGTTACATGATACATTTAGTAAGTTAGTATTTTGCCTTATACGATATACATAGTCGCCAAGCATAATCCTTTCTGACTGATCCCACTTAAAGGCCTTGTACTGGATTTTAGGTAGTACATTGTAATCTATATACTATACTATCAATACAACGTTCCACGACTCTTACAGTGCGATTCGACCATGACTCTCGACGCTGAGTCACTCATCGAAGCTCTCCGTCTTACTGTTCTGCAAATGCAAACGCAGATGCAAGAACAGATGCAACTCCAGGCCCGACAGCAAAGGGACTTCGAGGAACGAATGCGAACCTAATTCGTCGCAAACAAGTCCGATGTTCCATTTGTAAGCTCCAACGTTTTACCTACTCCTGTGAATGACGATGGTCTTACAAACAAACTGTTAGACGATACTACCAAACACATGGAATCCGTCTCCCAAGACTTACCTGGTCCTCCGCCTGGTGTCGGTTTCCAGCAGCAACCTAAATCTTCTCCAACTTCGTACATTCGTGAACCTCCGTTCCCGCACTCTTACGCACAGAATGCTGACTATGTTTCTTGTTCTGCCGAGACTCGTCGAAGGACAAGACCAATCTCGAGAAACTTAACGGAAGATATCAGCAAGGCGCTTCGGTAAAGGTTAACGAGGGTGTAAAGGTTCCCGCTAAGCGAAAAGGAGATGAGCTCGAAAAAGTCAGTCCCGAGATGAAACTTCATGGTTACAGCCGATCGACGTATGATCTGATCTGAACCCTCTAGGTATCCAAGCATCAGAAGGATCCGAACTTCCAGAGAAGAAAAAAAGGACAGCAGGAATTTGTAGACAATGTGTTGAAGGCGGTTGCGCCGTGAGTAGGAGTCTTGTGACATCGCCTCATGGAGTCAAAGCTGACTGGATCACCCTACCGCTAAATTAGCTCCAAGGCAGTTCAAGGCAAGAGGAAATCGAAGAAATCGATCCTTCAAAGGTCTAAGAAGGTAACGGAAGAGGAGACCTGGGACGATGAGATGCTGAATGATAGAATGTCGGAGGAGGAAATACCCGGAGGCGAAACAAGCACCGACTCGGACATTGACAAGAAGGAACAAGAAATCCGAATACTTCTACGATATCTCGGTATGTAACAAATAACCGAATAGCTATATCGTTGATGTCTAGATATCAACCAGGTATTCGAATAGCTCTCGTTTGATATCTAGACATATCCAGATATCCAGACATTTGCCATACCGGACGATACCTTCGCTAATGGACAAGATACGGTTCTGACGAGTATATATAGGAGGGCAATCCCTCTCAGTTGTAATGCTACCTTATTGCTTTTATCTCACCCGTTGATTTACCAATAATCCCGAAGCTACCTTGAGTGCAAGACTTTCTCAAGGACTAGCTACCCTTGTCTTTCACTTAGGGTATCAACAAGTATCGCCCTAAGTAACTCGCATATTGTAACTCGTGCTAGAATCCATACAACGGTGCGGCTAACTAAGCGTTTACGTAAGTTAGACCTCGCACCCGCGACAGAAGTTGTCTATGGCCCATTATGGTTCACCTTTGTCATATTCGTACGAGTTCTGAAAGTGAAAAGCGACATACATGGATGTACACATGGGCACCCGCTCCCATATATTGCGCTATTTACGGGTAATGCGTCACTATCAGATAAGGATTCCGTGTAGGGCGACCGCATACTACTGAAGTGCCGGAGGTACGACTGCATGCGCTTCGATAATCTTGCGCATTGTCAAAATCTCGTTGTGTAAAATGTAATATCCCTTGAATCCCGCCGCTTGTTGTATTTGCAGCCGACGGACAGAATTGAACTTGATGTAGAAGCTACCGAAGCGGTTTCGTGTAGAGAGATAGATGAAGAGCCCCAGACTAGCATATGAAGCAAGAAAGCGAGCACCCGGCAGAGACGTGCTGTGAGTGGCGGCGTAATAATCCCGTCTCAAGCACACATACGTGCAAGCGAGATAGGTATGCAACGCTGAAACGTGTCCTGCTGTAGGTCGCCTAAATTCTAATGGCAGGTGCTATGAACATCAATAAATATCATGAAGCAATACTGGCCTCATATTTTACACAAGTATCACCTGGTCCTCCAGAGCCATCATCAACAGTATTGAGAGATGAGATCCTCATCGGTACGAAAGAAATGGTCGAGATGCAGATAGCTGACGCAAGCTATGTTATGTTCTGGGGCAGTGGTAGCATGAACGTTTGTTGCCCCCTTTCCCCCCGACGCATGTTTCGCAAGAAATTGATCCAATATCGCTTAGTCGAAGCTTCCTTCATATAGTATTCCAGAGGTTTGTTGAGGCTTAGATGCTGACTCTCAGCTGCTGATGATCATTTCTGGATAATAAGTAGGCGATGATCGTTTGATAGTGATCAACGAATGATGATCAGCTGTTATTCCGGAGCCGCTGATGTTCATTATTAGCTGAGGCGGTGGTGTTGGGGATCACCTGTTGAGAGTCAACATCTGTCACAATTCTTGTTGGGTTCTAAGGGAGAAGCTATCGCAGTCGAACATGACGTGTATAGGCTGAGGTGTATTCGAGCAGCAATCGCATGGTACCAGAAAGCCGAAGAGTCGGTTCTCTACACTTACTTCACGCTTCACTTGATACATCACGTTTCGCTTCGCACTATGACTTACGACCTATTCCACTGGGACTTTGGAAAACGCCGATCATAGACTGGCATCAAGCTCTCTTTGGCTTCTTAAGAGATTCATGTTATTTGCGAAGAAGGTAAATCTACGACCTTCGGCGCTATATCTGCTACTTTCGGCTGGTAGACCGATCAGAAGTTGACTGTAATTGCTTACTGAGATTCACTGCTTGCTTCGACTTGATGTACTCATAAGGCCCGTTACATCTCAGAGACTTGCGAACGGTCTGGACCAGTCGAAACGTCCCTGAAGGTGATAATGAGTACGCAATCTTCTCCTATGCTGAAAATGATGTTATTCACAGTCTATAGGCGCGAAAGGAGGATTTCACGAACTGAGAACATACCGCCTGAAATAAGCCAGTCGCATCGTCAAAACCGTGTATCGTTCTGGATGAGACAGTATCCATGTTGAGTGCGAGCGATTCTTCAAGCGCTTTGGTTTTATTTGTAAGATATTAATCGAATATCACAAGTCCAAAATTACAGCAACTTGTGTTTTTAGAGTTTCGCAGCGGACAACTAGATTTCCAGGATACTAGACAGTTGTTATGTAACACTCACCTGTCTTGCTGATTGCCAAAGATCAGGATTGAAGCACGATGTTTTTTCGATCTTTGTGGATATGCCTTTCGACACTTGTGGGGTTGGCACAAGTAAACTGCGTCGTCATGTTGCAGCCGACAAATCCTCTGCCGATGCTGATTTCGTGGGAGTTTCGATCCTCGCTAGAGAACAACAGGCCGGTGTCTCTGTCCTTTCCATCCAAGCGCAAGCATTCACTGCAAGCGAAGAGACGCAAAGTTCGGGGTGTCACGCTGGCCATTGTTTCGTGACGTCTGCACAGTTGACATCGATGGTCAGAACTTTTGCAATTGTATTCTAGTACTTTCTCACTCACATGTTACAGTCGGACACCAACGTCGAATGGCGTCCAATATACTGCCGGTTCTCTAATGCGGCGGAGTGCTTGAAGGAATCCTCTGCTGTGAACATGTGTGGGGTGCCATCGCAGCCTGTTGGTAGACGCTTCTTTATTTGTTTCGGTAGCGATCGATAATCGGAAGATAGAGAACTGGATTGACGGCTTCATTGACCTGGGACGTGACTGCGAGCTTAGGCCTCAACAAGGCAGGTTCAGGAAGAGGCGGGAGGTCATCTGAACCCTTGTATCGTTCGATGTTCTCTCTGTGCCCGAATGGCTCGCAACCTGCAGGAAGCGCCATAGTGAGCGGGCGATAAATACCTTCCACATTTCGGGGTTCTTGTAAGCGGCGCTGTCGCGGGCAAGTAGTCTATACTACAAAAGTAGTTAGTACTGCCGTTGCAATGGGAACTAGCACAAGCGCTGTACACTTACTATTTAAAACTATACTTGAATACTGTGGGTGGAAGACGAGGGTAGCTAGTCCTGAGAAGTCTTGCACTCAGAGTAGCTTCGGAATTAAAGGTAAATCAAAGGGTGAATCATCGAGCATGAAGGTCTATTACAATTGGTATGAAGAGCGGCTATATATATACTCATATGTTCAAGCAGGAACAGTTACGCATCTCGTGTTATCTTAAGAAGAGCGCAGTACGAACAAGTCCCAAGGGATTAACAAGGAGTGTTGATCCCAAGGCATTCAGAAGTCAATGGAGTCCCAAGGGAGTGAGACGGTGTGGCAGTCTCAAGGGAGTCGGAGTGCTGTGGGTCCCAAGGGAGCGCGCGTTAGGTGGAGGCATTTGTTGTCTGACGTAAGCGCCTGTGGTGCTGGGCTCACTGAGTTCCGGCGGCCGTTGACTTAGATGATGCTAAGCTGAATGTTTACCTAATAGTAATGAGCGTATAGTGGACCAAGGTTCAGGCTAACGTTGGAGATCTTAGGGCTGAAGTAGCTAGTTGAAGAGATAGCTAGTTGAAGAGATAGTCTTATGTTATAAGGTCATCTCTGACTATTACTATACGTAGATCTCTACAGGCGCGATTCTTTGTCCATTTCGATCTGCCGCTCGAGATAGGATAGCTGCAATATAGAGTCACTCTGTCGTTTGATCCATTGGTAAAGCTCGTCTTGGAAAGCGGTTCGTTGGAATGTTGGCTCGGTGGACTCAAGCACTTTGAGATGTCGTCCCCATGTCACTTGCACGTACAATGCTTGACAGAAGCGGATGAGCGAAGCCTGAGAATACACCCACTTGGCTCGATTCAGGCATGCTGGGAGCCATTGCGCATTTCCAGGGTAGTGTTGGGCCAGCCAGGCATTTCCCTCCGGTTCAATGACGAACAGTAGATCAAAGGCATCGATCTGCGGTCGAAACTCGCGATCCGTATCCTGCACGTCGAGATCGATACCCAAGAGTACGCAATGATACGACTCGACGTCGCCAGGGCATTGTACTTCTCGAGTACGAAGATCAACAACCATGTACTCGTACAGTTTGTCGACGGCGGATATCGTCATTTTGTAGTCCAGGCCGAAGTGCTTCGAATCGGTATAGACTACGGATCTAGCTTTCTCGTATGCTGTCCTGCCTCCGCCTTGTTTGGGAAGTCCACTCAAAAGCGCTTTATGCGCCTTGTGACCGTTCTGTATACCCGGCAGAGGTCAGAAGACGGATCGAGCTTATCGCAACTCTTGAGAATTGGGCAGCAGGATGTTTGACGTTTACCGTTCTGTAGTGACACGAGACTCTTGGCCAACTCTGGCCTTTTTGTAACTATAGCTGAGCTTTGAACTTAGTGTGATTTCGGTGTGTGCCTATGTGCGACGGTGCCTCCCAACATCACACAACATCACACAGCAACACACAACACCACACAACACCACACAACACCACACAACGCATCACCTCACACTATGACTGCTCTCTGTAGACAAGTTTCCCTTGGTAGAATAGCTGCTCCTTAGTAACCAAATAACTATATATAGGCAGCTCTTTTGCCACTTGATTGTAACCTCCCTAGCCAAATACCTCACGCAATATTGGATTAGATATCTTGTCCATTATCTTCGATAATAACAAGGAGTCGCGACCTTACGTCTTCAAGACATCGAGTTAACAGTAAGATGTAGTCGCTAAGACAGGTGAGTATTACATAACCACTGCGTAAACCCGAGACGCTGGATATAGTTAGGCCGCTACGAGAACTCAATCACTAAGGCAAAGACTTGATAACTCGTATCTTGCGATCAAGTTAGAGTCCCTTAGGGATAGTAGTTCTGGCACTTAACACGCTCCCGATGGGATGTTCGTCGCATATCATTTCCTGGAGCCAGTAGATGGTCAGCTCCGCGACGGCACGGACTCGAAAACAGAGGCACTTACATTCTGTGTCACCGCCCGTCGAGCCAGGATATCTATCTCGTCTTGAGGATACCCTCTGGCGACTCCATCCTCTATCCATCTCATGGCATCAATCGTTTTTGACAGGGTGTTGTATCCGTCATGAGATTCAAGCCAGTACCGGGTCGATAAATACACCATCGCTTGTTCGCCGTACTTGGTAAGAGCACTTGGTGCCCGAATCTTGGTGATCAAGTTTGCAGATCGTAAATCGGACTCGGTCTGCTTCTCTGCACGGTGAAAATTTTCGTTAAATGCTATGACCCGGTCTCCGTGTGCTCCAACCTCGAAGGTGAACAGCGAAATCGGCTGGTTACTTCTCCTCCGTATCTCATTGCTGCACCATGGTCGATAGTCCGCATCCAGTCGCTGGTAGGCGATACTGTACTCTACGGAATCCGTGCGATACCAGATAAGCTGCTCGTACGCGAACTTGAGCCATAGAATCCCCCGTTTGTACCGTAGGAAGTCTCGCACCGCATCCTCCCTTCCCTTTTCTGTCGCGGAGTCCTTTCTGCCTCGCGCTGCCTCTCCGCCATTTCAGCATCGTACGCTGCCTGCAGAGCTTCGCCAATGTGTATGAGCCGGGCACGTTGTATCAATAATATAGTATATGGATTATATTATATTATCTAAGATACAGTACAAGGCCTTTAAGTGGGATCAGTCAGAAAGGAGAATGCTTCGCGACTATGTATATCGTATAAGGCAAACTACTAACTTACTAAATGTAATATGTAAACCGCTAATGGGAGCGAGTCTAGAGGTATTACTTAGTATTGTAGTTAGTTCAGTCAAGGACGCTGATCAGGAGTCAGGGAGGAAAAGCGTGTTTCATAAATCATAGAGGGCAAAACTTACAACTAAACTAGCTGCATTATATAGACGTCCGAATCGGGTGGCGAAACCAACCCGTCCCAAGGGCTCCTAAGGAGACCTGTGGGTTACAACCTATCTCTGTCACTTCGTTCCGAAGATAGAAGTGACAAAGCCGGAACGAAGTGACAAAGCGACAAAAAGACATAGTGACTGAGATTTCTCAGTCACTGTGCTATTTTCAGTACAAAGTGACAAAATGACAAAATGACATAGGTTTCTATGTCACTTTGCTATTTTGGATACAAGTGACAAAAGGAAAGGAAAACTTGCCAGACTCGAACAGAATACCATATTAAATTAATCTTTCCATCTACTCATACAACAAGGTGGCGAACTACAAAATAACTGCACAAGTACGAAGCAATAAGTAAAAGGACAAAAAGGGTAAAGTGTGAGATACTTACAATACCCGCCGCTCCGATTAAGCGGAGTCCTCTATCGCTTTGCATTGGGCGTACGTCATGCCCGACTTCCACTCGTGCAGCCTCATCTTGTTGTGGAGATAGTGGATAGCCAACGATTCGTCCCAAGGGAGCTTGTTCCAGAGCGCTGAGTTGACGAAAGGCGTCAATCGAGTCAAGACGGATCGGACGAATGGGGCGTTGACGTGGTGAGGTTTCGCACCATACCAGTAATTGTTGATCTCTTTCAACGCTCGATGGTAAGCTCGAAGGCGAACTTCAGACAATCGAGTGGGAGGAGAAAGGCGAGGGCTGTTGCCAATCGAGTAAATAATTATATATGTCATGCGCGGCTTTCGCTTGACCGATCCGGCCCGGGCTTCGTGACCAAGAACCGAGTGTACTGTTCGGGCTTCGCGAATGGCGGGCGAATGCAAATCATCGAACATGGGGTGTCTACAAGAGTTGATGGAAGCGGCAAACTTCGAGAAGCCACTAATTGTAGTAGCGATGGAAGACTTGGCTGTTCTCTCGGCAGAGAGGCGGTTAAGCTTGAGCACGTCCCACGTCGTGATAGCACGATTATAACATTCTCGGCAGATTGTGATAGGTTCGAGCAGCTTACTGAAGTGTACAAAAGGCACTAGCTGCATAGGCTGAGCCGGGTCGAATTGATAACCGACAGGTAGATAGGGAAGCGGCGAAATGAAGCAGGAGTGGATGGTAACTTCGGCGTTGTCGGACATTATGAGGATTGGGGAAGCGGATAGTAATAATTTTTGTGGGGCAAATTAAATGGCACAGAAAGTGGAATTCGTCGGGGTCTGGACAGGGATTTTATAGACGTTTGCCACCCCTTTCTCGATAGCTGTCAGCTAAGCAATCTTGCTGCGAACTGTGCTCTGCTACCTGCTAACGAGGAGGATGACTGCTGACCAATAGTGACAGAGTGACAAAGTGACATAGATTTTCTTGTCACTTTGCTGTATTCGGTTGGGCTTCTTTCGGCTCTTCTATTTAGGTACTTCGTTCTTTTGCGTTTTCGCCTTCTGTGGCTGTTACATATATTTTGTCTTTTTCTTCCGTGAGGACTTTACTGGAGCCCTGCTCGCTGTTTGTATGCGTTCAGCATCTCTTGGGAGTTTTCTAGATTTTCTTCAGGTTCATAGGTATCATCGAAATCTTCGTATCCGCGCCAGTGACAAAGCAAACGTAATTTTCCATTCTTGTCGGTCTTGTGACCACGGATTTCTTCTAGCTCGTATTCTGGCTCTAGATCTGCGTTTAGTACAGGTTCGGGCCTCGGCTCCGATCTTCCTTCGAATTCTAGAGGGCTAGCGTGATAAGGTTTTAGGTACTGTACATTTATGATCGGATGTATCTTGATATGCGCAGGCAGGTCCAGCTCATAAGCCGTAGGGCTGATTTTACGCATAATGCGGAAAGGACCAATGTACTTAGAGCGAAGTTTCTTGCTCCCTTGTGCGCGCAAAAAGGGTGGGTTCGTATGTTTTGTGGATAATAGGACGAGTTCATTTTCGTTGAATTCTTTTGAATTTCTGGTTTTATTATACTGCTCAGCTTGGCTAGTCTGCGCTTTCTGTATCCGCTCATAAGCTTGATTTATTAAAGCTTGTTGGCGTTCAATAAAGTTCTCAGCAGCAGCTACATCTAAGTCAGAGTCGACTGTGTGTGGAGTTACAGGATGATAGCCGAGGTCTAGCTCAAAAGGCGTGAGGCCAGTAGTCGCGTTGGTTGAGTTGTTGTAGGCGAACTCAAGAGTTGGGAGAAGCTCAGACCAGTCTTTCTGAGTATGCGAAATGTAGTGCCTTAGCATTTCTTTGACGGTTCGTACCATTACTTCAGACTGTCCGTCCGTTTGAGGGTGGTACGCAGTGGACATAGCTAGCTTTGTTCCGAAGCGAGACATGAGCGCTTTCCAGAACAAAGAGGTGAATTTGGTGTCGCGGTCTGAGACTATAACACGTGGCATTCCATGAAGTTTAACAATAGAGTCGAAGAATCTCGTAGCCGTGTCTGGAGCCTTGTCGGTGTTCTTCGAGGGAATGAAATGCGCGCGTTTCGTCATCTTGTCAATTACGATGAATATCATGTTCCAGTCTCCTTCTCCAGAAGACACAAATGGACCAGCAAAGTCCATAGAGACTGTGTGCCATCGCTTGGGAGGTACCTCAAGAGGTTGTAACAGTCCACTCGGACCTGCATCGGCTCTTGATTTGTTCCTTTGACAAGCAGTACAGCTTCGACAATATGCTTTTACGTCTTTGCTCATATTGTTCCAGAAGTATTTGCGGCACAAGTTATTGAATGTTTTCGAGTATCCCAGGTGTGCGGATGACACCGCATCGTGGTGATCATGGAGTAGATCAAGTCGGAGAGTTTCGTAGTGCGGTATGTAAATGCGAGGTAGGCGGTCTTGGGCCGATTGGAATAGTACAAGTCCATCGTCAGTCAGACGAAAGGGCTTTAGATGAGGCGGAGGGCTCTCCGAGGAAAGGTGTTCTACAAGTTTCTTGCAATGTTCGTCGTGAATATATCCAGCTTTGACCTTCTCCAGAAAGAATGGGTCAATCATAACATGAGTCATACCGTTGACAGTAGGAAGTGGCGCTCGCGATAAGGCATCAGCGTTGTGGTGGACTCTTCCAGGCCTATACTTGATAGTCATGAATTCCTTATAGGGCTGTAAGTCCATGGACCACCGGAGGAGTCTCTTGTTGGTACCGGAGAAACTGAGAATCCACTGTAGCGCAGAATGATCTGTGATGATCTCAAACTTCGAGCCGTCGAGATAGGGATGAAGTTTCTTGAGACCCCAGATGATTGCGAGACATTCCATTTCGGTAGACGAGTAATTCTTCTCGGCGGGCGATAAGGTACGTGAGAGAAACACTATAGGGTGGTCTCGATTCTCAGAGTCTTTTTGTGAGAGGACCACTCCAAGTCCATCTGTGGATGCGTCAGTATCCATGATGAATGGTTCCTGGTAGTTAGGGTGTGCTAAGACGGGAGCGGTGATAAGTTTTTCTTGCAGCTCTTCCATAGCTTTTTGTTGTGGATTCTCCCCATTTCCATTCGGTTTGGTTCTTGAGGAGTTCGTAAAGTGGAGACGCGATTCGAGCGAAGTTCTTTACAAATTTTCGATAGTAAACGGCTAATCCAAGGAATCGTTGCAGAGACTTGACATTATGTGGGCAAGGATATTCCTTTACGGCTCGAACAGTCTCTTCCAAAGTTCCTATTCCGAGATTACTGACGCGATGTCCGAGAGCTTTAATAGAGTGGTGGGCTACGTAACTTTTCTTGGGTGATAAAGTGATCCCTGATTTGGTGACAAGTTTGAGGACGGTATCTACATCTTTGGCATGTTGGCCGAATGTTTTGCTGTAGATAATGATATCGTCGATGTATACAAGCGCGATCTGCCACTTGTATCGACCCAGAATGCGATCCGTGAGTCGTCTGGAATACGCTAGGTCCAGTCTTCAGACCGAAGGGCATTCGTTTGAATTGGTGAAGTCCGACATGGGTGCGAAAGGCAGTCTTTTCTCGATCCTTCTCGTCGACTTCTACTTGGTGGAAACCTTTGTTCGCATCGAACGTGGTGTAGTATGCCATACCTGAAAATTGCGTCAATATATCGTCGACTCTAGGAATCGGATATTGATCGCCTTTCAGTACGGTGTTTATTTTTCGATAGTCTATGCAGAAACGATCTTTCCCTTTTTGGTGTACAAGTATAGCGGGTGAAGCCCATGGTGAATCAGACATTTCTATAACGTCATCCGTTAGCAGTTCGGCAATCGTTTCTTCTATGACTTTTCTTCCGTGTGGAGAGGCGTGGTACGGAGGAGAAGATATAGGTGGTGAGTCTCCAGTGTCCAGAGTCATCTTGACTAAGTCTGTCTGACCAAGTTTATGAGAACCATAGGCAAAGGCGTGCCTGTTTTGATAGAGAATTTCAAGCATCTGTCTTCGCTCATCAGCATTGAGCTCTGGGTTGATATTGAATTCCTCGATTATGGAATGGAACTGTTTCTCATCCTCATTGCTGCTACTGATAAAGTTAACATATGCGGAAGTTGTTGTTTTGGTTTTAGACCTTTCAGTAGTCGGATGTATTGTGGCAATTGGTTGTCCGGAAAGGAGTTCTACGGGAATATTCGAAGTGTTCATAACCTGTACACGATGATCCAAAGAATTGGTCCATCCTACTGAGCGTGCTACCATCAAAGGCACTTCGTACTCAGCGTCAGGTTCTAGAAGATAGGACTCGGAGGCAATGGTTCCTTCGAGCTCGATGGGAAGCTCGACCATATGACCCGGAGCGATAGTACAAGTGGCTTTGACTCGAGCGATCGGGAAAGGCATCATCTCGGGCGGAATTCTGCAAGTGAGACGAATCTTTCCTGGAACACCTTTAAGAGTCAAGATTCCTTGGTGCAAGTCGATATTCGCTTTCTTGGTTACTAGAACATCGTTGCCCATTATAACGGGAGTATTATTGGAAGCAATGAAGAATCTCATAGGTATCGAAATGTGATCGGGTTTGTTGATATTCTTGAAGTGAAGGGTCGTGTAGAGACTTTCGGTAACGATAGCGTTTCCTAAGCCTTTCAATTCGAAACTACTGCATTTCTCTCGTCTAGAGCTCGGCAGGTATTCGTTTGCGAAGTTTCCGTCGATGATGGAGATAGAGGAACCAGAGTCTATACATATGGGGAAGGAGAACCCTCCGATTCGCTCGAAGGCACAATTAGCGTAAGCTGGTGTTTTGTCTTTCCACGAATCCTCATCTTTATCGTTTGAGCGTAATTCATTTGGGGTGGAGTTTACTGGAGCACCCGAGACTGTTGGAAAGTCTTGCGGAGTACTAGGAAAAGTAGAAACAGGTTTTGGCTGAGAAGGTTTTGGAATGGGTCCGGGATCTGGGTTGGGCGACGGCTGCGGAGTTCTTGGTTCGGGAACTTGAGTGCGAGACCTCGTAGTGATGGCGTTGGACGTCTTGGAAAATGACTTCCATTTATTTCCACTCATAGGAGTACGGTTGCTCTCACTAACCGGGTGGTTTCCGGAGGGTCTGGAAGATCCAGAGTTTCGGAAATCGTCACGAGGCTTAGAAGGATGAGGGCAATCCTTCCTCCAATGGTTGCCTCCACAGTTAAAGCAGTTTGAGCGAGGCTGGAAAGAAGTGTTGGCAGTGTTGGAGGTGCTAGAGGTACTTCCATATGTAGGACGGATCATCCTACTTTGTGAGACGGTGGTAGAACCATCTTTTCGTTCAGTTCGTTCGTAGTTGGAAACGGATACGTTTCTCGGAGTAGAATAGGTTTTCCTGCCTCTAAGGCCAGGTTCTAAGTCGATGAGAATTCTTCGGAATTCTTCCATACTGGTGAAGCGAGAGATACTAGCTTTGACAAGAGGTTGCATAGATAAAGGTATTCCTTCTATCATGTCCTCGATCAACTCGTGTTGCGGAGTTGATTCGGGGAAAACGTATGATTGCAACCTTTTCTTATCAGCAAAGTAGTCACCAAAAGATTCGTTTACTCGAAGCGTTCGGTAGAGGCATTGCCTCCTAAGGTTGGCGCGATGATTGGGCATGTAGAAGGCATTGCGAATAGCAAGCTGCCAATCATACCATGTTCTCAAAGCAAGCCTGTCTTTTCCGAGTTGAGTAAACCAAGTAAGAGCGTTACCTTGGAGTACCAAAGGTAATTGCTGGAGTAGGTCCGAGTCATGGACACCAGAATACTCAAAGATTGCAGATACCTTCTCGATCCATTGATCAACGTCTTCGTTGTCTTTTCCTGAGAATTTTGGTAAGTCTGAAGCTTTGAGCTTGGGATGATGCGGAGTGGAAGTGTAGTTGGTCGGTGCGTAAGAGGTTTCCCTATGAGGAGTTTCTCTTTCGAAAGTGGCATGTCGTTCCCGTCTTTCGGATGACGCTGTGTTTAGTCCTGCTACCTGACGTTGTAATCCAGCGATTACCTCGTTCAAATGTTCTATCTCAGCAGTGGTGGCTAGTCGAGGTTCCGGAAGACGAAGGTCTTCTGGCTCAGTGGATGCTTCCAAAGCATCATGAACGGGTGTCGAAGGTACGGGTGTCGATGGTACAGGAGTCAAAGATTGGTCACTGCGAGTGGAAGGGGGCGTCGATGAAGATCGCGCAGGAGGAGTGACGAGAGGAGTGTCTCTTGCAGGCACATTACTGGAAGCAGCTTGGGTACTGCGAACGGTTCGGGGAGGCATACTGTATGTTTTACAGTGATGTCGATGGTAGTGTAGAAGTTGGAGTACTAGTACTGGTACTGTGGTAGAGTATTATCGACTATCCTATGTCCTAATAGGCTATAGTGATGAATCACCTCAGATACACTGAGCTGTGATAGAGCGCTGTAGATTCCTAAGCAATGCAAAGGAAGAATCGACTAACTTGTCGATAACCGGTTGTTGGTAGTGATGATCTTTAGTCGCGTCCGAATAAAGATGGTGGCGAAGGGTGGTGGTTGCTTGAAGGTGTTTACGTTACTAACGAGTTATAATAGTCGTGAACTGACTAGTATCCCCACATAGGATTCCAATTGTAAGAGCCGGGCACGTTGTATTGATAATATAGTATATAAACTATAGTATATTATCTATAATACAGTACAAGGCCTTTGAGTGGGATCAGTCAGAAAGGATTATGCTTCGCGACTATGTATATCGTATAAGGCAAACTACTAACTTACTAAATGTAAAAGGTAAACCGCTGGTAGGAGCGAGTCTAAAGGTATTACTTAGTATTGTAGTTAGTACAATCAAGGGCGCTGATCAGGAGTTAGGGAGGAAAAGCGTGTTTCATAAATCATAGAGGGCAAAACTTACAACTAAACTAGCTGCATTATATAGACGTCCGAATCGGGTGGCGAAACCAACCCGTCCCAAGGGCTCCTAAGGAGACCTGTGGGTTACAACCTATCTCTGTCACTTCGTTCCGAAGATAGAAGTGACAAAGCGACAAAAAGACATAGTGACTGAGATTTCTCAGTCACTTTGCTATTTTCAGTACAAAGTGACAAAATGACAAAATGACATAGGTTTCTATGTCACTTTGCTATTTTGGATACAAGTGACAAAAGGAAAGGAAAACTTGCCAGACTCGAACAGAATACCATATTAAATTAATCTTTCCATCTACTCATACAACAAGGTGGCGAACTACAAAATAACTGCACAAGTACGAAGCAATAAGTAAAAGGACAAAAAGGGTAAAGTGTGAGATACTTACAATAGCCGTTGAGGGCTCCAGCTCGTTTCGGAAAGTTTGTGCAAGGTGACTTTTCGCTTGGAAGATGACGTAGGCGGGGATGAATTGACCAGAGGCACTGATAGCCTCGATGATGGTCAACGACTCTCGCTCCATTTCGCTGGCGATATAATGTTTGGACTTCTTCTTACTAGCAAATGTGATGATTTTCCTGTTGCCACCCATACCGATGCGAAATCCTGCCTCATCCATGTTCCATAAATCGGTCTCCCCTATCCCATATTTGATTATCTCCCCTTGCAGCCGGTCGAAGTACTCAGTCACCTTGTGTGGCTGCTGGGCGAGCATGCGAGCAACCTACAACGGCTTTTGTGTGATCATGACCAGCTCAGGATGTCGCTGCAAAAACCTATTAATCCAGTTACCGGAAATCGGTATGGGCGCGGGGCCATCGCCGGACAACTTCGCCAACATCGTGTTCCCTGCATTTTCCAGCTTCTGGACCGATACCGATCCACCCACAGCCTCTAGGTTTCTCATGTATAGGATCAATGAGGCGTCCTGGGCATCTGTGAAGCGTTTGTTCATTCCAGGTCTCGTGTACTTTGAATCATGGCCATAGTAACGGTTTCGAAAGTTCTGATAATTGACTCGGAAATTTCGAGCGATTTCGGCCAAATTGGGATTGTCGTGGCTACATGCATGCTGACAGGCTTCAAGTACCCTCCCTTCAATCTTCTCTCTATCGTCTTTCTCGTGCACTAATTGGCTTAACATTTCGTGGTTTCTTAGGTTGAGCAAAAGCGATAGAAAAGATAATAGGAAATCCAGGTATAAGAATTATATTTGAGCCGTGTTTATAATTGAGCTGTAGGAATCCTACAGCCCGCGCTGTAGGATTTTTCACGCGTTAAAACGCGTGAAATTGTGTGTTGGCTCTAGACAACACTACAACTATAGGATCGGCTATGTGAATTATTGAAGATAGATCTGTGAATTATTTTTGTTTCAAAGTTCTTGCAAACGCTTCCTGTGCCTCCCGAACGCTCACGGAACGGTGCAAACCTTGTTACACGTTTCGAAAGGTGATCCAGTGTCAACTACATATAGTCACATTCCACTTTGCTCATCGCTGCCAGCCAAGCTTGATTCATTATCTCATTTGTCGGGCTCACTGAATGTTAAACTTTCGATACAACTGGTTTACCGACTCATTGAGCATGACATATTCTGCCCTTTCCGATGGTGCGTCACAATCGCTCCGGGTGCCTTTCGATCTGCCGCCTTGAACGCCAATGCCAACGTTGTCGTTGCGCCTGCTCCCAAGCACTTGGCAGCAACAGATCTTGAAACGATGGACCATGCATCTGTGGACACGGCTCTTGAATCTTTGCCGGCTTTCGTCATGAACAGCAACGTGTTTGCCTCGCTTGCTCGCCAAACCTTGGTCACGACAAATTTTGACATGACTAACCATACATCTGCCGACATGGCTCTGGCGGATCTCCGATTCGCGGTCATCAACGGCCATTTCGTTCGCGCGCCTACTCCCAAGCCTTTGGAAACGATCAACCACGCATCTGTCGTTGTGATTGGCAATGTCGTTTCCTCGCCGACTCCGAGCACGTCACATCAAACTGCGGTTCCGCCCATCAGCTTCAACCCGTTTCCATTCCACTCTATCGCAAGAAGAACCGAAGTCATTGGAATGCCTACTCACACACAGCAAGCATCGACGCTTCCTGTGCAACCCGTCGCCAGCAATTACACTTTCTTCAAGGGATCCATGGCTTGGCTTCCGGCTTCGATCAACATCCCAGTTGCACCGCCCGTCTATCTTCCGATGGCGTTGACCGTTCACGAGAATACAGCACCCTCACCATTCCCGGAGGTAGCCCGATTTCCCTGCCCAGGAGTTTATCCGCCTTGGTCAGCGCCAGAGCGATCCTCTGCCGCCATGAACAGCAATCTTGTTGCTGCTGTGCCTGTTCCTCAGAGGTTGATCGACCCCGAGCTGGACCCGGTCAGGCTCCGCCATTTGGCTCACTTCGAGCCCATTGGAAAATTGGAGGAACCATACGTGACATTTGTTCAAGTAGAAGAAGTATCTACAACCACCACTATCCAGTCGGTTGCAGTAGAAGAGGAGACGGAAATCATGTCTCAAGTGGAACAACAACAGACGACTTCCATCGATCCTGTTGTCGAAGACAAATCTACCATTGACTTTCAACCCGCAGCACGCCTGAAGCAACAAACGACATATCGACCCAGCTGACAGTCTCTTATCCACCAGCCGTATCAAGTCCCGTATCGCCAGAAGACGTCGCGCTCGCACTCGCAACAATCTTACAAAGCCCGACGCTCGAGATCATTACACCGCCTGGACCCAACGCAACACCCGATACCATCTTCGCGGCACTCGAACCACTCCCGACGCAAAACGAAGTCACGAAAAGAGTCGGCTCACCGTCGAAAACACGTTCTTCTGAAGGCGTGAGCCATTTCCCGATCCGCAGAACCAAGTCCGCCTTAAAAGCTTCTCGTAAATCTATGTCGATGAAAGGAAAGGCCGCAGCGAATGAAACGGACGTGAAGCTAAAGCGAAAGAAAGGGAAGGGAAGTAAGTCGAAGACAAACAAGAGAAAAGCGGTGAGAGGTGGAGTGATGGATGGAGTGGAACATGAAGTGATCGTTCGAGCGATGGATGGGGTGATGGATGAAGCGGAAGATGGAGTGGAGGAGATGGATCAAGATGATGCGGGAGTGATTGTTGATCTGCTCGACGAAATTTGCGTTTCAGATGAAGACGAAGACGTGAGGATTGATGGCGACTAGCGATGGAACTGGTTGATTGCTTCTTTCTTCTTTCTCGAATACAACTTGAAGTGATTCTATGTTTACTGTACGATATTGTTGTAGGAGTATTTTGATTAAGAACTTGTTGTTATCATGCATTATGATCAGTACTTACTAGTCAACAACACATCGAGCTTCAACAGCAGCCCTCTGTGATAAGACCCGTATTTCCGATCCGGCGACATGGCTCTGACGACCTGTGTTATGATGGTAACCTGCCTGCAATAGATTCCTTCCAGTAATTGGGAAATATAATGACAGCGCAGACATGCCACATCGTGCAATCCACGTCGTGCAGCAACCACGCGACGAAATTAACACCTGCATATTGTATCTGCACATGCTCATCTCAACGAGCCGTCGTTTACTAGATATATACAACCGGGTTGAACATCGGGTTTGATTCTTTCTATCTGTTGAACATTCAGGAATGTCTTTTCTTCTTTTCATTCAATTATTCTTCCGTTCTTTCCTTTTCTCCTCGTTCTTTCCTTTTCTTCCTCCTTCTATACTGTTTCCTGCTCCAACCAACAGTACAAGCATTTCGCACATCATCTAATCATCATCAACGATCCTGCCAGCCCTGCTCCTCGTCCTAACACCTGAGCCAGACCGAACAGGCGAAGTGGTATCGCCCGCCGCACCGAGTCCGAGATGCGCAACACCAGTAACGGGTTTCGGGTCCGTCGACGCCACTCCGTTCGAAGTGGGTGACCTCGAGGCGGCGGAAGCGTACGAGCTCCCACCGCTGGTGTTACCGGAGTGGACATCTAAGGGTTGTCGAGCAGATGAAGTGCCGCTGGATTTGGAAGCGGACGTGGCGGACGCAAGGATAGCGTTTCCCTTGTCCTGTACGGACTTGACAGTGTCGTTGGCTGAGGCTTTGATGCTGTCTGATCGCTTCTTGTCGGCAGCCGATGAGTAGATCTTGCTCGTGAATGGTCTTCACACAATATGATGGAGTCAGCAAACTCGATCAGACGGTAAATGCCTTCCTCATAAACTCACCCTTCATACATCAACGCGATTTCATAAACGAGCGCAACAACAGCGGTAATAACAACGCCGGCAGGTCGAGCGTACCAAAGCGCGGTGCCAAGGAAACACAAAGTGGAGCCATTGTACATTGGGTTCTCGAGGACGTTGAACGGGAACGAAGTGACTCGGTGTGACATGAGGATGCCAAAGTAGTCGCCGAGGTAGGTTCCTGCGTTCCGCGACAATGCATGTCAGTCATAGCAATGGATCCTAGCAATGAGAAGTGAGACGTACCGGTGATACCCAATGCGTAGATACTGGTGACGACCAATACTTGGCCGACGATGAACATGGCCGCTCCGGCATACCTGATTAAAGGATGAGTCATCGCAGGCAGCACAGGCTGCGACAGAAGAGTCTTTTCGTAACTATGTGAAAAGCGTCTGATGAGCCAACGGCAGCAAACAACAACAAAGCCGTCGAGAGGACATACATGAGGTCTCGAATGATACCGAGGGAGAAGATGATGACCGCGAGGACGTAGGTGCCGTTGTACGGTCCACCAAAGATCTTGGTCATACTTTTGTTACGGTATTCTATATGCGCACGGAGTAGGCCAGGCATGGTGCATCATAGAAAGAGGAAGAGACGGAGAGACTATCAGTTACACATGCGAAGAGAGAAAATGCGGAACTGATGCATGACAACAGGTTGACTGCGCTGAACAAAGCTTTGGCCTAGGAGGGCAGTCTCGGAAAAGGTCTACGCGGAGCCAGAGGCAGAGGAGGGAGCATCGCTTTTTTCTTGCTTTCGCAGGCTTTCTGAGTCGTGGAGGATAATCCGATGTAACAGTAACATGCGTTACGACAATTTCCAGGGGCCAGACCGCGGCACCTGAACCAACTCGTCTCCGCCGTTGCTCGCTTCGCATCTCCAAGAACTTGAACTCACCATTTCGAGCCACCGTATTCCAGAATACGGGGTTGAAAACAACACTCGCCAAACAGATCCACAGCCATGGCTGCTCCCAATTCACGAGAAACTGCTTCCAATGCGCCGGGTCGGCGTAGTTGATTCCCTTGCCACCGAGAGCAGCGTAGACGGGTACTGCAATGTCGGGAGAGAGTCTCGACTTGAGGTAATCCATTTTTGAGGTGGTTGAAGGAAAACCGAGGCGAGTGTGAAGAGGAAGAGCCAGGAAGATTCCAGTTGTCAACTTCTATTTGGCTGGTAGGTGAGCCAATCGGGCGTGGAGGTAGGCACCCATTATTAGCCTTATATTTACGATGACGATTTTGTTATTTCGACCTAAAGAGAGGATTTCCGATCCAATCACGTGACCAATTCCCAACGACTCGCCGACTCGCTGGAGTAGTGAGTGAGTGGAGCGACGTGGATATCATCAATAAACATCGACGTTCATCATCACGACAAGTATCGCAACAAATACGCAGAACAAACATAATGGCTGCCCCTAGAGACTTCCTTTCTGGCCACCCGGGTCACCTGTACGTCACGTAACGTCAATTCGCGAACGCGCCTTTCCTAATCATCACTTTGACCGTGCAGCGATGAAGCACAACAAACAGCGCTCGCGCAGTTCCGCTCCGTGCTCCAATCCCAGGACTTGATCCCGACCAACCCGGCTGACCCGAGGATCAACCCGGGACCGGGATACGACCGATTCACCGATGCGCATCTCTTGAGGTTCTTGAGGGCGCGAAAGTTCGATGTGGAAAAGGCCAGGATCATGTGGGAGGGATGTGAAAAGTGGAGGAAAGACTTTGGAACGGACGATGTCGCTAGGTGAGTATGAGGTTGTGATTGGCAGTGCGAGTTTGTGCAGAGGCGATCTGGAAGTGTTAGGGAGCAGGCGACGTCTGTTGATTATAGACGCGATCGGCCTGGGCACACGCGCGAGAGTCACAAAGGAGAGCAAGGACGGTTTCTTACTTTTCCAAGTCGCTGTGTACTCGATGTCTCCATCAACATGCCAGCGTACGGGCTCTTTACGATCGCTACATCGGACGCCGCTGCCTCTCCAGGAGTGTGGAATTGGCATCTATCGCCTGTGATATCTTGGAAATCAGTATGTTTCCCTTTGTACTTTCTGACTAACCCGAATCGCGAACAGGAACTTCCAATACCCCGAACAACGTGAAGTGGACAAGTACTACCCGCAGTACTACCACAAGATGGACAGGGTGCGTTTCCCTCGCGCTCAGCATGACATTTCGCCTGCTTAACCTTCTCTATCCTCCACTCCAGGACGGCCGACCGATCTACATCGAGCGTCTTGGCAAGCTCGATGTCGCCAAGCTCTACGCACTCACCACGCAAGAAAGGCAACTGCAGCACTTGGTCTCGGAATACGAAAAGTTCCTCAGAGACCGGTTGCCGGCGTGCTCTGATGCGTCTGGCCATTTGGTCGAGACCAGTTGCACGATCATGGACCTGCATAATGTTGGTTTAAGCAGCTTTTATCGGGTCAAGGATTATGTTAGTGCCGCCAGTTCTATTGGGCAAAACTATTGTGAGTACAGACGACGCGGACTCGAGGTGAGTGTGAGCTAATTGATTCGATATACAGACCCTGAAACCATGGGTAAATTCTACATTATCAACGTAAGCCCTCTAACACCCTCTCACAGGTGCCTATAACCACACTAAAGCTCTCCACCCCAATCTATAGGCACCCTACCTCTTCTCGACTGTCTGGTCCCTCATCAAGCCCTGGCTCGACGAGGTCACCGTCTCCAAGATTTCCATCTTGGGTAAAAACTACAAACAGGAATTGCTCAAGCAAATCCCCGAGGAAAACCTTCCCGTCGACTTTGGCGGCAAGTGCAGTTGCCCCGGTGGGTGTAGTCTGAGCGACGCCGGCCCCTGGAACCCGGTTCGATAGATCTCCTCGTTTGTATAAAGTTCAAGGCGTGGTTACCCACGTGTAGTTGTCAACTCATTTGTAGTCCCGCAACGGGCGTTCAACCGAATATATGTTAGCAAGGATGAAGCGTGGTGGGTAATCCTCACGGCGATCGTTCAGTGAAGATGACGAGACTGATGCACTTGCGAGCAGGAGTGGTCGCGACTGAGGAAACTCGTTCACGTTGATGAGGAGGATGCAACGCCTCGTCAAATCAATACCTACAAGTTCTGCATGCGGATCCGTGCAAGCGAATAGATGGGAAGAGAAGAGGGCGCCGCTTCGTCACGGCGGGCTGTTGCTGAGGAACGACCCACTTTACTGGAATACCAATGCGACCCGCTCCATGTCGCTCTCCTGTGCGCATCGTTGCTGTAGTAGTACCAGTATGGAATAATAAATATTTCCAGCTTGGCCGGGGCTAGGCAAACGAATCACGCTGTCGCATTTGAGAACCGCTGTCGTACCACCTACGTCTTTGTGATCGATCGATATCATCGCTCCAGACCTGACTTCCTTGATCTTCAAAGCGCCCTTCCTGTTTGATGCCGAGTCGTACGCCCGGCGCAACAAAGGTGGAGCGGCACCCTTGATTCCTTCAATCGCAGAATCGCCGGTACCTCTCAATGCGCTACCGATCTGCAAAACGTCGAGTTCGCTTGCTCCGACAACGATCTCGAATCGTGACTAGAAGAGTGGCTCTCACGGTTGAACAATGTGAAACGGTTGACCATCCGATTTTGGACAGAGATCGATGGCCCTCAGCGACTGCGACGATCGCAAAACTGTATCTTCGAGCGGCAATCACTGTTGTGCAGATGTTGACTCACCATCTCGAATGGTGTCTTTACCTGGAAGAATTGGAACTCGAATGTTGCTCCGCATCAGGCAACAGCTTGATACGGCTTGTGTGCGAAAAATGCCTCTCCTCGCTCTGCGGCAACCTAGACCGACTTAAAATTGATGTCAGCAAGAACTTCAGCGTGACCGCGCGGACAGTTTTTCTGCGAGAATTGTCCATGTTTGGCACACACGTTATTGCGACCTGCGATAGATCTAAACCCAATCGACACATGTCTTACGACTTTGATGGTCTTACTCCAGCGTTCGCGACGTAGTTCGGCTACACTTGCGCTGTGGTCAACCAAGAGGCGCCACCGCTCTCTGCCCTCATTCCGCGTTACTACTAGACCCATAATACCGCATCAACTCCCGCATATTCCAGAACAGAACGAACTTTCACATTCCAGAGAGCGAACTTGCTATTCCGTTGTACTTATTATATACTCAAGCCACTGTACTTCCCTACGTCAGACTGATAAGCTGGACCGCATAGCGCATTGAATTCTCACTACCGCACATGCCAGCATGGCGTGAGATGATGCGCGGGCTGATAACGAAGTTATTGAGAAGATGCGGCATGATGATCATATGAATGAGCAACCTACATCACACTGCCGAAATGTCAATATTACCATGGCGCGTAATCAGACTACACCATGGTCCGTTGATAGTCATTGTTTTGCAGAAAGCCCGGGTCAATTGTCATCAAGTCCGACATCGCCGCAAGGTCGCAGGGTTCTTCATGGAAGTGGTCGAAGTGATCGGACTATATGGGAGGCGACCTACAACGGGCGTTTCTGTTATCACTAGTGCAAAGCCTTGATTTGCAAGGAACGTACCTTGCCGCCCCATCATGCAGCGTTCGATCTCATACTCCATCACCGAATTGCACCGAATCAATCGCCACCTCGGAGGGCTCGAATTAAAAATCGTCCAGCGCATACTGCTCTTGTTGCAAGTCACGCCTGTACTGTGAGACTTTCGACAGTCCGGATGCTTTGTGTTGCGAATGAGAAAACTCGGGTGCCTCGATCCACAGGGTGAGAAAAGCTTGAGCTGACAAGGCCAAGCTGTCCTTCAATACGAGTCGGTGCAAGGTTGCACACTCTGTTGTCTTGGTTCTGTTTCTAACGAATTCGACCAACTTCCTACCAGACACAAAGCAGGCGTGAAGTTCCAGATGTTCGAGCTTTGGGCACCATTCTGGATGATCAATGAGAATTTGAAGCACTTGCATCCTCGCACGATAGTCGGATGAACCTTCATCTGCCTGGCGAGGCCATGGATTACCAGCCTTTCCAGCTACTATCACGAGTTTCGTAACGTTGGGCAACCGAGACAGCCATTCTGCCAGGCGAGATACATTGTCGTATTCGTTGCAGAAGAATTCAACTTGCTTCAAGCGAGGCAGTGCGTCCAGGGCAATAGGTGCTTCCAGTATGGTCGGTATCAGAGCCAAGTGCTATCTTGACTGTTTCCGCAGACGGAGTTCGGTGATTGTGTCGGAGCGCTGAAGCACAAGAGTTTCCCTTGAGCATCTGAGCCAGGTGCAAGCGATCTCGTATCGCCTATATTGTCTTCACTGACATACAATCTCGGTTGAAAGCATCGCGATCTACAGTGAGAGACACACCTTGTGAATAGTTTCCACAGGTTTGAACTTGCCTGACTAGATTGCCGTACAAATTTCTGCCCTTTGTCATCCCGAATTGTACAGACACTGACATCATCCCAGCAAAACGGCATTTCAGATCTTACCTTGCTGCTGGAACGAGGTTTGCGTGAATGGTGGAAAGACTGGTCGATGTTGTCGAGTCCGGCGGAAGAGAGCCTATCCAAGACCTGGTTTGACGAGGTTGGCTGCGTCAGCTGCAATTTAGCATGACGAGGGAAGGCCGTTCAGGTATGTTGTCCGGCGTATGACGACGCATCCGTGAAGTTATGGCTTCGTGGAGGCGTTCGGACATAGGTTCAAGGCTGTTCACCACAACCGAGCGTGAGAGTACCGCAAGGTTGCCAAATGTCAGAGCTTGGGGAAATCTTTACAGAGAACCGCGACGTCTTGAAACCTCACCAATAACAGCCGGACGAGGAGTGCATCCGCGAACCGGTAGGGTCGATGAGTCCAGTCAGGCCGTTAGTGTTCGAAAACTATTCGAGACCTCGCAGAATTTCAATCCTTGCTGAACCAGCGTGATTTCTGGCGGTCATCGACGAGAGCCATGAGATACTGAACGACAGATATGATCAGAAGTTCGGCAAAGTCAGTGTTCATACGGCGGCGGAGAGAGATAGGCATCGCGTGGACTTACGTTCCGACACTATACGATCCAACAAGTCCACTGTAGGGATACTGTACAATGCTAACTGCGCTGGAGACAAGGAAGGGCACAGAAAGGCGTAGGCAAATGCTAGCAACCACGATGACCGTGGGAGATGCTGACATTTCGCCGAGAGGTTGAAAGTGAGAGGAGGGAAAAGAAGATAGACATATATATATAGTTGAATTAGTTGAAAGAACGCTGTTGGAGACAAGAAATTCAAAGGCAAAGCAATCGAGATATGACGAATCTAGAGCGTGCTACTTGTCTACCTTTGAATCGTTCACTCCTTGCCTGCTGTCATGTGTTGGCCCATCAGCTCAATTTTGACTGTAGAAGTTATCACTCACCCTTGACCAAGACGCATGATCCTCAAACAACTCTCTCAAAGAATCAACCTTCAAGACTTCATCGCGTCAGACCTTTTTCTTCCACTCGAGATGCCTTGCATCGTCAAAACGGTTCTCCAGGAGAGGTTTCCGGATGGACTTCCAGCATGGTGCCCTCCGCTCCTCAAAGGGATACATCAGCTTGATAACGTGAACTCGAGGGAAGACAAAGCGGATGGCGGTGAGGAAGATGGTGTAATAGAGGAGGTTGAGAAGGAGAGAGCAGCATCTTCGTGTTCGTCGCTTTCGGACATCAGTGATGAGTATAGCGAGAGTGAAGAGTGTGGATCTGATGCTGAAGAGGACCAAAACATGGAAGAGGAGGACCCGGAAGAAGAGGACGGAGAACAAACGCCGGAATTGAACTTTAGAAAAGTGAGTCTTGATAGGAGGTGTGACCGGTAAGTTTGAAGATGTTCCGATACTAACCTTCCTTGTCGTGCAAGGCAATCCTCTTAAGCGACAAAGAACCCTTGCCATACATCTGGCTAGCATACGTCCAAATGGAATCTGAAGAATGGCCTCAAGCTCGACAATCACTTCAACAAGCGCTCGACCTAGCGCCTTTCACTACACCGCTCTTATTCCGCCTATCAACCTGTTTCGAAAGGGAAAGAAATTACATCGAGGCTCACAAAGTCATGGAATGCGCTATAAAACTTACTCCGCACGATCAACGAGACTTTTACGAACTTCATTTCGCCCGACTAGCAGAACGGGCCAAGGATATGAAAGAAAACACTTATCGAGAGGATCCGTTCGAGATGCTGCCTCTGGAAGTTGTGCTGAATATCATGGAGATCGGGCTAGAATTGGATGATAACTTTGTTCTTCGTTCAAGTTGGGTATGTCAGGGATGGCGACGCATCCTTATCCAAAATTCGCCAGAACTCTGGCAAGGCCTCGCAATCACCAGTCGGGACGTTACTGAAAATGTTGCTCAATCGAAAAAACAGACATGGCTCGCTCGATCAAAGGAGAAACTTACTTCTCTTAGCTTTCGCGAATTCAATTGCACGAATGCCGACAAGCTACCAGTCGCCTTCATGAAACAGATGGACGGAGTCAAGCATTTGTCAATATCCTGCTCAGAACGCAACGTCTTGTCATACTTTTCCTGGAAACTTGATGGCCGTATCGGCAACCTCGAAAGTCTTAGACTCACTGGTGGAGCAACAAAGACTGGTAAAGGAAGAGGCCAACGATGGCAACCCAATCAGTTGAAGGATATTTGCTTTTCCTTCGCGAAAAAGGACGCCAGAGATGACTTGCACACTATTGAAGTACACAACCTGGAGCTCGGAACAAATCACTGGTACAACACGCTGGTTGATGATCGGTATTGCGCCCAAACCGCTAAGACGAGAACCCGGGTGCTGTATCCGAGATTGAAACGACTCAGCGTCCGAGCTTGCAGTATTGACAATGGTTATGACGCAGAACTCTTTAGTAACGATCATGGCACTTCGGTCCTAAAATACCAGTGCGACCCGGTGCATACAACACTCAGAGGGTCGCCAGCTTTGGAATACTTGGAGGCGACCGTCAGATGGAAAGGAGGTTCTTATTCAGCGCTCCATACTCATCCAGCAGGCCCGGATCTTGGACGACGGATCACTTTATCGAATCTGCAGACCGCGATCGTGCCACCGCCTTCGCTCTGGTGCGTAGATATTCTGGCTCCGACTTTGAAATCTTTGACATACAAGACGCCTGCTGGATTCGACTTCAAGACATACAACCAACTCAGCGACAATCAACAGAAGCCCTTGATCCCCGAAGTGATCCATTCGCCGATGCGTCTCGAAACCTTGCCAAATCTACAGGAGCTTGAACTGGTTTGCTACGAACGCGACTCGGAGTTGCGCTTGGAAAAGTGGATGCAACACCTCGCCAGTTTGACAAAACTTACGATTCGATCGTTAGGAGGCGATCCTTGGCCGAAGGTATCCGATACATCGTCGATCCCAGATCAACGAGCAGCGGTAAACGTCGTGCGAATGTTGACCGAGCACCTGGAATGGTGTCCTATTCTACGGGAGATCGAGCTCGAGAGATGCTTTGCGACCGGCAGCAGCTTAATCGAACTTGTCCGAACGCGAAAAAGATCCTCGATTTGCGTTAACCTGGAAGGACTTACATTGTCGAGAAACTTGACACTTACCAAGAACGCTGTCACGGTTCTACGAAAAGAGTTGTCCCACTTTCAGCAAGGTGCAAAGTTGGAACCCAAGGTCGTCAAGCGAGTGCCAAAGGAATACAAGAAAGACAGCTTCAAGAAGTAGGCGTTCATGAGGAAGATCAGAATCAAGGTCAGCATCGCGACTCATTCTCTGCAATTGCGACAGTCGTCAGCGCAGGGATCAATGAGGTCCCGACACGTCCCGTTGTACTGACTAGCGACTCTTTGACGATAGAACTCGCAATTATCGTCCTTCCTTACAACAGTCCTCCTGTATAGACTTCGACAATTCAGTAATCTTTACCTCATTAGAGAATCACGTCCCAACCAAACTTACATCGTCCCAGTCAGCAAAACCGAAGTTAAGGAGAATAGCCGAAGATATAGATGGAAAGGGCGGCGCGTTGAACCATCGTGGCACTCAGCGTTCCGGAGAACAGAGATGGATAAACATGCAAGACCGTGCCTCAGTTAGTCGTTTCCATGACAGAGGGCAACCAATACGTTGCGATGTGCTGTACATTCCGCTTTTTATGCAATGCCGCGACGTAGTATAAGTTGTCCTGTGCATTCCGTTATACTGTATATGCAATGTCGGAGTCGCATCCTGAGCTCAGAACTGCCTGGGCGGCGGCATGATGATTACGTCGGAGTATAATAGGCGGATCATCCTCTTCCAGCGTGTTTTGAGCACGTCTTCTGTTAGATGACACAGATGCGACAGCCGAACAGAAAAGAGAGAACGATATGATGCATTGTCGATACGATATGCCCTTCCATACACCTATCAGGTTGAGATCCAGAATATACATACAGAGCTTTCATCTCCACCCTCCCACTCCTTTGCAAATCTCGACGATTACACTCTTTTCACCCGAAGCCAATCCCAATCCGACCTCACTCGCCTTGCGGCAATTTGCTGTCCAAAGGAAATGAACAAAGAATAATGACAGAAATGAACCCGATGCTCGTGATGTACTGATGTCCACAGCCGTATGCAGCTTCTAAACTGGGCATAATTACAGAGCTAAGTTCAACCGCTAAGCGTTATGGGTCATACACGTGGCAAGTAGTCGCGACTGAGCATTAACATCGCATGCGAATACCCGAAATTTGATACAAGTTGGCGCAAACATGTTCTTCTTCAGGTGAACTTTGTCGTACTGGAAAGCTCAAAGGTTTCTTCGCTTGATAGCCACGTTAAACTCCAGCGGCTTCCTCAAAAATCCTTCTGCGGTGGGCAACTGTTGGCGAAGGGATGTGTAAGTGGAAGTACAATACATGTTGTGATATGTCTAACTTACCTTTTTTCCAGGTTCAAGAGGCTCGATGTCGTAGCGATGAATGGCAGAAGAGATGAGCAGTGCCAATTCCATCGATGCCAAGCTGTAACGAGAGGGACGTCAGTTGTCTATGTCGATCGCGATAGCTAGCGAGCAGTACGTACTTTCGCCCGACACAAGACCTGGGTCCGTAACTGAATGGTATGAAGCTGGATTGCAGCAACTTGGGGTCTCGTTCAAACCAACGCTCCGGCCTGTACTCCTCGCTGTCCTCTCCCCAAACAGAGGTATCTCGGTGAACTGTGTAGGCCTAGCAGTAGCGCAAAGGTGAGTACGTGACTGGCGACAATGCTCCGTGATGAACTTACTGGTACGCTCACTGTCGTTCCTCCCGGGAAGAACTCGCCTAGAATCGTTGCTCCGCCTTCAGGTACGAGTCGAGGAAGTCCGATAGCCGAGGTCGAGTGAAGTCTGAGTGCTTCGTCAATGCAAGCCTGCAAGTATGGCAAAGACTTGACATCTTCATGATCAAAGTGCAACAACTCTTCGCCACCAGCCTTTTCCTCAGCAACCTGGTCGAGTTCATCCTGCAGTTTCTTCATCACTCGCGGGTTGTTGGACAAGTAATAGACGATGGCGCATGACGAGTTGGAGGTGGTGTCGGAACCGGCGATAAGTTGAGTCAAGGCTTCAGCAGTCAACTCTTCTCGACCCATTGGCTGACCCTTCTCGTCTTTTCCAGCTTGAAGTTTGGCCAACAAGTCATCTCGGTCGCTCGGGTTTTCCAGTCGGTCACCGACGGCAGCGATAGCGATACCTGCTAGATTCTTGACACTTTTCACTCCTCGCGAGAACCAGGGCAGCTTCTTGGCTAACGGTCGCATCCACATGGGCAGCAAACCAATCGTGGCAGAGTACTCTCCACGGTCGTTCAAGATTTGAATCGCGGGAAGGTATACGGTTTGATCGCTGCCTTCTAGCTTTACCGGTGCGATATCCTTGGCTAATTTGAGCATGCCAAACGGTTTACCGAAGGCTAGGTCTCCTATGACGTCAAATGCGAAGTAGTTGAACCCTAATCCACGCAAACCGATGGTGAGTTACATGCCCTATACCCGGGGTGCATGGCAGTACTTACAGTTGAGAATATCGAACACTGCCCTGCCTTTAGCGGTGTTGCCGTCAACGCCTGGGAACTTTACCGCCTTATCACACATGGCGTCCCATTGCTTGAATAGTTCGACAATGGCACCAGCGATATGGGGTTCGAACGACTGGACGTTTTTCTTTTGCAGACGAGTTCTCTCAGCAGAACATTCCAAGCCTATCCAAGCCGCTGTAACTCACCATCGAAAACACATGGCTGACAATCTTTCGCTTTCGGGTATGTTCCGCTCGGTCCCTCGTGTTGAACAATCCTCGTCGAATACTAACGAACGCATCGTAGAACTCGGTCTTGAGGAAACCGTTGCCGTGGCCGTACACCTCGTTGATGGCGTTATGGTCGGCAATAGAGACATGATCGGGAGCGATTCGGACGAATTTACCGTGCTTCTTGTGCTGGTCATGCACTACTTCGTATCGGTTTCCATTTCCGGCTTGACGGGCGATCCACAGCTTGGAAAGAGCAGCAGGGAGCGGGCCTGGATATTTACGGAAGCCGTTTGGGTCGAGCACGTATGGCAAGACAACGGAAAGTAGCTGTGATGGCAACGATGGATGGAACGTGAGTTTCAAGGGGTGTAGGCGGCACCGGAGCGACAACTTACAGCGACTGCGATGACTACAGGAATACCAACCATGGGGTCGGTCAATCTGTTCAACAGGTCAGAGACCTTCTGTACCACTACACTGTCGGACATATCGGAAGATTCTCTGGGCCGGATGGTATGGAGGCTGGCGGTAGGCGGTAGCGTATCCGAGCAGCTGTCGTCGGTGGTTGCTTGCGAGTGGCAGAATGATTTGTACCGACAAGTAATGAATGCTTGAAGACTTTATATCTTTGAAGCGTGAGTGAGGTTAAGGAGCTGGTAAAGGTCGACTGTGGTCCACGGAGCACACTCGTCCGGATGAAGAGGTGACAGTCTTGAGTTCAGTCTTGATTCTGAGTTGGACGCTCGGGACCCTCTCAGCCAGTGAGACCGCGTATTCGACGGTTTAGGAGACACTAGCGACGCATGAGTGCAACAGTGCCCGTTCAGAGCCACGGACCACAACCCAATGCTGGCTGTGGACCATGACCGTGGGGAAGGCAAGCAGAAGGCTAGTCAGGCGACGCACGGCCAATAGGCGGTCAGATAAACGTTGAGTTGAATGCGAGACATCGGTTTGAATCCGATACGGGATATCATCTCCACGCCTGTAAACGGGCGTCAGTCCGGAGCGCCAGACTCAGAAATTCTCCACCCGGCCCAGCAGGTCCGATCTGCCGAACAGCATTCATCATCATGCACCAGTAGGGCTACACCTGTAGCAGTCCCGTAGCGACTTCAGGACCTAGCAACTAAAAGTTGCAAGCAGCAAACAGACAACTGAACACATCACTGTGCAACCAGGACAGATTGGCTAAATACAACATCCAGCTCAAGGGTAAGCTTACATCACTTACGGACAAAAACTAGCGATTTCCTTTCCAACCAAGCGGAATAACGAAAAGGTCGTCAGGGAGCCGCTCAGATGGGAGCCCCTCCTCAGGCCAATGGAAGGCGTAATGTACCAGCTAATGTAGCACTGTCGAGTCTACAGCCTCTCCGAAAGAAGTCTGGTGGGCCAGGAGAGCTGCCAGGAAGGAGCGTCTTCATAGCTGTTTTCATTCCCGATGCGCTGTTGAAAGCTTATTGTCGAGGTATGAGAAAGCTGGTTGGGTCTTATTGCCGTAGCCATTTTTATGCTCGGGTACTTGGAATGCTTCAACAGGCTATAGACTTGCTACTGTCTTGCTGTCAATTCCGGGATCCGGTGCCTTCTCTGACAGATCCCAATGCGAGCTCCAATGCGTGATTGGCTCGTCTTGGCAAGTCTTGCATGTCCCTATCATCCACGCTCTTGGACCGTTCGCTTACAAGTTTGACTTTCTGCGCTACCATCTGACGAACTCCTTTCGCACCCACAGAGCTATCCACAGCTGCACCCACCAGCTCAACCACCCACGCATCGCCAGCTGCAGCGCCAGAATGATGCTGCGAGTAATGCCAACCCAATGGGGCTTTGTGGCTCTCCGCATCGAGCTTCTGGGGGCCCAGCGAGATTACCCCGCAGGCACAGAGCCTTATGCCTTGTGGGGTGGAGACGTTGGGAGCTCTAAGCTGAGCTCTACAGGTAAGTGAGGTTTATAGTATATATTGATGAAAAAGAAACATCGACTAAGTCAATTCCGTTACGAATGTCCTACAACGCGACTTAGTTCCCGAAAACGTACTAGGTTCTTGACATGACGTATGCCACCACGCCTCCACCGTACGAGGATGACAGTATCAAAAAACAAGAGCTCGAACACCTCGAATATGGATCCAAGGAGGAGGTCAGCGTCGTTGATCCATCGTCTATAGACGTAGCCATCGAGACGGACGAGTTTGGCAATGAAGTAGTGCACATCGATCAAGCTGCAAGTGATCGCCTTCGACGGAAGGTACGTCCATAGTAACGTATCAGGACTGTGCATGAATGCCGCTACTTACTCTTATAGCTTGTTTAACATCCAGATCGACCTTCACATTGTACCTATATTGGCATTACAATACCTGTAAGTGCGCTCTTAGCGTTGACTGTGAACCAGCGGTACTGATTGGGCTTGCGATTCATGCCACAGCTTCGCCTTTATCGACCGAGCGAACATCGGTAATGCCAGAATCGCTGGCCTGGAGACGGACTTGAAGCTCACGGGCAACCAGTACAACATCTTGTTATCCAGTAAGTCAATTTGAGGCTGAGGCACACGGTTTAGCATCGATTGACACTGCAAATCAAGCGTTTTACGTTTCGTATGTGGTTTTCGAGATCCCGGCGAACCTATTCACGAAGTGGTTGGGCCCAGGAAAGGCAATTCCCCTCTTCACCGTTGCGTTTGGTATACTTTCACTGTCTTGCGCCTTTGTCAACTCGTATGGAGCCGCCATAGCGGTTAGATTTCTGCTAGGTATGGCTGAAGCCGGTAAGTCCGTAGCCGAACTGTCCACAAGGTTTTTCTGACGCTCTCAATCCACTTGTTAGGCGTATTTCCCGGTATTGGTTACTACTTTGGTCGATGGTACCGTCGGGAAGAGATCACGTTTCGAATGGGTCTATACATCGCATGTGCGCCGCTTGCTGGAGGTGTCGGAGGGTAAGTCAAATGCACGTTGAGACGCGATGCTGTACCCAGGCTAACAACGCACCACCCTATTTCAGATTGCTCGCCTCGGGAATCCTCAAAATCGATGGTATCGGACGAGTACACACCTGGCAACAGATCTTCCTGATCGAAGGGATCATTACAACCGCCATTGGCATCGCTGCATACTTTTTGATGGCAGACAGACCAGAAACAGCTCGGTGGCTATCCGTAGAAGAAAAGAAGCTCGCAGCGGACCGAATCAAGGCGGACCAGGTTGGATCAACAATTCTTCTCGAGGGAATGAACAAACGGGCTATCAAGGAGGGGATCTTTGCGACGACCACCTTGGTAAATGGACTAATGTTCTTGCTCAACAATATCACGGTCACGGGTGTCGCCTTTTTCGCACCTACTATTGTCGGAACGATTTACCCGACCAAGACGACGATTCAGAAGCAGCTGTATACCGTTCCACCGTATATTGTGGGCGCGCTTTGCACATGTATCGTAAGTTCCTGCATTCGGGTGCAGCGGCTGAACGCTGATGGCCTCGGTCGGTGGCGACCTCATAGTTCCCCTACATTACGACCAGAGTCAAGAGAAGAGGCGTCGTCATGCTATGCACCGCGCCGCTGGTAATAACCGGCTACATCATCTTCGTTTCCACCACGAACCCGCAAGCTCGATACGGTGCGCTCTTCCTGATCTTGGCGGGATCTCCAAGTTTCGGCGCATTCAGTACGTTCACCCATTCTCTGTTATCGAGAGTATGACAGCTGACGCCGCTTTTTGATGACTGACAGCCAACGGCTGGGCCGCTATCAACGTTGCCAGCGATACTGCACGTGCGGCCGCTCTGGGCTGCGTCGTGATGATGGGAAACTGTGGGGGTTTGATTAGGTGAGTCCCCAAAGAAGGGTGACGGGTAGCACATCCGTAGTGACTGAAGGGCGTACTCTGTTCCTTAGTACTTGGTCATTCATGCCTTCTGATGGGCCGGACTACCCGTAAGTTTATATCGAAACTTCCTAATGTCGACTTGCTAATCCATCCGCCGGCAACTCGGTATATCTCATCGATTTGCGCCGTATAGCATAGGAAACTTTCTCAACCTCGCCGGTGCTCTGCCTTACAGCGTTCCTCCTCTGGTTCATCCATAACAACAACAAGAAGCGCGAAGCTGGAAAGTACGACCATTACCTTGTCGACGTGCGACCGGAAGAAGCGTACAAGCTCGGGAACAACCACCCTGGCTTTAGGTACAAGACGTAGGCTTCTTGTTGGCAGGACTTTCTGTCAGTGAGACTGATGCGTTGTACGACTTTGCTATAAAAATCACAACTACCAGAAACGCTGTTGTAGCAGCTGCTGTAGCTACTCTGCTGTTGTTTACGCATATCACGGCTATATTGTGCCAAGAAAGAGGAAGAGAAGCTGAAAGAGATCTACAACAGGTTCCGAACCAGCTTTGGGCGCACCAGTGCGACTGTCATCCAGCGAATGAATCGAGAAATAACTGTTTCCGTAATCACGCGCTAAATATAACAGCATCAACAGGGAAAACAAACAATATGACTACTTAGATCGAGAAATTTGGATGATGGACATTGCTTGAACATTTCATTCCCATCTACATCGTCGAACAAGACTGTCATCATCTGTGTGTAGGCTACAATCTTCCACGACCAATCAACAATGTCGGCAGCGCAGTACTACGACAAAACCTCCCAGCCGCAAGGCGAGTATGTGCCACCTACGTACCCTGTGCCACCGACAGGTCAGCAATATCAGCAGCAACAATATGCACCACCCTCGATGCCTGCCACGGCACCGTACGCCGAGCCCTCCCAATACGCAGGACCTTCATTCAAGCCGAATGACCCGAACAATACACAGCAGTACGCCGTATCAGACGGCAACGAGAAGACAGGACAACGCTTCCGTCCGAAAAAACGGTTCAATGATCCTATCTTTGCAATCTTGTTTATCGCGTGTTTTATTGGTTTCGTGGCGTTGAGTGCGATTGTGATAAGACAGTTTGTCAAGTATGGCGGAGGTGGTGGTGGGTTTGGTGATATTGGCGGGACGAGTGCGACGTTGGATTAGTGAGTAGCCTTCCCTTTGCGCGTGTTTGAACCGCCGTCGGCTAGGTAGGTATTGTGATGGCGTGCTAACCGTCTTCTTCTTGCCGGTGTGTTGCGTAGTCATACCGTCTACTTGCTTCTCGTTGCCTCGGGTCTGGCGCTGGTACTGGCGTTCGTATGGCTGATGGTATGTCCACTCACTCGTCGTCATGTACCGTTGACATCAGCTAATGGCTGCGTTGATATAGATTGTCAGGCAGTTTACAAAAGTTATCATGGAGGTACGTCGGTTTACCTTGCCTCTCTCTCTCTCTCTTTCGCTTCCCAATTTGTTAAAACGTGCTGATGACACCCTTCTCCAACACTTCCTCTTGGCAATATGTTTTATCGGTGACCATCAACGTAGATAACTCTCGCCCTTTCCGTCGTCTTCAACATTGGAGTCTGTGTTTGTAAGTCTCCGTCTCCTCCTACTGCCGAAATTCCTCCCGCAGAGACGAGGTACCGACAACCTGAGAACCACCGACTCATCTTTTGCTTTGTTCGCGGAAAACCAATAGATTATTTCGTCATGAAATGTACGTATCTCCTTTACTCTTTTTGTCGTCATAAGGGTTATCTGGTACTCCGTGGGACGAAAAACTGATTCGTCCTTTCGAACGTCGCACGTCAACGACAGACTGGTCCGGTGCAATCATCTTCCTCGTTATTGCTATTATTTCGGTCCTCTCGTATTGGTTCATGAGGAAACGGTACGTTTTTTACTCCCTTTCCTCTTCTTCTCGTCGAGCGAGGGGTCGTCTCATACCTATGTATAACATGCTCATGTAATCTTTCCTGATTTTCCCGGGTCGTGTAGGATCCCGTTGGCGAGAATTCTGTTCCAGACTACCGTGGATGTCTCGAAACACCATCCGAGGTACGTCTCCGAGCGCCCTATGTCAGGAGTAATCCGCCATTGTCATGGGTCTAATCACGGTTCTTGCTATACAGTGTCTACTTTGTGACCGTACTCGGCCTGGTTGTCCAAACAGCATGGAGCGTATGGTACTCATTCACATGTATCGCCATCTACGTCACCTACACCCCGAACTCACCAGCATGTGCCACAAACTCTTGCTCGTCCGGAAAAGTTGCAGGCTTGATCTTCTTCGCTACATTTGTGTACATCTGGGTATCCCAAGTGATCGCCAACGTCATATTATGCACCTTAGCTGGGGGGGTCTACGGAGGATGGTATTATTCAGGCCCTCGCTTCGCTTCCTCGAATGCCGCAGGCGGAGTGCCTGCCAAGGCAAACTTGAAAAGTTTTGTTAGGGCGATTACCAGCTCGTTGGGGAGTATCGCGCTCGGAAGTTTGATTGTGACGATTTTGGAGCTGTTGAGGACGATTATGCAGGTTGTTGCGCAGAATGAGAGGAATCAGGGAGATGGTGAGTGCTCAGCGCGACTTTATTCTATCGCAGTCTGCCCCGTATGTGATGTGGAAAGCCAGACGGGTGGTTTAGAGCGCAGTGATCTTGCGGGAAATCACACTATTCTAGTCGTGCCGGGAGGTGGAAAGCTAATGGTCGTTTTTCTTCGCTTCACAGCTGTCGGCGCGATCTTGGCTTGCGTTGCCTCTTGCTGTATCGGTTGTCTCTCATGGGCCGTGCAATTCTTCAACAGTGAGTATCGCGACTTCTCTTGATGCGCCATATGCTTCACTTATCTTTACCCGTGTTTCGTAGAATACGCTTAGTACGTTTGTGCGCTCGAACGCCTTCGAGTCCGGTGGTACTAATGTGCATTCTTATCTTTTATGACTTCTAGCATCGAAATCGGTAAGTTCTTCATTCAAGCGTCGTAGGAAGCAGGATTCACACTGACATATTGTATCGTATCAGCGCTCTATGGGAAACCCTACGTACGCGAATCATTTCCTATCTATATTGCAGTCTTTCCGTCCGCAAACGTACTTATGGCCGTTGTAAATTGTTCAGGTCCCCGCCGCGAAAGACACTTGGAACCTATTGCGCAAGCGAGGAATCGATGCGCTGGTTAATGACTCGCTCGTCGGCATCGTCTTAACTACAGGAGCATACATTGTTGGACTCTTGACGGCACTATTCGCCTACCTCTACGTATGTCTAGTCTCCCTTTCTGTGACAAGGAGTGCGGTTGGGTCTGATCTTGTGCGACTGGTTGGTAGTTGAGGTACACGAGTCCAGCGTATAATGCCAACGGCGAGTAAGTAGCGCTCTTCCGTTCATATTCCAGCTTTGGACGCTGACCTTGCATGATGTGATAGTTACACGGCCCCTGTGATCTTGTTCGGGGCACTGATAGGTCTCAACGTCGGCCTCGCCGTCTCTAGCGCTATCGTAAGTGATTTCTTTACCAACGGGTCGAGAGACGAAAAGCTCATCTGCTTGGTTTCCTTGTGTTATTCAGGACGCCGGTGTCAGTACCATATTTGTTGGACTCGGAGAGGATCCTTACATTCTGCAAGAACGAAGTCCCGCGCTATTCGCCGTAAGTTCACGCCCTTTCTCCCCACGTACTTGCCGGTTGTTCAAGGGGACGCATCATCTAATGTCTCCGTTTTTTAATTTTGCAGGAAATTCAACGGGTGTACCCACAGGTGATCCAGCCTGTAGGTGGCGTCTAAACGGGTGCTGGGTAACGAAGATAGAGTTCCAATTGCACGGGAATATACTGTAACGATACGCTTAATATAATATAGACCGCGACATGGGTTTTCATCCTTCCACGGTTCTATCGTGTGACCGCTTTAGGTGAATCTGCTCGTATTGTTCAAATGCACATCTACGACAGCTGTACATTCATGTGAGATCTCGAATGACCAACCACACGGTGAGTATTCGATACCACGAATTTTCGAATCGCTATTACACCACCGGAAAAGATCGCTCTCTTGTCTCTTGGCAGGCTGTACTTGATTTGTTTCCGCCGGGGCAAGCTACCGTGCGTACCGGGGCCCACGCACGGTTAGCCCGGTTACAGCTAATTGACGGCCGACGATTAGTGATTCAACAAAGGTCAACCATGTCTTTTACGAGCGTGTGACATTGTTATGTCGCAGAGTATGCATTCAAAGTAATAAGTAGAGGGCATTCTGCCAGAAAGACATTCTGCTCGACAAAGTTCAGGCCAAGTATGGCCTCGGTGTCAGAATTCCAGCCAATCCTGGCCGTTAATGACGGCAGCAAGAAACGCAAGCTCGTAGAGGTTGCAGGACCGTCAAGGACTACCGGTGATGAATTGACGACATCCGCTTCGACACTTCAATATCACCGTAACAGTATAGATGGAGGATCAGGGTCTGACGATAGCTCGACGGAATTCGATGATACTCGTGTGGCTGCCGATGATTCCAAAAAGGGAAAATCCTCGGCGAGAAAGAGAAGAGAAGGGGGGAAACCGGTTAGGAAATATGCTTCGGCTTGTCAGTTCTGTCGGAGGCGCAAGGTGAGTGCTTTCACATACCGTTTCGGATTGTTTTTGATGCTGAAGATCGGATATTGCGAAGATGAAATGCGATACGGTTCGCCCGTTTTGCACGAACTGCATTGAGCATGGCGAAGAATGCAACTACGAAAGACAGACTAAACCGAGGTGAGTCGAAGGCTGACTATTGGCTCGTCATATCTCTATGAGGAGTGCTGATGAAATCCATACTGGCATATCTGGCAGGCCAACCCATGCGGTCATTCAGGGCTTGCAGGAAGAAGTAAACCACCTCCGACAGTTACTACAAGCTAAACAACGAGAATCTCAAATCCTGGAAAGTAAAAGAGAACGCGCAACACAAGAAAAGACCAAGGAAGAACCCCTCAAGGAATCATCTGCCCAGCCGGGTCCTTCCTCTCCAAATTCGCCAATACGGATCCGTCATCCCACAATCACGCCGAAAGAGGAGATCTTGGCGTTACCGAGACCGCCGCTGACGGGTCATCCATCGAGTAGCAGATCGTTTTCGGTAAAAGCACTGCAACAAAGTCCAGAATCAACAAGATCAAGACTGGGCTTAGAAGAAGCTAGCGTGTCTCAGCCGATTCATCAGGAGCCTGTCGGGAGGGTATCACATCGTGAGTTGCAGAACATAATGCAACTCGGAATTAGGCAGCTTACAGCAACGTCGGCCCAACAGACGGACCTTCACTGGACACTTTGAATCGTTTGAATGTCGATCTGGGTTCAAGAGAAATTATGCAGAGTGAAAGAACGTCGCCTGAACCAGACGCGGACGACGTGTAAGCGCTTTCCTGACAGCGCTCGTGCATTTATTGACTCTCGTTCCACTTTCGGTTTCTTCTACAGTCATGGAATAGCACATTACTCGACTTCCGCATTTTTTGATGCAACTTGCGTTCCTGCCTCTGGCATTGAAGAGCGAGAGCATGCGGAGGTTCCAGGAACAGCAGGTTCGAGCGGTAGCGGACCCGCCGGTAGTAGTTGGGGGAGATCACCGCTGTTTGACGGTGCTTCCGGCAGTGTAGGCGGTGGACCGAACGATGGTATCAAGCCGGAACAGGAAGGGAAACCAGAGTTCCGGTTACCGTCAGATTCGCATCTACGTTCTCATTTTGAGAAGGTGGAAAGGGGGTCCAGACAGCGAAGGGAGTCACTCAGTTATACAGCGGCTGCTCGGAAGATGGCGGTGACGACGCCTGTAGTGTCGGTGGCCGAGATGGAAGCTATCAATGCCGAGGATCTGGCGAGGCGGAATGAGCTGATTGCAAAGGCAGGTCAAGCAAGACATCGCGAAAGAATAGATTTTAGTACCGGGAGTTTAGACTGTGAGTCCGAGATCAGGGTCGTATGACTCATGCCCTTCTGTCGGGGTGGCTGACGATCTTGTGCAGATGATGGCTGGCCGCCAGATCTTGTGCGACATTTACTGGAATTACATTTCAACAGACAGCATCACGCTTTCTGTATCACGTATCGACCCGCTTTCATGAGGGACATGTCAGGTGGTGGACCGTATTTCAGCAAGCTCCTCCTCAATGCGGTACGTAGTAGGCTGAATTTAGCATAATGTTCCCGTTGGCAGAGGTACTGATCTAGAATCCATGCCAGATTCTCTATGGCGTCAGCAAATACTCTGATCGTCAGGAACTGCAGCTACTCAATTTGAGCGGCGGCCTTGGGTTCCTCGATAGGGCAAAAACACTCCTGGGACAAGACTTGCATGAACCAAGCGTGCCAACTATCCAAGCGTTATTACTGTTGGCAAATTCGCTGGGAGCTCAGGGGATTGCAGGGAATGGGTCGATGTTGTATCTCAAAATCGGTAAGTGGAAGACGGTTGCATGGGAGTGAACTTGCGAGAATGGACGCTGACTAATCTTACGTATGTAGCGTTGGCGATGATTACAGAGCTCGGTGAGTTAATTGACGAGACGTGGCCAAAATGAGTGCTCACCAGAGACATTGACTCATCGTGTAGGAATCGACAGGGAGGACGCGAGAAGCCAGGCTTTGCCCGCCGAGACACGAGAAATAAATCGAAGAGTGGTTTGGGCAGCATATGTTATCGACAAGTTGCAATCCCTCTACCAGTATGTTTTGTCTTCATGTCGAGGCAGTATCTACGCGTTTGCTGATGTTATGCTGTCTTTTAGAGGACGGTCCTACTCGCTTCCATTACACACTCTGCATGTCATGCCCGAATTTTTGGATTTGTACGAGGAACTCGAGGAATGGCAACCGTATGCTTTTCCAGGTGCACAAACGACAATCACCACGACAGCGTACAGTGTTTCCACTTTCCAGGCGTTGTGCAGACTTGCCATCATCATCGCAAGTCCATGTCAGTTGGAGGCTGTGCCTGCCGCAACTAAGTCCAAAAAACATTTCTTGTGTACAGGAACATATCATTGGTGAGATCTATACCGGTACGACTAGGCGTACCAAACAAGCTCGAAGGACGAAACGAGACGAGCTGGACCGCGAGCTGCGATCATGGAAACAGAGTTTGCCACCTCACCTGTGCTTCAATCCTCGTGAACCGATACATATCCCGACTCCAATGATATTTTCGTTGCAGTAAGTCATTTGTACCCTCGCCTGGATGTGTAGCTTACGGTGGCTTTGTTGCAGTGCACTCTACCACACCAGCACGATTATTCTGCACCGGCCATTTGTGGAATCCACTGAAGAGTTCTTCTCCGACTCGACGTCAACTACTGCCAGCTGGTCCGCCTGTGTTGCCGCCGCTGTAGCATTCACTCAATGCCTCCGTCTGTACCGCCAAATCTTTACGATCCGCCGAGCGCCATACCTCATCTCATACGCAACCTATGTAGCGAGCACTATTCACGTTCGAGCGGTCGCAGCCGAGAATGCAATGATTAACAAAGCCCGCGCGGAGTCCGCCCTCCGTGGTGCCGGGTATCCTCTTACAACGGAAACGAGCGATGCGACAAAGGCTTTGAAGCTTTGTTGGGATGCCTTGGTCGAAGCGGGAAAGGTGAATCATGGATGCAGAAAAGCGCAGAACATCATTGCTGGGTTGATGGACAAGTTGGATGTTTCAATTGGTACGCCGCAGCAGATGAAGGATGTGAAACTTCCGGATGGTACGTATCCCGTCAGAAAGGCCATTGCGCGCCATGTAGCCGTCTCTGACACTTGCGTGCCATGCAGTCACTATACCCACCCACATTGGACGGAATCAAGAGCATTTTCCAGACGAAGCTATATTCGATCCATCTGCCGATGCTGCGGGCGTTCCTGCCGAGGACGTGGATATCGAAAGTATCATGCGATCTTTCTGGTGGCCAGAACCGTTTGACACCGCATACCCAGGTAGCGGTATGGCTCAAACTCAACCAGAAACAATAGGACCCGTGCAACAATCCGGATCTGGCTTTCGAACGCCCGCGTTCCCTTCATCCGAATACAGTCAAACGTCAACGACAATCCCTTCGTACATCCCTTCTTCCTCGGTGACAAGCATGATGAACACTGGATTCGATCCATCCCTTGGCGCTCCTTTCCACCAGCTACAACAACCCGTCTTCCAGAACGCAACAGCGGCGCAGCAACAAGGCATCCCGATATCGTTTTCTGAACCGAGTTATGCTACGGCTACTACGGCTATCACAACCTCTTCGGGCTTGGGTGGGGATGAATTCGCCTTGTTTGGGAGTGCAGGCGCGACATCGGCCATGTTGGATCCTTTGATAGGGTTTCTGCACGAGGAACCATTCTACGGGGCGTAGGTTCAGTGTGGTGCCCTATGCACTCCTCATCATATAGCATGATTCGATGTAGGTGCTCAATATAGCCACGGTATATCCAGATGCATGCACGTGATCCACGGCCGTTACCGGAATATCCGAATGTGGGGCCGCATTTGCGTCACTCGCAACTCCGAATCGACGGGGTGAGGCAGAAGGTCAAACATCCTTTAAACTCGTACCCGTTTCAAAGACATCCTTTACTAACATCCTCCCTCGAGTCATCTGCATACCCTCGCATTCTGCGCCATGACCATCTTTGACCATTTCCGCCCGTCTCGGCAAAACACTCGGTCGAACCCGGGTAGCACCTCGAACAGTAGAGCATCTTCACCTGTCAGAGACTCGGGTTCACCATATGGCACGCCTCCATCGACACATCATCACAATCACTTTACGTCGTTCTTCACCCAGCACCATACTACCGAATCGCCTAGTCATAGTCCGACCACTTCTCACAGTGGCAATTCGCATTCCTCGTCAAAGAAGAAGGAATACGAATTTTTCCCTCATGCTTCACCGATTGGAAGTGGCGGGTACAGCGACGTCGTGAAAGCGAGTTGGAAAGCGAGAGGTGGCATGGTGGTGGCGGTTAAAGTAGTAAGAAAAGAAGCAGTAAAAGACCACGCCGAGTACCAGAAAATCATAGGACTGTAAGTCTGGCAGCTTTTCTTCTTGACTTCTTCCAGGGCACTGCTCTGTCCACCCGAAAGAGGGAGGTAGCAGTCTGCGCTCTGCCCATTCCCACTGCACCGAGAAGGGGAAATGATACGTTTCTCTTTACGTTCGACTTGCTCTATTTGCCGCCTCCTTGTTATACGCAATCCGCTGACCGCGTTGAACGTTTTGTTAATTTGGCTACCGTGTGTAAAATTGAACCCTCGATACTACAGTGGCTTTGAACGCATAAACACCAATCCAAATATCTGTGAGTCCTTGTTAGCGGCCGAGCCTTCCCAGTCACCCACCTTGGGATTCTCTGGCGAAAGCGCTCAGAGGGCCACGTTCGTTTACTTATTTATATACATTGTTACGTATGTGCAGGTGCGGGCCTAGAGTACGTTTGTCAACCCTTGTTCTTATTAAAACGGGTGGCTTACCTGCATTTCTCCGTCTCTGTTCAGCTGGTTCGAATCATCCTCGAAATACTACGTCACGTTTCCGCTTCTTACGGGTGGAGAGCTCCTCGAGAGGTTAAACACCAGAGGAAGGTTCACCGAAGATGCGGCGAGAAGAGTCATGCGAGTCATGCTGGTAACTACCTTGAATATTTTCATCACTACTCCCGTCCCGTCAGATCTGATTCATTGCGCTTGTATAGAACACGCTCGCGTATATCCACTCGCATGGTATAATACATAGGGATGTCAAGCCCGATAACTTCCTGTATCGATCTCCCGAGTCGGATGTAGATGATTTCGTCATCATCGATTTTGGAATTTCCAAAGTATGTTGTCACGCAACTGTGACTCATTGTCCCTGAGAGGAAGGTCCGCTCACGTGTTACACCTCTGCTTTCTTGCCGCATCCAAACAGATATTGGACACAGAGTCGGAAGATGACCCGAAGACGCAGACTGAAGTGGCTGGCACACCGGGGTACGCTGCGCCAGAAGTCTTTAAACGGACTGGCTACGGCAAGAACCAGGATGTGTTCGGAGTTGGAGTCATCGCCTATAATATGTGAGAGTCCTATTTGCGTTTTTCCTTATTCCCTAATTAACCGACAAGTTTCGCTGATGACATTTCGAAATGCCGTATAGTTTGTCGGCTTCGTCGCCGTGGAAAGCCCAAGAGTACATGGCGTTGATTCAAGAAACCATCCGGGCCGATGTGGAATTCCGCCCAGGACCTTTCAGAGGTGTTTCCGACCAAGGTATGTGTCGCAGCTGCACTGGAACAACATTCGGTACTGATTTCTCGTTATTCATTGTCTTAGCCAAATCGTTCATCAGAACTTTAATGAACCCTGACCCCCAACAACGACCGAGCGCTCGAGAAGCGCTATCTCATACTGCAAGTGTCTTTACCTGTGTTCCCCTTCACTGCCTAAGCTAATATGTTTCTGATACATGTTCTCCTTTTTTAAGTGGCTCGCTCTGCCATCGCCAATTGTACATGAGCGGGATCACATTCCCGCGCTTCCACACGAAAGCAACGACCCGGATCGTATCCCGTTGCAGCGCCCACCGACGTTGAAACCCGATAATCCAATAGCGAAGCAGATGACCGCTTCCGGGTTTGATGACGTACAAGTATTAGTTTGATGAACCAAAGGGAAGGAAGGACGTTTACAAACTCCGAAGGGTTCTGCAAGCGAGGACGTTAAACCCTTGTAATATGTCAAACATGGCGCCTGCGGCTGGCAGGGCAGCAAGCTAGTACAAGTACAACCTGACCTATGATATTCAGATGCTGTTGTTACAGGTGGGTATATTTGTCGAGGCCCGTTTAAACAACGACATCGCTAAGAAATCACAAAACTGTTCAGCCAAATCGGCGTGTTCTCCGAATCGCGCACAATACTCACTTGTTGCTTTGCATGTATGCCGCGAACGGTGCCAAACTTTCTTGCGGAATAGCTTGCATGAGCGAAGAGAACTGCATACAACCAGTTTCGTAAGTTCCGGTTTATTCATGCAGTCAGAGCGCAGAAAAATCTCACCTTTCCTGGATTCCTTGTGCTTGCCGCCGCCAGCTGCTTGCTCAGGAACAACTTGGCGTCCGGAATATTGGCTACCGGGTCTCGAACTGTCGATTCAGATGCACCAAGTCTCGAGAATGAAGCCTGGAACGTGGTTTCCTCCGGATCCAGGTTGTCGAGATCCTCCGTACCATCTCCGGTTTTGAGGTCTTGAGGCAGAGTAAAGACATCGAGCACGGCTTCGAGTACCATTGGCCTACAAAAAGCGTAACTGTCAATATCCACATACCACTAGCTCATTCATCACTCGAGACCCAAACTTACCAAGCAGATACTGTCGTGGGTTGGAGCAGGACGTCGCCATCCGTCAATAGCCTCGTCAAGCCGACCGCTACGACCTTGCGGTCTCGAATTGGCATCTTACGTGTTTCAGGCAAGATGACGTTCTCCAGGATCTGGGAAGCGAGACTGCAGCGGGAACAGGCAGAGAAGAAATGATGAGAGTCTTCCGTTTGTCATCAGCGCGCAGAAGCTGACGAACCCAGGCTGGATCGCTTGAAGCTGCTCTACCAGGAAAACGGGTCCAGCATTCGGAATAGCACAAAGCAGTAAGAAGAATCGAGCAAACCCTTGCGAAAAGGCAGGAGTCTTTCCGGTTTGAAGCCGGTTGAGGATCAGCATGAGTACCGTCTTTGTGAAAGAGGTCATCACATCTCTGATACGAGCGCGATTAGATGATCATCAGCGGGAATACGTGGTCACGAGGAAGACTCTTCAACACTTACAGTGAGACGGCCTCGTACATGACACCGATGAGCTCGAAAGCATACACGTCCGTGTTCTTGGAAGCAATAAGCCTTTGGAAGATTCCCAAGAGACCCTGTACTTGATTATTCTTTGTGATCACATCGGCCCCACGGAGAATTAATGATTTCCACAGTCTGACAAGTGCTGGAACATTGCCACGGGACTCCCAGAGGGCGGCATTCAGCAACGGTGTAAGGAGGTTTTCGTAAGCTGCAGGTAGGGAGTTGACGGGATGAAGCTCCAGCAACTGGGAGCAGATTTGGAAGGCGTAAGGGATAAATTCTGCAAGAAATATAACCCGCTGAATTAGTCAGAGTCTTGGTGCTGGACGTGATATCGGAACATCCGCTCACCAGACACATCGGCGCTCAGCATATACTGAATCGGGGGGAACAACGCCGCTTCAAAGTGCGAGACCGCGTCGGGCGTGCCGGCTGACACAAATCTGTAATGGGGATTGATTTTAGCCACAATTGGGAACAGCTCGACTCGGAAATTCGCTGTACCTGATAAGAGCTGAAATGCTCTCAAAGTTGTACTGATTGAATCGAGGGTTACTCGGGTTCTTGCTGGTTTCTCCAATGATGGCGACCAGACGCGCGAGAATAGCCTGGTAACCTGGCGTAAGGCTTTGTCGTGCGGTGATGATAACTCGCATGACACCTGAAATCAGAGAACATCAGCACACCTTTTCTGTGACCCCAGTTCATCCACCTACATTTCATGAGGTAATCGTTCTCGGCAATCTTTTCGGGAGTCTGGCCGCTCTCGATGTTTCGGAAACAAGCCATGAGGATACTTTCGGCGAACGGTCGAACATCTGCTTGAGTGAATCTTTGGGTGCGACCGTCAATGTCAGCTCCAGCATTATAGACTATTGAGTGACGTTGGCACTTACAAGACCATACCATTCTGCTTAATAAATAGAATCCTTTCGATTGTGATTGCTGCATACGAGTAGACTACGTAGTTGCTGGACTCGAGGTGTTTTACTAGTAATGGCAGCACCGAGACGAGTTGTTCCTTCGTGAGCTATGGGATGGTTGATACGGCGGCATTAGTAACAGTACCCAACCCCCAAATAAGAGCGTGCGTACCTGATTCCTGAATGTGAACAAGTATTTGATAGCATCGACTTGAAGAATAGGATGCACTGCTGATGAGTCTGCTTGAAGGTCTGCGAATACGTTATTCGAGAAGAACTCTACGACGTTGACCAGTGCGTTGACCGAGGTGACACCTTGCTATATTGAGGACCATCAAACTTCAGTTTGGTAACCTGGATGGCATCTGTAAGCGCTCTTACGTGTTGTGTGGATCCCCGCGAAGCAATTCCAGTCAAGAGGTAGATGGCAGTATCCTTGGATTTCCAGTTTTCTGCAGGGTTCGCCGAGTATTGCTGAAAGGTTACGAGGTATGAGTATCATGCCTCGCACAGGAATGAACGAGTTTGCAAACTTACTTGGAGGAATGTGCCGATGTGGCCCCCGATGATTCCCGTGATCTGGCTCTCGAACAACTGCATCAGGGCCCGAGTAAAGTCTGTTGCAGCCTGTCGTCTCGTATCGTTTTCTGTCACGCGGAACCATCGATCAGTACGCATTTCTGGTCTGCTGTAGCGCCAGCAGCTCACCTGTTGATGGCTCTAAATCTTGTCTGATATATTCCAAAGGATCGTCCTCGAACATTTCCTCCTCGTGAGCTAGCGTAAACAAAGAAAGCATCAGAATCAATGTCATCCGCTTCAATCTACTGTCGATCTTACTTCGCATAACCATGTTTGGTAAAACGATCCTGTCAACAAAGTTTTCCAGCGTGCTTTGTGCCTCGAACAAGGACCGGTGGCTACCCATCTTGACGACGACTGAGAGGAAGCCTAGCGATTTGCTGACAAGCTGTAGCACATGAAAAAACACGTTGGAAAAAGGTGGGAAGACCTGATCATGAGGGCAACATACCTGATCGTCCCTTGTACCCATACCGACCGTACCCAACATCTGCCAAACGCCGCTCACGAATAATCCCAGTTGAGGGAAATCATCCGAATACTTCAACGCGAACAGCTGAGCAATCTCGCAAATCGTTGCGCGAACTTTTTGGATGGGTCCCGGGACATCATCGTCTTCCTAAACGGCGCAGTGAACGGGCAGATCAGAATGGATCATGAGTCGTTCCGAGAGTCGCACTTACGTCTCCCAGTAGCTCCGGTCTCTCCCACCGCAAATACTTTCCAATTAAGCCAAATTCTTCTCCCGTGGCACTGCCTGCACCAGCCTTGTTGACGTCACCCATGAACATGTTGAGATTATCCTCGAAGAATTGTGGCAAGTCCTGACATGTGAAATCGTGGAACAGCTCGAGTAAAAGGAGAAGCGTCTGGGCGAGTTCTTGCAATGAGGTGCCGGCTGGCAGAGGAGTCGACGAGTTAAATAGTAGTTGGTCAACTCGCTGTGTAGGGGATAATGTCAGCTGGCTGATAATCGAGAAGATTGAGGGGGATGCTCACCTGAAAGAGGGCAAAGTACGGATCACAGAATTTTCCCAGCACGACAACGATTGTGGAGAACAACTGATCTGTCCGGAATTGTGATCTCCACCTTTTTGTCGTGAACAAATATGAGATGTGAGCGATTACAAATCGACTGACGGGAAGAAGAGATGATTGCATACTGTTTGAAGATGGAATGTGCAGTGGTAAGAACACCATTGTTGATCGTAAAGTTATCAGGCGACAAGCTGTTGACCATATCCTATACAACGCACCAGGTCAAACTTAGCGTTCTGGACAACCCCGAAGACTTTGACAATGGAGATCGAAGAACCGAATACTTACGTCTAGGAGGTTTGGCCACTGTTCCGGAAAGTCGACGCTCGCGATCTCGGCAACAGCTTCGCCAATCTGTGACTGTAGTTTCGCTGCAGGTCCACCGGGAGTCGAGAGGCTGACCATGATAGGTACAAGCTGAGACTTTACTGCAGTCCTGTCAAACTGAGTGATTTCCGTTTCCTATCGGCCGGGGAGGGGCATGTCAACGCAAAGTCCAAGACATGAATACGAGAAGACTAACCTCGCTCCATCGCTTCCTGACAACATTCTTAAAGTACACACCCGCTGCTTGTCGGATCTCCAATGCCGCTCGGTCGTCCTTGACCAACGCCAGCACAAGCAATAGGAAACCTGGCTGGAGTTCTGTTGCGTTGAGGTTCTTCTCTGCCGGATGTCGGATCTCGGGTCGTGGAGAAAGCGACTGCGTGAGCAAGTCTGAGAGCATCGAGAGGTTTTCTGTTGTTGCGTCCATTGCGAATGGGTGTTGTTAGCAAATATGGATGGGTAGATGCAAGGTAGCAACGACAAGCCAACAGAAGAAAGTGATATCGAGGCATATGATAGTTGAATGATTATCTAGTGAGGTGAGCGGCGTAAGACATTCTGCGCTTTATTTCCTGCAGTCGCAGCCAAGCGCGTTCGCCCTGTTTCCCTCAAGTTCAGTAAGAATCGTCTTGTATTTGTTCCGACCGATATTATATAGATACATATGGTATAGTAGAAGAGTACACAGTATCCGCCAATTCTCAAGAAACAGTATGGCCGCGCGGATGGCGAGCTGCCCATGTATTCGGCAATCTCGCACGCTTGCGACAAACATCAACATGTAGAATCCACAATCATGAGCATCCGGCTTGTCCGATCAGGTTGGCAGTCTCCGATCCAGGGTAGTACTGCAATACGAGAGGATGTGTCAGCGGAACTCTTCACAGGGTGAATACAGCCCATACTGCAGGAACGTACCCAGAAAACGACGGCGACCATGATGTAGACCATGAACAAGAGGAATCCTTCCATCCAGTTTGACTGAGGGGTTGTAGTCAAGTCAGCATCACAACACATACGCAACGGAGAGCGCCGGACATACCTTTCCATCGCTGAGCGTCTGATTGACGATGATCACACTAAGGAAGAGCACAACGCTCTCAAACGGATCGAATAGCATTCTAAACGATAGAAATAAAGGTCAGTGCCGCTCTGAAGCCACCAAGACGACCAACTTACAGCAAAGGCTTGCCAATAATCCATCCGATAAGCACAATGATAGGAATCACAAAGAGCGCAATCTGGATAGACGATCCAACGGCAACGGCGAGCGCCAAATCGACCTTGTCCTTGTACGCGGTAATGAGCGCAGTCAAGTGTTCGGCAGCGTTTCCGATAATTGGGAGGAGGATCAATCCTACCCATTCCTGTGACAGCGCGGGATGGGTCTCGACAAGTCCGTTGATTGAGCCAACAAGGAATTCCGCAGTGACGCCGACAACAGCGGAGATCAAGATCATGCAAATGATCGCGGACTGCCAGTTCAACTCGGGTTCCTCTTCCTCGTCATCCTCTTCTGGCTCTTCCCCTTCCGCCCTGGTCGCCGAAGTACGAACGACCTGTCCCTTTCGGTTCACCATCATCCCTTCCCCGTTTCGTTGGAAAGCCGAAGACGTTCCGTGGACGTGAGCGATGGCGTGTCCGATACCGCCTTCTACGACCTCTGGCTGGTCCGCCTCGGGAAGGTAACCGGAAGTAGCAGATGTCGAGTCCTCGGATTCTAGATCGTTCTCGCCGCCAGTCCGTTTATTTCCAGGTCTCTTCCTGCGGAGCTTTCGTGCGAGTTGACCGGGTCGACGAGTGACTTCGTCTGGGTATCGAGTTGATCCTGTTGGGCCTTTACGGTCTGCAAAGAGATCGGCGTGGGTGAAGAACTGGAAGAGGAGGTAACCCATATATATTAAGAGCAGGATGATTGCCACGCCGTGCGAGAGAGCGAGGATATCGGCCTTTTCTTGGTCAGTCGTGATGGATGTCCCGGCGCCATCGGTCGTCGTAGTAATGCTAAAGTGGAACGCGGACGGGATAAGGACGGCGATGACGGAGAATAGGAGCAGGGACGAGTTGAGTTGAGAGGCGGTCGCCATGAATGCTTGTTCTGCGTATCGTGTTCCGCCGCTGTGTATCAAGAGGTGGTCAGTACCGGACTAAATCGCGGGCAGAACAATACGTACAGAAGGAAACACATGCCGCATACGAGAAGCAAGTTACTGAGGATCGAACCGATGAGGGAACTTTGCACGACTTGGAGTTCGCATTTGATCAAAGCTAGATGGCGAAAAAGAGTATTAGCGTTTATATCATTTCGGGAGCGAAACGGGATTAGGCGCATGTCAACAGAAAAGGCGTTGCCAAATCAAAATGCACTGTCGACAGCGAGAGCTTGCTACTCAGGAGGTTTCCCTGAATAACGACTTGATCTCTTCGAAAAGCGCGTTTCCCTGCCGAAAGCGGTATCTCTTGGCTGCATCAAGCCTGCAAACCAAGCACGTAGCAACCCATCACCAGTCCCTGCCTCGGTCTATTTTGCCACCAGTTCCAACCTGTAGCTGCCATGCCCTCTTTCAATAATAGTCTCACGGACATGTTGCGGATGATATTCAGACCCGAGACCGTTCAAAGGAAGCCGTAACAGGACGGTACGCACGAAGAGTCAAAAGAAGCACAGTAGAAACTGGCCAGATGGTTTCTGTCCGCGTCGTTTCTTCGCTCCTTTCTCCATTCCCAAACTCGAAAGCGAATTCGGGCGCGGGTAAACGACGAAGCCTCTCCTCACGCTGGCGTGAAAGAACGAGGCTCCCTCTTTCCCTCGACGCGACGGAGCCAAGCAATATCCTCCGCCACCCGAAGACAGCTTGAAGCATCATCATCCAAAACTTGAAACTGAGCCAGAGCGACGCGATAACCGAGGAGATCCCTACGCGAATTTTTCGTCTCTGGCTTCGTAGCTTTTTGCGTTGGCTTGTAACGACGAGGACGACTTCACTCCGTCCATCCGCCTCGTCTCGCCTGATCTCACTCCATTCTCCCCCCGCTGCAAAACGGCTCCTTATCGCGCCTTTGCCCTCTCTCACTCCCCTCTTTCTCGTCTCTTTGCTTTCGTCCCCGCCCAGATTGAGTTTTCCTTCCTGTCTCGCCCTTCCAAGCTCGACTTTCGCTGTTTCGCCTCGCTCATCATAACTAGCAGTTTTCGGAACTCACCAATAATCCCAACAATCAACTCCACCACATTCCCCAACGTGGCATTCAGCAACCCGCCAATCGTCTGACTCGTATATAGGGTTAACTGCTCGGTCGTATACCCCAACAATGCCGCCAACGGGATTACCGCAACGAAACAGCAACAGAACACGGCTGTTGGATTGTTGTGTTCGACAGTGAAATGAAGGGCCCAGGAGATGGGGATAAATATGAGAAGGATGTTGAGGTATGAGCTGCGCGCGATGTTTATCCATGACCGCGCGTAGCCTGGGACTTTTCGAATCGGACGGTCGGGAGTGAGAAGACCTGTGGTTAGGCGTTTTAGAACGCTTCCTGGAGGAGGAGGTGTATCGTTGTTGTTGCCTGTCGCCTGTCGTGAAGGAACTGCGATGGATGCCTTTTTCTTCGGTGATGGATCGACGGCGGTAGCACCTGTTGCAGCTCGGGCGGGAACAGCATCATCGTTGTTATCGATTCGAGATTGTTTTTCCCCGACTACATGGGTCGCTGCTGGGTATTTCTCGTACGTCTCTGCTAATGGCGACTCAACCGGAGGGGGAGGAGGTGCGCTCTCCAAGGGAGGAGGCAAGTCGTATGCTGATCCTATAAAGCCAAAGTCATGATACGTTAGTCGTTTGTGATTTTGCCAAGAGGCCAAGGCAGCCAAGACCAAAGGACAAAAAAAGTTGCCGGCGCGTCGGAAAAATTGGTCCGTTTCCCGAGATTGTGGCAGTCACCGAGCGACTTACCGCTCATTTGCGTTGATTGATTGACTGTTATCTTAACTTCAAGAGATCGTTGAATGTGGTAGTTGAAGCTGGTTCTCAACAGCCTCTACTTGATATCGTTGAATCGGGCAAGTCGCCTTTTCCTGCCCTCGGATCTCTTTTGCTCTTTTGCCAAGCCAAACAAACACAGCTGAAACCGGCAGTCCCCGCAGTGACATCACCGGACCAACTCTGGGGTGATCACAGAGAAGAGCGGGAGAGGGAATACACGTCACATGGATCCCAGCTGAAGCTAGAGGAAGCGAAGGTTGGTGTAAAGGCCTAACCCCCGTACAGTAAATAACTATGTATTGTCTCTAACTATGGTGTCCGGACGCGAGTCCTGGTGGGGTGTCCAGATCATGCGCTTAGGTGGGGTTCAGCTAGTGCGACCCCCAAAATCTACAATACAGCGCAATTCCCATTAATGTGATTGACTGGCACATAAGAGAAAGAGCCAGCGCACTGAGAAGAGGAGTCAATGTTTTCCTCAAGTAGCCGAACAATCTCTCCTGGCCCATATTCACATTCAGACCCGCTGAGCTCTTGACGTTACACGCCCATTCAACAGTTATCCGTCCAATTTTCACACAACAAGATGGCCGGCGGTCACCAGATGACACCGGCAACTCAGCTAGTCGAGGAAGGCAGAGAAGCAGATTCTGATGCCGATGAAGAGGTAGACGCTCTTCTGAAGGAGATACACGATGAGCATGAAAGCTCAATGCCTAAAGCTACCCAGGCGGCGTATAGGGGACCGATGAAAGAGTACACAGAGTGGGCTTTAGAATGGGCGGTGAAGAACAAGAAGAAATTGCCCCTCGAGCAGATTTCTGAAAAGGATCGAGATGCGGAGCAATAGAACAGGTATAAAGAGAGCACATCATATGACAGTTTATTCATTCACTGACGGCGTTTGCGCTGCGTAGAACTTTGGTGAGTGGGAAGAGAGTCGCCGCTTTCTTTCAAGAAAGGGTTGTGGGTAGAGCTCACAAAGTGCGGGGGAAAGGAAAGGGAAAGGGAAAGGGAGATGAAAAAGGGAAGAATGTTGCTCCAGGCAACGAAACAAGCCCCTCTGAAGCGATCACAGGGCTCCAACCGCCGGACAGTTTTGGCTTGCGCGGGATCTCGATCCACCCGCAGAGCTAGAGGCGATGGTGTTCCCCCAGGCAACGTTGTGGTGCGTGTTGTCTGAGATATTGAAGTGCAAGTGTCAGCTTTGCTAATGCTTTGGAATAACAGGCTGGAAAAGATGCAGAAGTTACCTGATGCACAGAGAACCATCGCCGCCCACGGATTCAGTCTCTTAACTCGACTACGCCGTGTCCTACTCCAGGATTGCGCCTTTCTTCAACAGAAGCAGCCCGAGCATTTGCTTCTTCGTCACGACCTGTTTCAAACCAAAGAATATAAATCGTATGCCGAGCGGGTGATACAGACCTTGAGAACTGCTGTCGCGCCAATGGACGTTCAATTCAAGCAGGTCATGCCAATCCTGCACTCCAAGATGGACACGATGAGCGGTATGATGGAAACCGGCTTGCGTGACTTGCGAACTACAATCGGGAAAGATTTGTCGGAGTTTCGTTGCGAAATGAATCCTGTTATGGAAAGTCTGATGGGCGTCCAGAGCAATCAGGCACAGAGTCAGCGACATATGACAACGGCACTCAGTATCCTTGCCGAAAGTCTGAAACTCGTGACTGAAGGAACGTTCGAGACCCGTCTTCGGCTGCCCGATGGACATGAAGTGACTTCCTGCTACGACAAATCCCCTTGCAGCAGCGGCACAGGCACAGTGACTACTTCATCCAACATACTCGCCGATAGCCTGTCGCAGGTCAGCCTAATGACTCACACAATGTTGAACAGCCCAAGCGACCCAGGCCCAGCGGCAGCCTCACTTCCCAGACTCCCTACATCCTCATCCGCCGGACCATCCGTATCCTCGTCCGGACCAGCAGCCACACCTGCACCGCCTGGCAGCGCGACGCCCTCCGATAAGTTCGTTTTCGAGAGTAACCATTCCACGGTTGCCCAGCTATGGAAGGAATGGCACCAAGGCATATACGGCCGTAAGTCAATTGTGGCGATGATATGTCAAGGCTACAAGAAGTCAGAGGTTCAGCGCAAGCTGTGCTCACGACGGAAGCTGGTGATGGATGAGGTGGCGCGCTTGGCTGCCATGCGAGTGGATCCCGAGAGTGATGTGGTGAAGGCAATGGACGAATACATGTCTTTGCACAAGTTATCCATGACGAAGTTGCAAGAACTGATAAAGAAGAGGGCGCAGGATGGTGAAAAGTTGGCGTTCTGGTTGGTGAAGGACTAGCTCTCAAATCGTGTGTGGTGCCGGGGGTCCGCATACATGTATCGCATTAATATTATCTTGTATTTGTATACCGGCATCTATATTTATCGGATAGTACAAAGCAAGGGATCTAGTACAAGGGAAGCAAGAGACATGTCAGTCAAAGTCTTAGACCGGGTGGTGAGGCAGCTGACCCATAGCATATGTATACCAGCCCCGATCGCCACTGCGTCTCCATTTAGTCGGTGATGTCACGGAACGTATCAATCAGCAGAATCAAAGAGAAGGAATACTGAAGCGGAGCGTTCGAGCTTCGAATGCGTCATGATAAGTGTCGTTATGGAGGGGAGCGGTTCCAGCAGTGGATCATATGTCGGCTACATCGGCCAAGCTATACGTCCGGTCTGATAGCGAGGACAAGCTATTCTGGTTGCTGGAACCGGTAAATCAAAAGGCAGAATGTAATTAGCGATCTTCATATTTTCTCGACTACATGCGATGCACCTCCTTACAGATTGGTCATCACTCATCGCCATCAGCAGCCGAGCTAGAACGAACCCACACGTAAGTAGTGAATTGTCAGTTTGGAGGGTCCAGGCAGGGGTCAAGGCACAGATCAGAAAGTAGATAGAACCTAACGCAGTAGGAGAGGGAACGTGATGGAGAAAGACAGCATGAAAAACCGAACGTCTCTGGCGGAAGACACCGCTGACTTGAATGGATACAGTCGAGGAAAAGGGATACACGGTCATCCCAACCTGCTTACGCTTGGAAAGTCCGAATCCCACTGCCTACAGCATACCTTGTTCCCACTGTGATCTGTTAGATGTGTGAGGAGAGAAGGTAAGAGCATTGTACGATTACCATAAGACACACATCATGGTTATATCTATGCGAGCTACAGCAATCTGTAATAAAGCGGGCAGAGCGGGATTCAGTTTGGGTGCCTATAATCAGATGTGAGGCATAGGTTTGCACTCACTAACTATTGACTAAGAGCGAGAGGCCGTCGCACAGGGAGAGAAGTCCACTATACCAAGGCGTACAGGAGCTATGTGCAACCTGCGGACGTCGCCTATCGATGATAGCGCTTGTCGTTAAGCAAACAGTTGTCCAAACGACGTAGCAGCGTTCAAATGACGAGATGATGGTCAGCTATGGACATCTGATACTCATCATGGAGATACAACCTATCAAAACGATACGGGTGTCAGAATACGCAGACGCAAGAAAGTTTGAGTGAAAACGCGGAACTTACAATGTATAAGAACCGACCGGGCACTTCCTTTTGACACTCGTACTAGCAAACAGCCCTTTCCAGTTTCCCCTTCCAACCTGCGTACGTGGGTGACGTCTCCGAACGGCGAAGTGTTGTAAGCTTGGCATCAGGTGCAGTGCTCGAAGACGACGGAAAAAAGCTAGATCATGTGATGTAATAAACTACGGTATACAACAATCTATGAAAAGGACTTCAATAAGTAAAGCGTCGGAAGAAAACTAGCAAGATAAGGATGTACTTACTCTACTATAACGAAAGTCGGTACGGTACGCTGAAGCAACGGCGGCGAAGAGGCTAGGCGCGCAGTCGATCCGACGAGAAACGCACGTATGCTTGACGAAAGGCAGAGACACGACAGACAGAATAGCAAGATGAATAAGAAGAAAAGGAATCGTTAACCAGCTATCAAACAAAGCTAGATGGGCTTGGTGTGCAAATGCCCGATCACTGAGCGCTTAATAATGACAATGTGAGCTGTATGTAGAAGCGCAAAATAGGTATAACTATTCTGCTTCAATGGTACGCGGACGGAGCTTCAAGCCAAACGAGGTGAAGTTTCCAAATAGGTTCACCGATTGGAGCGGCGGACACCGACAGGACTGGCCTATTTGGAAAGCTCGCAGCAGACAGCAGGCGCCCGTGTCCGCCGCCTAGGAAAATATCTGACCGGACGCAAAAGGTGCGCGCGGACTCAAGGTCGGGATAGTAACCCCTCGGGAGCATATTGTTGCGGAGGCGCCAACGTGCCTTTTGTTGGTCTTGTCGTCAGACTGTCTGATAGCTGAACTATTGGTATAGCTGAACTTGCTTTAAGAACCAAGGCTCTGAGTCGCTGCTCGTAATTGTTATTCGATTAATCTACATGAAGGATCTACATCAAGGAGTAATGTCTCCGATCGCTTCGCGGCTCCCATGTCCGCACCACGTTCTCCTCGACAGCCACACTGGCATCGATAGACCGCCTCACCTCTTTCAACACATCCTCCACCGCTACGGCTCGGGCCCCTGCAGACCTTTGCCTTTGCATAAGATCTCTACCCCGTTGGAACCAGATATCCCAGTCGGCCTCGCATTGCAACCACTCTTCTGCTTCTCTAGTTAACATATCGTCCTCTGGCCTGGCGAAGTCTATATCTTCTGGCATTGGCATCAGACTATCAGTTTCTCAAGCTAAATTCGGAATTTGAAGGAGTACAAGTCAGGCAAGTCGCGTCGTATAGGAAAGTCTCACAGCAATTTACCCAAGATTTCGTTCATCGTCAGATCGCTCTGGCCCCCCGTGCCATTCGCGTCAGGCCTTAATTAATCTGCGTCACCTGCCTCACTCGCCATTGTGATTGTCGGTATGTAAGAAACGTCCGAGTCTTCCAATCTCCAAAAGGGCGGCTCTCTATATCTCTTGACATTGTTGAAGTACGGGCCATCCACATCTACCCCCTTTGGACCACATACGTGAGAGCAGAGTAGAAAGCGCGATTTTATGAAGAAGCCGCAAGAGCAGGTTCCTTTCGTTAAGTCGGTGGATGCAGGCGTTCTTCCGGATTTCTGGCCTGTCTTCTTTGCCTCGTGGTAGAAGTCAAACGCATCGATGTAGTCCTCCCGGAAATCTCTGCGCCACGCGGACTCGTATTCTCCGTCACGAAGCAACAACCTGGTACGAATTTGACCGAGATTATCGTACATACTGCAAAGTTACCAACAACGAGGAAGGTCGGTATATGATCTCACTGTGCGGGATGGACAAGAACACCCGACTGACTGAGGAATGACATCATGAGCGATGATATACGCCAGGGATGGCAAAACCGGTCTTTTCGTATCGAGAATACCGTGTTTGATATATCGCCAACGGCTTTCTACTATTATCGTGATCCGGAACACAGAGATATGCGCACTGGCAGAGCGCGCCCAAAGCTGACAAATTTCTACCCGATACCAACGCACATAAAGGTAAGACCAGAGACCTGGTTCGCGATTGGTATGGCAAAATCGATACATCTCCTGATTCTCCTGCAAGCATTTTTTTCTGATGGCCTCGGGTGTTGCGTAACCACCAAGAAATTGAATCGGGACGGTGGGATGGAGGTTGAAATGGTATTCGATCAACCTAAACAACGGTTCGCGAAGTGTAAATGGACAAAAGTTTTCAGACTAGGGGGGCAGCAAATGAAATAGCGCAATGTCAGTCGTAAAGTCACAAAAGGGTAAGTTTTTGATCCCACGGTCATGCGGCTGGCGGGTAATGCGCTCAGATCCCCGAGCTCGGTGTTACCGAACGCTGTTGAGTGCCAGCGATTTTCCCTTAGTCGCGCTAATTGGACTTGTAATCTTTTTGATCTTTTCCAGTCAAAAATGACAAGTCTAACAAAGTCGCGACGTGTACTTTTTCGGAGAACTGGATCCTAGCACAAGTCGTACAATAGCTTATTACGTAAGACTGGACTGATACTTACCGGAATCCTGAGAAAGTTTTGTACTCAAGGTAGCTTCGAAATTAAGAGGTAATCAAAGGGTGAATCCTAAAGCATGAGAGCTCTATTACAACTAGGCAGAATGCCTGCTATATATACTTAATCGAGACTAGCTACTATGCCGAGAAGACTTCTTGACGAAGTCTTGATGAGAGAGGACTTCGCGACGAAGTCTTGATGGGAAAGCACTTCGTGACGAAGTTTCGATGAAGTCGGCGAAGTCTGGTAGAGTCAGGACATCTTAGTCATTCACGTCACGTAGTAAGAGAAGCTAATTGACGAGGGCATGTGATGTCATCGTCAATTATCTAATGGACTACTACAAGTAAAGTGATGTATCTCTACACGGGTTTCGTTCTCGTCTTTCAGAGGGCGCTGTGTTCAGTCCTGCTACCTGACGTTGTAATCCAGCGATAACCTCGTTCAAATGTTCTGTCTCAGCTGCGGTAGCAAGTCGAGGTTCCGGAAGACGAAAGTCTTCGGGCTCAGTGGATGCTTCTACAGACTCATTGCAAGAGCCTCACTGTTTTAGCAATACTAACACCTTATTACGATTATAGGATCTCGCCTTTCCTATTCTCTATTTCGACTCGCCAAGTTCGATCCCCCGATATACTGTAAGAGCCGGGCACGTTGTATTGATAATATAGTATATAAATTATAGTATATTATCTATAATACAGTACAAGGCCTTTGAGTGGGATCAGTCAGAAAGGATTATGCTTCGCGACTATGTATATCGTATAAGGCAAACTACTAACTTACTAAATGTAATAGGTAAACCGCTGGTAGGAGCGAGTCTAAAGGTATTACTTAGTATTGTAGTTAGTACAATCAAGGGCGCTGATCAGGAGTTAGGGAGGAAAAGCGTGTTTCATAAATCATAGAGGGCAAAACTTACAACTAAACTAGCTGCATTATATAGACGTCCGAATCGGGTGGCGAAACCAACCCGTCCCAAGGGCTCCTAAGGAGACCTGTGGGTTACAACCTATCTCTGTCACTTCGTTCCGAAGATAGAAGTGACAAAGCGACAAAAAGACATAGTGACTGAGATTTCTCAGTCACTTTGCTATTTTCAGTACAAAGTGACAAAATGACAAAATGACATAGGTTTCTATGTCACTTTGCTATTTTGGATACAAGTGACAAAAGGAAAGGAAAACTTGCCAGACTCGAACAGAATACCATATTAAATTAATCTTTCCATCTACTCATACAACAAGGTGGCGAACTACAAAATAACTGCACAAGTACGAAGCAATAAGTAAAAGGACAAAAAGGGTAAAGTGTGAGATACTTACAATACCCGCCGCTCCGATTAAGCGGAGTCCTCTATCGCTTTGCATTGGGCGTACGTCATGCCCGACTTCCACTCGTGCAGCCTCATCTTGTTGTGGAGATAGTGGATAGCCAACGATTCGTCCCAAGGGAGCTTGTTCCAGAGCGCTGAGTTGACGAAAGGCGTCAATCGAGTCAAGACGGATCGGACGAATGGGGCGTTGACGTGGTGAGGTTTCGCACCATACCAGTAATTGTTGATCTCTTTCAACGCTCGATGGTAAGCTCGAAGGCGAACTTCAGACAATCGAGTGGGAGGAGAAAGGCGAGGGCTGTTGCCAATCGAGTAAATAATTATATATGTCATGCGCGGCTTTCGCTTGACCGATCCGGCCCGGGCTTCGTGACCAAGAACCGAGTGTACTGTTCGGGCTTCGCGAATGGCGGGCGGATGCAAATCATCGAACATGGGGTGTCTACAAGAGTTGATGGAAGCGGCAAACTTCGAGAAGCCACTAATTGTAGTAGCGATGGAAGACTTGGCTGTTCTCTCGGCAGAGAGGCGGTTAAGCTTGAGCACGTCCCACGTCGTGATAGCACGATTATAACATTCTCGGCAGATTGTGATAGGTTCGAGCAGCTTACTGAAGTGTACAAAAGGCACTAGCTGCATAGGCTGAGCCGGGTCGAATTGATAACCGACAGGTAGATAGGGAAGCGGCGAAATGAAGCAGGAGTGGATGGTAACTTCGGCGTTGTCGGACATTATGAGGATTGGGGAAGCGGATAGTAATAATTTTTGTGGGGCAAATTAAATGGCACAGAAAGTGGAATTCGTCGGGGTCTGGACAGGGATTTTATAGACGTTTGCCACCCCTTTCTCGATAGCTGTCAGCTAAGCAATCTTGCTGCGAACTGTGCTCTGCTACCTGCTAACGAGGAGGATGACTGCTGACCAATAGTGACAGAGTGACAAAGTGACATAGATTTTCTTGTCACTTTGCTGTATTCGGTTGGGCTTCTTTCGGCTCTTCTATTTAGGTACTTCGTTCTTTTGCGTTTTCGCCTTCTGCGGCTGTTACATATATCTTGTCTTTTTCTTCCGTGAGGACTTTACTGGAGCCCTGCTCGCTGTTTGTATGCGTTCAGCATCTCTTGGGAGTTTTCTAGATTTTCTTCAGGTTCATAGGTATCATCGAAATCTTCGTATCCGCGCCAGTGACAAAGCAAACGTAATTTTCCATTCTTGTCGGTCTTGTGACCACGGATTTCTTCTAGCTCGTATTCTGGCTCTAGATCTGCGTTTAGTACAGGTTCGGGCCTCGGCTCCGATCTTCCTTCGAATTCTAGAGGGCTAGCGTGATAAGGTTTTAGGTACTGTACATTTATGATCGGATGTATCTTGATATGCGCAGGCAGGTCCAGCTCATAAGCCGTAGGGCTGATTTTACGCATAATGCGGAAAGGACCAATGTACTTAGAGCGAAGTTTCTTGCTCCCTTGTGCGCGCAAAAAGGGTGGGTTCGTATGTTTTGTGGATAATAGGACGAGTTCATTTTCGTTGAATTCTTTTGAATTTCTGGTTTTATTATACTGCTCAGCTTGGCTAGTCTGCGCTTTCTGTATCCGCTCATAAGCTTGATTTATTAAAGCTTGTTGGCGTTCAATAAAGTTCTCAGCAGCAGCTACATCTAAGTCAGAGTCGACTGTGTGTGGAGTTACAGGATGATAGCCGAGGTCTAGCTCAAAAGGCGTGAGGCCAGTAGTCGCGTTGGTTGAGTTGTTGTAGGCGAACTCAAGAGTTGGGAGAAGCTCAGACCAGTCTTTCTGAGTATGCGAAATGTAGTGCCTTAGCATTTCTTTGACGGTTCGTACCATTACTTCAGACTGTCCGTCCGTTTGAGGGTGGTACGCAGTGGACATAGCTAGCTTTGTTCCGAAGCGAGACATGAGCGCTTTCCAGAACAAAGAGGTGAATTTGGTGTCGCGGCCTGAGACTATAACACGTGGCATTCCATGAAGTTTAACAATAGAGTCGAAGAATCTCGTAGCCGTGTCTGGAGCCTTGTCGGTGTTCTTCGAGGGAATGAAATGCGCGCGTTTCGTCATCTTGTCAATTACGATGAATATCATGTTCCAGTCTCCTTCTCCAGAAGACACAAATGGACCAGCAAAGTCCATAGAGACTGTGTGCCATCGCTTGGGAGGTACCTCAAGAGGTTGTAACAGTCCACTCGGACCTGCATCGGCTCTTGATTTGTTCCTTTGACAAGCAGTACAGCTTCGACAATATGCTTTTACGTCTTTGCTCATATTGTTCCAGAAGTATTTGCGGCACAAGTTATTGAATGTTTTCGAGTATCCCAGGTGTGCGGATGACACCGCATCGTGGTGATCATGGAGTAGATCAAGTCGGAGAGTTTCGTAGTGCGGTATGTAAATGCGAGGTAGGCGGTCTTGGGCCGATTGGAATAGTACAAGTCCATCGTCAGTCAGACGAAAGGGCTTTAGATGAGGCGGAGGGCTCTCCGAGGAAAGGTGTTCTACAAGTTTCTTGCAATGTTCGTCGTGAATATATCCAGCTTTGACCTTCTCCAGAAAGAATGGGTCAATCATAACATGAGTCATACCGTTGACAGTAGGAAGTGACGCTCGCGATAAGGCATCAGCGTTGTGGTGGACTCTTCCAGGCCTATACTTGATAGTCATGAATTCCTTATAGGGCTGTAAGTCCATGGACCACCGGAGGAGTCTCTTGTTGGTACCGGAGAAACTGAGAATCCACTGTAGCGCAGAATGATCTGTGATGATCTCAAACTTCGAGCCGTCGAGATAGGGATGAAGTTTCTTGAGACCCCAGATGATTGCGAGACATTCCATTTCGGTAGACGAGTAATTCTTCTCGGCGGGCGATAAGGTACGTGAGAGAAACACTATAGGGTGGTCTCGATTCTCAGAGTCTTTTTGTGAGAGGACCACTCCAAGTCCATCTGTGGATGCGTCAGTATCCATGATAAATGGTTCGTTGTAGTTGGGATGCGCTAAGACAGGTGCGGTGATAAGTTTTTCTTGCAGCTCTTCCATAGCCTTTTGTTGGGATTCTCCCCATTTCCATTCGGTTTGGTTCTTGAGCAGTTCGTAAAGGGGAGACGCGATTCGAGCGAAGTTCTTTACAAACTTTCGATAATAAACGGCTAATCCAAGGAATCGTTGCAGAGACTTGACGTTATGTGGGCGAGGATATTCTTTTACGGCTCGGACGGTCTCTTCCAAAGTCCCTATTCCGAGATTACTGACGCGATGTCCGAGAGCTTTAATAGAGTGATGAGCTACATAACTTTTCTTGGATGATAAAGTGATTCCTGATTTGGTGACAAGTTTGAGGACGGTATCCACGTCTTTGGCATGTTGGTCGAATGTTTTGCTGTAGATAATGATATCGTCGATGTATACAAGCGCGATATGCCACTTGTATCGACCCAGTATGCGATCAGTGAGTCGTTGGAATACACTCGGTCCAGTCTTGAGACCGAAGGGCATTCGTTTGAATTGGTGAAGTCCGACATGTGTGCGGAAGGCAGTTTTTTCTCGATCCTTCTCGTCGAGTTCTACTTGGTGGAAACCTTTGTTCGCATCGAACGTGGTGTAGTATGCCATACCTGAAAATTGCGTCAATATATCGTCGACTCTAGGAATCGGATATTGATCGCCTTTCAGTACGGTGTTTATTTTTCGATAGTCTATGCAGAAACGATCTTTCCCTTTTTGGTGTACAAGTATAGCGGGTGAAGCCCATGGTGAATCAGACATTTCTATAACGTCATCCGTTAGCAGTTCGGCAATCGTTTCTTCTATGACTTTTCTTCCGTGTGGAGAGGCGTGGTACGGAGGAGAAGATATAGGTGGTGAGTCTCCAGTGTCCAGAGTCATCTTGACTAAGTCTGTCTGACCAAGTTTATGAGAACCATAGGCAAAGGCGTGCCTGTTTTGATAGAGAATTTCAAGCATCTGTCTTCGCTCATCAGCATTGAGCTCTGGGTTGATATTGAATTCCTCGATTATGGAATGGAACTGTTTCTCATCCTCATTGCTGCTACTGATAAAGTTAACATATGCGGAAGTTGTTGTTTTGGTTTTAGACCTTTCAGTAGTCGGATGTATTGTGGCAATTGGTTGTCCGGAAAGGAGTTCTACGGGAATATTCGAAGTGTTCATAACCTGTACACGATGATCCAAAGAATTGGTCCATCCTACTGAGCGTGCTACCATCAAAGGCACTTCGTACTCAGCGTCAGGTTCTAGAAGATAGGACTCGGAGGCAATGGTTCCTTCGAGCTCGATGGGAAGCTCGACCATATGACCCGGAGCGATAGTACAAGTGGCTTTGACTCGAGCGATCGGGAAAGGCATCATCTCGGGCGGAATTCTGCAAGTGAGACGAATCTTTCCTGGAACACCTTTAAGAGTCAAGATTCCTTGGTGCAAGTCGATATTCGCTTTCTTGGTTACTAGAACATCGTTGCCCATTATAACGGGAGTATTATTGGAAGCAATGAAGAATCTCATAGGTATCGAAATGTGATCGGGTTTGTTGATATTCTTGAAGTGAAGGGTCGTGTAGAGACTTTCGGTAACGATAGCGTTTCCTAAGCCTTTCAATTCGAAACTACTGCATTTCTCTCGTCTAGAGCTCGGCAGGTATTCGTTTGCGAAGTTTCCGTCGATGATGGAGATAGAGGAACCAGAGTCTATACATATGGGGAAGGAGAACCCTCCGATTCGCTCGAAGGCACAATTAGCGTAAGCTGGTGTTTTGTCTTTCCACGAATCCTCATCTTTATCGTTTGAGCGTAATTCATTTGGGGTGGAGTTTACTGGAGCACCCGAGACTGTTGGAAAGTCTTGCGGAGTACTAGGAAAAGTAGAAACAGGTTTTGGCTGAGAAGGTTTTGGAATGGGTCCGGGATCTGGGTTGGGCGACGGCTGCGGAGTTCTTGGTTCGGGAACTTGAGTGCGAGACCTCGTAGTGATGGCGTTGGACGTCTTGGAAAATGACTTCCATTTATTTCCACTCATAGGAGTACGGTTGCTCTCACTAACCGGGTGGTTTCCGGAGGGTCTGGAAGATCCAGAGTTTCGGAAATCGTCACGAGGCTTAGAAGGATGAGGGCAATCCTTCCTCCAATGGTTGCCTCCACAGTTAAAGCAGTTTGAGCGAGGCTGGAAAGAAGTGTTGGCAGTGTTGGAGGTGCTAGAGGTACTTCCATATGTAGGACGGATCATCCTACTTTGTGAGACGGTGGTAGAACCATCTTTTCGTTCAGTTCGTTCGTAGTTGGAAACGGATACGTTTCTCGGAGTAGAATAGGTTTTCCTGCCTCTAAGGCCAGGTTCTAAGTCGATGAGAATTCTTCGGAATTCTTCCATACTGGTGAAGCGAGAGATACTAGCTTTGACAAGAGGTTGCATAGATAAAGGTATTCCTTCTATCATGTCCTCGATCAACTCGTGTTGCGGAGTTGAATCGGGGAAAACGTATGATTGCAACCTTTTCTTATCAGCAAAGTAGTCACCAAAAGATTCGTTTACTCGAAGCGTTCGGTAGAGGCATTGCCTCCTAAGGTTGGCGCGATGATTGGGCATGTAGAATTGCCTCCTAAGGTTGGCGCGATGATTGGGCATGTAGAAGGCATTGCGAATAGCAAGCTGCCAATCATACCATGTTCTCAAAGCAAGCCTGTCTTTTCCGAGTTGAGTAAACCAAGTAAGAGCGTTACCTTGGAGTACCAAAGGTAATTGCTGGAGTAGGTCCGAGTCATGGACACCAGAATACTCAAAGATTGCAGATACCTTCTCGATCCATTGATCAACGTCTTCGTTGTCTTTTCCTGAGAATTTTGGTAAGTCTGAAGCTTTGAGCTTGGGATGATGCGGAGTGGAAGTGTAGTTGGTCGGTGCGTAAGAGGTTTCCCTATGAGGAGTTTCTCTTTCGAAAGTGGCGTGTCGTTCTCGCCTTTCAGAGGACGTTGTGTTCAGTCCTGCTACCTGACGTTGTAATCCAGCGATAACCTCGTTCAAATGTTTTATCTCAGCTGCAGTGGCAAGTCGAGGTTCCGGAAGACGGAGGTCTTCGGGCTCAGTAGATGCTTCCAAAGAATCATGAACGGGTGTCGAAGGTACGGGTGTCAATGGTACAGGAGTCAAAGATTGGTCACTGCGAGTGGAGGGCGGAGTCGATGAAGATCGCAAAGGGGGAGTGACGAGAGGAGTGTCCCTTGCAGGAACATTACTGGAAGCAGCTTGGGTACTGCGAACGGTTCGGGGAGGCATACTGTATGTTTTACAGTGATGTCGATGGTAGTGTAGAAGTTGGAGTACTAGTACTGGTACTGTGGTAGAGTATTATCGACTATCCTATGTCCTAATAGGCTATAGTGATGAATCACCTCAGATACACTGAGCTGTGATAGAGCGCTGTAGATTTCCTAAGCAATGCAAAGGAAGAATCGACTAACTTGTCGATAACCGGTTGTTGGTAGTGATGATCTTTAGTCGCGTCCGAATAAAGATGGTGGCGAAGGGTGGTGGTTGCTTGAAGGTGTTTACGTTACTAACGAGTTATAATAGTCGTGAACTGACTAGTATCCCCACATAGGATTCCAATTGTAAGAGCCGGGCACGTTGTATTGATAATATAGTATATAAACTATAGTATATTATCTATAATACAGTACAAGGCCTTTGAGTGGGATCAGTCAGAAAGGATTATGCTTCGCGACTATGTATATCGTATAAGGCAAACTACTAACTTACTAAATGTAATAGGTAAACCGCTGGTAGGAGCGAGTCTAAAGGTATTACTTAGTATTGTAGTTAGTACAATCAAGGGCGCTGATCAGGAGTTAGGGAGGAAAAGCGTGTTTCATAAATCATAGAGGGCAAAACTTACAACTAAACTAGCTGCATTATATAGACGTCCGAATCGGGTGGCGAAACCAACCCGTCCCAAGGGCTCCTAAGGAGACCTGTGGGTTACAACCTATCTCTGTCACTTCGTTCCGAAGATAGAAGTGACAAAGCGACAAAAAGACATAGTGACTGAGATTTCTCAGTCACTTTGCTATTTTCAGTACAAAGTGACAAAATGACAAAATGACATAGGTTTCTATGTCACTTTGCTATTTTGGATACAAGTGACAAAAGGAAAGGAAAACTTGCCAGACTCGAACAGAATACCATATTAAATTAATCTTTCCATCTACTCATACAACAAGGTGGCGAACTACAAAATAACTGCACAAGTACGAAGCAATAAGTAAAAGGACAAAAAGGGTAAAGTGTGAGATACT